>JAWWTY010000077.1:75716307-75743893 GCA_035222235.1 Margarornis squamiger
TTCCCATTTTTAAGTATTGACTTGCCCCACTCCAATTGCAACCTACCATATTTTCTACTGAGTCTTTTCTATTTCCTGTTTTCTTCTGTTTTTTACTTCTGTCCAGGTTTTTTATTCTTCTCTCTTTCACTTATGCTATACAACTTACTTGGGTTTCTGATATAGTATCTTTGAACCATTTTCAGGCTCTGGGAAAGCACTGGAATTTGTCTTTATAATTTGATCAGTTCCCTTATTTCTATATAGCTCTCTTATTTGCAATTAAATAACTTCAGCTTGACTATATTTGGCTTGTTCCTTCCCACTGTAGTGTTTACCTAGTAGCATTATGGGTACTATTACAGAGCAGCCCTTTAGCCACTATGTCATTAACTAGGTCACGCATACCTTTGGCAAGTCTAGGAAAAAGTTCTTAAAGTAGTTCCTGAAACTTTTTATTATGTGTCTCAGCCTGATGATGGATTTGTTCACTCTGTGTAAAGGTAGTTTAAGACTTGTACAGTCACCAGTCATAAATTCTCAGGTTCTACGATCTGAGATAGCATTTCCTAAATGTTGTCATCAGCCTAATCACGTTGTTAGTACCATCACAGTATTTGGACCCAGAAGCATTCTACAGTGAGTCTCTTTACTACCATATATTACTTCTATTGCAGTTTATATAGTCCTTCATGTACAGTGTCACTCCCCCATCTGTATGTCCCACCCTTTCACTCCTGTAAAGTGGGTATCATGGCAGAGCCATGGTACCATGGATTATTTTCTTACCATTGCATCCCCCAGGAATTAGTTGGATCAAGATTGCCGTTTGGATGCACTTGCAAGCACTGCCCTTGCTCTGTCGCTCAGTATTGGCATTGTAGGCGGTTTGATTTTTTTCTGTTCATTGTGATTGTTCTATTTATTTCCCTTCTTGGGTTTTCAGAGGCCAATTGAGTATTACCCACATCCCTTCTGAGGAGCGTGACAGCTGTAAAAACAGAATTTTCCATGCCTGTCAACTCCGTCAGCCCTGGTTTCCTGCACCAGCACACTGCTTTTGCTTCTGTTAAGGTACAGCCCATCCATTCTTTACAGGTTATTCCTGTCTCCAAGCATATGTCTTAGCAGGCATAAATCTCTCATCCACACACTGGCACTCAAGACCTCTATCAGCCCCCACGGTCTCTCACGGGAAAGTAGAAGCATTCAGAAAAAATCAGGATAGAGGTTTTGTCTCTCTTAACATCAGACTTCACCCTACAGCTCACCATCCTACCCTTCCCTGCCATTTGGTGTCAGCATGCCTACACACCTGGCGGCTCATTCTTGTACCCTTAAGTACCCTGCTTAGACAACAAGGTTCACTACCTTGGTGCCCAGCAAACAAATGTCCATGGTGTCCCCTCTGCTGCCACAAACCCAGCTGTTTTTTTCCAGTAATAAATACACTACTGTGACCACCTTCTTTCATGTTCTTGAAGGTCCCCTTTACCAAGTCTGTAATTGGTATTGGTATTTTATGCAAGAAGACAGTAATGAGCTGGAAGGTTAATCTGATCAGAGACAGTAGAGCTTTCCTTCCACCAGGATGCCTTTCTTCCTGGAATAACTGCTAAAATTCCTGGCCAGACCAAAGATGAACAGGGGACCAGAGAGAGAGCATCTTTATCCATCCTACAATTAATAAACAACCAGTGTAGACCACCCATGGTCAACAGAGTTGATTCTCTTAAAATAGTTGTTTCTGTGTAGGCTTTTTGTTCCGATGGATACATGATAGTAGCTCTCTACAGTGTTCGGTGTTCCTGATGTGCACTTGTTGCATCCCGGTCCCGGATGCTTTACCAGGTGTACATTATAATTTTAGGCTCCAAGAGATTTTTGCCCACACACCTATTGGTTCTTGGGTACCTTGAGTTCACGGCCAGAGAATAACCACATTTTTCTCTAAGAGATTTTTTTAAATTTACTGAGAAAATAGACATTTTAGCAAAAAGGGTTTTACAGAAATGTAACTCCACAAAAGCCTTGCAACAGATTACCAGGACTAACAAGCAGTGCTGAAGTAAGGAACTTGTGTTATACCCAACAGACAAAAACTCCATGGAACTTAAGTGTGGTACCCATAACTCTCAGAAAATAAGTGTTTAGGTTACCCACAAGAGGAAGAAAAGAATAAGGGAAGAGAGATTAAGAGAAGAAAGAATAAGGAGAGTAAGAGAGTAAGGAAAAACATAGTTACGACTCAGAAAGTCACAAGTTGACTGCTTCGAGGAGAACAGGCCAGGGCCCACGATGGAGATCTTGTGCTGCCTCCTGATCTGCTCTGGTCTCTGTGGCTGCAGCCCGCGTGCTCTGGGCAGGCTCAGCCCTTCCTCTGCGCACACCGACAGACAAGGGGCTCTGACCCAGCAGTCACTGACCCGGGATGTGACAGCCCTGCCCTGCAGCACCTGCTCTGCAGCACCTGCACCACCAGAGCAGGCTGCATTTCACTGGCACAGTACAGACAAAGTGCCACTTGACTGGTATTTTATTAAATGCGCTCACTGTCCTTGGTATACTGGTATTGCAGAGGGTTTGCAGGGGTTTTATTTATTTATTTTTTTAAACACAGCTATAGATTTTATAGAAGTTAATCTGTCAAATAAAACAAGGAATAATAGTAAAAAGGCTTCACACTCAGACTGTGCAATGAAAAGATGTTCTTGCACTTTTTCAGTGTTTTCTGTGCTTTTACCACCATGGTACAAAAGTGCCTTACAGAGAAATAAAGCACACGGTTGGCAGTGTTTTCCTTGAGACTTCCAATACAAGTGGCCCTTGAAAGATTGTGACAGCCTGCCCATGTCAACATATTAGTATTACTAGTATTGCATTGGCACATATCCATCAATGAAACAATCCCAAGGACATCTGAGCTGCCTGGATACCATTGTAACAGATGGTTGGGAATAGGAAAATAGTCCAGAAAGCATTTCTGCATGCAGTAATGCTGCTAGTTGAAGGCAACCTGAAAGTGTTTGTTCACCCTGAAAACATTTTCAGATGCTTTAGAGGATGAAATAGCCATGTGAACAATTTAGTGAAGTACTGGATTTCAGGCAGTTTCAGCGATAGGTTTCAAATGCCTTGGGCTGAGGCTGTTACTTATTGAAGAAATTAACACAGATATACTCCAGTCTCCATGAGAGACTACTTTCTGCCCATCACCCTCAAGAGAACAAGTTCCTTTGGATGCTCTTTCAGCAACATGTGGAAATACACATTTACACTTATGAAAGTCAGTAACAGAAATGTAACCCCCAACAACAGATAGGAACAATTTTTAATCAAAATTAACTTTTCTAGTTCTCCTTCCTTACCACACCTACCACCTTCTCCCCCCAGCCCCTGCCAACTTTTCCATTGGTTTCTGGGGTGCTGTGAAAACGGTGAACAGAGTTTATGTAACTCTTCCCATTCTGCTAATTCCAGTTGACTGCAGGTACATGTAAGAAGAGCATTCATGCCATTTTGTGACAAAAGAGAGGATGCTGTAATGTATTTTCTGAAAGAAGAACTCTTACTTTCTGCCTTGAGCTCATCTGGCTGAAGATGGACCTTGAGCTTTTAGGTATTCATTTATCATTGTCCTTCCTTTTCCATTCTACAGCAATTTCTTTCCTTCCGGAAGCCACAATGTGGATAAAATGACACAAAATTAAATCTAATGACAGCTCAGTTTCCAGAAAGTAGAAACAGTTCAATTTCCAGCATAAGGTAGATATGCAGATGGAATACCCAGAAGGTGGAAACAACTAGTCAGAGGAGAAATATGCATGTGTTTATCTGCAAGGTATCTTTTTTTTTTAGTTAGTTGACATCAACACAGATGTAAGCAGATGTAAGGGAGCAAATACCAGTGGAAAAAGAAAATACCTGTTACGAAAATTACCTTTACTCGTGCAAATACCAAATAATCAGATGTTTTGAAGTAGGTTATATTACTCCTTCACTACTAACATGAATTAAGATGGTAGAAAACCATTTTTACCTCATCTGCTGCTGGTGAGAAAATGATTAGAAAAACAGAAAAGCATCATCTTAAATTTTCAGAGGATTCTCTAAAATCTTGGCACCATGTCAGGCAGTGTGTGGTGTATATTACAGATAGATCAGTTGAATCTCACAAACATATCTTAAGGTTTCATTTTTCCACATACCATTTCACAACAGCTGGCATGTTTGGTTTTTTCTTTTTCTTTCCCTACTAATACAAAATTCTTGAGTAGGTTGGCTGTGAACTCCCATCTTTTTATGCAGTTAAGCACCAAATTCTCATTTTTTCCCACATTTTGAATTGCTAGATTTGAGACACAATGGGAACTGAGTTGAGAGAATTAATTTCTGTATCTGATTGGGATCTGAGTTCCAGTGAATCTGGAGTGGTCCTGTGCAAAGATGAACATCGGCAATATCTCTTCATTAAAAGATGCTTCTCCTTTTGTGAAAGGAAAGAAAACACACGGATTCATGGATACAAAAATCACTCTTGGATCTCAAGACACTGTGAATCAGGTATTTCCATTCTCCCCATGCCCATCAAAAAGAAGGGTGACCCTGGAGCTGTGCAGAATGAACAGTGGGAAAGCAGACAGGTTTCTCACAGAATTCCTGAAAAATCCCACTGAAATCGTGTCCTGTACAGAAATATTTCTATCTGAAAGAATAGACAAATCTGGTGAAAACATGTCTGTCTCTGAGCAGACCTACCCAGACTAGTTTATGGTCTAGCAGCTCTTAACTGTCTGTCTTGCACATCTCAGCATATCTTCTCCTTTTATTAATTCATCAATAATTTTGTTTTTCTTTTTTTGGCTCTGTGGGCACTGTGCAAATCACAGAAATCAGACTGGATATCGGGCCTTTCCCAGCCTTAGCTGAGATAAAGACTTACAGGGTAAAATCAAGATAGTAAATTAGCTTCAGTGGAGACACCCAAACTGAGCACCACTTCAGGTAGAGAAATTGTAAAAAACAGCATTGCAGATCCTGAGGAAGAAGTCAACAAGTAGATTAACTGATCCAAAATACTAAGGAATGAAATGAACGCTTGAAAATGATGGGATGTGGAGAAGGGAGCCTGCTCCAGCACACAAGCTAGGTGGCAATCTGGTGAGTAGTAGACACAATCATAAGTATATTTCCAAAGAAGAATTTTAAAAGGTCCATAAACATCACAGAAATGTAAGGTTCTTGGTTACTTAGAAACAGAGCTCAGTGATTCAGAGGCATTTCTTAAATATATCTTTGACTGATACTGTCCCTCCAATGCAGGTAATAGAAGACTGATTCAGTCTATCTGACACAGACTATCAGGGTCTGTACTTCCCCCTGTTCCTCCCCATCTTCTTCATTTTCTTCTCTGAACCAATGTATTTGTGAATCTTGGACTGAATCCCAGCCAGGAATATCTGACAATGCAGTCTCATTTTGCCTAAATCCATAAAGAGGAAACTATTCAGACAACTGATGCACCTTAAGGGCAGAACATTAAATTGATCCTTTGGCAAGGAACACCATGTGTAACTTTACACAGCAGTTCCCATAAATACTAATAAGATTATCGGCCAAAGCATAGATTATCTCGAGTTGTGGTTGTGTTTTAGGAGCAGCTATGAGAACAGTTTGTACTGTGTGCAAGCATTTGTACAGTCTATATGTTCCCCATTCCCCACCCCCCCAAATCTGTGCCTTGAGGAAGGCTCATGACAATGGATCTTTGTGTATTTTCAAGGTGACCACGTTACTGAAGCATGGCAAATTACCCAGTGGAAATGGCACTATTAGGAAATCAGGAGCCAATGGCTCAGATATTCTCTTGCCATAAGTGAGAGGAGGGGAAGTAACTGTTGCTTCCTGCATCTCCCATTATTCTTTCCTAAATGCTGGAAGACCTCAGGGTAAGTTGTGTGGGGTCTTTCTGGGGCAGCCTGAGTCTTGATACCCTTCCTGCATTTTCTCAGCTGAGCGAGTGGCCTCCACTGCAACACTGCTTGTTCCAGCTCCCCCCTTTTGAGTCTCTAGATGTTTTCAGTCAACTTGGGTTTCTGGATCAGCACTGAGGGGCGTAATATATGCAGCTGTGTGTACCTATAGGCTTGCATATGTATTCACATGTACACTGCAGATCTGAGTTACAGTTTGAACTGTAGACCTAGCTAGGCCATTTCCTGAGTTGCCTGCATCATTCTACAGAAAGTTACTGCTCCTAAAACCATTTTGTTGGAATTTAAATGTAGTATATACAACCTTTGAGAAGAGCATTTTCTATATATTTTTTTTAACAGTCTTAAAAAATAGAGTATATTATTAGTACCTTTTCCTGGACACCCTTCTGGCTGCTACTATGCATGCTTTCATGGAGTAACAGTTTTCCTCTCTGAGAAACATAAACATGACTCTTCAGGTTTTTCAACATAATATTTGTGACCCTGTATTATAATGCACATTTTTACCTCTTGGCCCCTCTTTAGAAACTGGTTGCCTGTTGAGTCACAGAGTAGCCTTAAGAAATTCACTGTCATGCAACATTCTTCGTGATCAGGATGAATTGTTTGTTTTAGCAGTGGTACATTTTTTTTATATGCCTGGCTACTTTTTCACTTGTTTTTAATTACTTTACTAGATAAAAATGGCACACAATGTCATCCTCTGTAACAACACTTGCTAGTACTGAAACAGTCCTCTCAGCAGATGCTTCCAAACTGGTATATGGTGGCATAGCCCCAGTGAAATTCCTAGGATTCAATGACTTGAGAAGGGAGTTAAATAGGTCTCTTCAGTTCATGCACATCTCTCCAGGGATGCATAAACCCCAAGAGATGTAGAGATCAACTTCAGTGTAGCAACTGAAATTCTTGTGATCAAGAATCTAGCTGGCACATTAAGAAACAGGCTGTCAGTTTTGAGTAGGCTGGTGTTATCTGCATTTTTAAATTCCTGCTTGTATTTGAAATTAGGAATAACATCACTGTGAAATTCCACCATCAGAGAGCTACCAGATTGCTCCATATGTACAGTGTAAAGGATGAGGATGCCCTTCCTATTCAGACTGATTCATCCTTCCTTAACACAAAGCTCTGAAGGAGTTAAACTCTCAGTCTAGCAAAGATTGAGTTCTTGCCAATCTTTTTTCTTTTTTTTTTTTTTTAATAAGGTGCCAGACATTAAAATAAAGAAGACGTATCAGCATACTTCCTTAGAAGCTGAGCTTCCTGATTAAGAATAAATGCAGGATATACTGTGTATTTCATGCTGAAATGCTTTCCCTGCTAGAATTTCATGAATACAATTAGCCATTAGTAACATCTTCACACACACAGAGGACTCAGATCAGGAAATAATAGAAACGGCCACATGCTGTTAAAATGTGGAGAGGGAGAAAACCACAAAACAAGAGCCAACTGTTGATTTAGTATTGTCCTGATACTTCTCCATGTCTGTCTCTAGTCAGGCTCAGTGAATGAGCAATCATGTTGTAAAATGCCCAGCAGGAGCTACGATGCAGTGGGTTTGTGCTTGTTATTACTGTGCAGTGGTGATGGTTGATCCTGAAATGCTGCATTTCACCAGTTTAGTCCGGGATACCTATATGTCACTGCTTTTTGGGAGTACCTCAAACATACATGAATTAGAATGATTCCAGTGACAAGAAATTCTTTCATTTTTTTGATGTCTAAGTACTAAAAATACCAGTGAAAAGCCTCAGCACTCAAGTGTGAACTTTAATTTGAAGATTCCCTACATGTGGTGCTGCTTGGGGCCATCACAGTGCACCTATGGAAACCTGTTCTATACTTTTTCTTTTGTGACTTCTTTTCCCTTGCAACCTTTGCCTTGTTGGGCTCAGGAAAAATTTCTCTTGGATTGGCAAGTGTAGCATGTACAAGTGCCTGGTTCTGAGCTCCCCTCACCTGTTTTCTGGAATGCAATAGGAAACATTTTCTCTCTTTGCATCTTTACATTTATGCTGTATAGAGAACCTGGCTGCTACCAGGTTTAATACACAGGCTTAGGCAATTGAGTGTATTTAGCTTTCTTCAGTGCTTGGGGTTAGCTTGGGGTTACCTGAATCTGTTGCTTTGAGGGAAGTCTTCTCTGTGTTCTTTCTGTATCCTATTGAGTGAATGTTTTCCATTTTAATGTGTAATATAAATAATCATTGCATCTTCCAAAAGTACTTGGAGATATTTCTGACATCCTGGTGAGGAGCCAGTTCTATGATGTTAGAGCTAACGTGAGTAGAAACATATTGGATTTGTGACTCTGGGGCCTGGAGGTAGCATCATAGCTTGGACTGAGTATTGTAAAAGGAAAGGGATGAAGATTGATGCCCAGAAGATGATGTGAAGCATCCACTCTGCTTATTTCAGGTTCAAAGGGGATAGTTTCAGAGAACTTCCTGATGTACAAATATATATCTACATATCTACAACTCTCCTTTCCTGAACTGCAAAAAAACATCTCTCCACATGGTTTAGACTTTTTTTTTTTTTAAATCAGGATTTAATTTTATTGTCCACGTTTTAGTGCTACAGATGGTTCTTATGGCTGAGGATTTTTTTTCTTCTCCCACCGAGTCTAATTTCCTCAATACTGAAACAAATCATATAACTCTCTCCATGATCATACTGCAACGATGTTGTCATATTTATTTTTATCTTCTCTTGTACAAGCCATATTAAATAGTGACTATTGTAAGGTTATTTAATTTAGACTTAATTGGCAATCTGAAACCTACCATATTCTTTACCATTGGTCAAAATGACTTTAAGGTGTACTCTGTCTATATTCTGGGTCTAGTATATCAGGAACAGATTATAGCTCTAGGAGAAGAAGGAGGCCTAAGGAGGAAAGTAAAACATCTAGGTAGAACCTGCTTGAGGTCCAGCCATGTTCCTATGGTGAAGCAAGGCTGGAAAGTTTGTTCTCCAGTAATAAATTGTAATGCTCTGTTCTAAAAAAACCTCTGGTGGGCAGATGAGCAGAACAGACATTGTAAATATTTGGGAGAGTTTGTGGTGTGTACTGAAAATGGACAAGAAACATGTTGCTGAGCAGGACCTTAAGGTAACCATACATCTCAATGTGTCTTTTCTTTCTGCTTTCCTTGGTGAATGGGATTATCTCTTTTCATAACTTAGTTACGCTCAGGAGAGAGTATTTATGCCAGCTGAGTTAGGAAGGCTGTATAAAGGCTAGTAGTGCCATCCCAATACTCACTAGAAAAAAATATCACAGAGGATACAAATTCATCTTTGGAAAATCTCTGTTTCTGAACAGTGCTTGAGCTCTTTTTTTCCCAGAATTGCCCCTTCCTTGCTTTTCTGGCTCCTCATCAGCACTGAATGCTGTGCTTCCCATGCCCTTTCGTACTTGGATCATAAGTCCTTGACTGCTGAGCTTTCATTCTGATGCTCTCTCCATAAAATTAAATACAGACCTCAAGGCCACTGTGTAAAGCAATCAGGCTTGCATCTTGAATGGGCACATCTTCTTTAAATGTTCAAGTCATTGTATAAACATGCATAGCCTGAAAAATATATATATATACACGTAATTTTTAAAATGTTTTACTATTTGACCTCAAGGCTCAGGCCCTTATTTAGAGACTCTTTATCGACCTTTTTCAGAAAGCAGATTTTGCATTAGTTTGCTCAAAACCCCAAAGCAGCATCAAGGGCTAAAGAAATCTGAAATTCATCATCTACAGCTCCTCAAGTGTGAATTTAATATGAGAGAAAGCTGACAGTATTATTGTTGCCAGGGTATATGGCTCTGGAACCATTCAGCAGGGCCAAAATGAATTAGGTTTCTATCTGAAAAGGATGCCTATTGACAAAAATGCATCAGCCCATTTCTCAAGGGAAAATCAAACCCATTCTTTTTCAGGATTCACGTACAGAGCTTTGGAAAGCATTTATTTTGCAAACAAAATGAGACATACTGTTTCCTCTCTGTGCTGCACTGATCAGCTCAGCATCCTAATAGATTTAACAAGCAGCACTAGTAAAAATCATGGTTTGAGCTGAGAAATTTATTTATAATGAATACTTACAAACTAGATTAATTTAGTCTCATTCCTCTTAAAGCAACTGGCTTCCTTATGGGGGGTGTTTCAGCTTAGCTTATAAGCAGTCTCATTGCTAACCAAGAAAAAGGTCCCTTTGGGGATGGCTGTGAGTGACCAGCTCCATCAGAGTCACATTCAGATGGAGTTGTTCATCACACTGTTTCCTCCTTCCTCCTGTTGCTGTTGGAGTAGCTGCCGTAAAGTACTTGAGATTTTATTATCTGAACTGTGGGATCAGTTATAATTGATGTGAAATTGGTTGTTTACTGGCAGGGTGATGCCACGCCTGGGGAATGTGGGTAAACTGATCATGATGACTGTTTTTCCCTTTGGATGAGGAAAACTTGGAAGAAAAGCTGAGGAAGCCACATATGCTTTTATTTCCTCCGTAAATTATGGCAATTTAAAGCCAGGTAGCGGGGAGAGTTGCAGATCTCAAACTAATAGTATTAATTTTCCTTTATGGAACACACAGCCCCTCTGCAAAGCATTGTTCTGCAAAAAATATTAGGCATCTGTCCCTATAGCTGTGCTAAGCAGAAGTATTTATGTTACTCTTAGACAAAATTCAGCAGGATGACATATATGAAATACATATGAATAATCACATGGTTTACTGAATTTCACCATAACTACAGTGATTATTCTTCTAATTTTACAGATACTGAAATTACAGAGATTTAACAGAGACCCTAATATTGTCTCTTAAGCTTTTAGAAGCTACTCTTGTGAGTCTCAGAGTGTTTGCTTACACAGTGTTTTTATATATGGTTTAATATATGTTCCTGTACATAAAAGTATTTTTATGCATTTTTAAGAAACTGGATAAAGTAAAAGCAGACACAATTTCTTTCTCTGTTTGAGGGAACATTGTCAGGATCTACTGAGCTGTAATATGGGCTAGGGTAACTACTAATCAAAGCAGCTGCACAATTGCATGTAAGCCACACAGTTTCAAGGTCTCTGATATTTTTCATCTTCTTTTATGCTCTCTGGATAAGCTGAGGAGTACCCAGAAGAGCATACTGTCAGAGTATACCCTCAGCCAGTCTGCTGGTGACACAAACTGGGAAGAGTGGCTGACCCACAAGAGTGTCCAGAGGGATCTGGACAAGCTGGAGAAATGGGCAGACAGGAACTCCAACAAGGAGAAGTGCAAAATCCTGCACCTGGGGAAGGGCAACTCCAGACACCAATATATGCTGGAGGATGACCACCTGGAAAGCAGTTTTGAAGAAGAGGACCTGGGCTGAACACAAGCCAGCAGTATGCTCTGGCCACTAAGGCAGCTAATGGTGTCTTGACCTGCATTAGCCAAAGGGTTGTCAGCAAGTCAAGGGAGAGGATCCTTCCCCTCTGCTTAGCACTGGTGAGGCCACACCTTGAGTGCTGTGTCCAGGTCTGGGGATCCTCAGTAGAAGAGTTCCTTAGACATACTGAAGAGAATCTAAGGAAGGGCCACAAATCTGGTGAAGGGACTGGACTATCTCCCCTATAAGGAAAAGCTGAGAGAGCTAGGATTATTCAGCCTGGAAAAGTGGAGACAGAAACGGGAGGGAGGAGGAGATCTAAGACTGCATGAACATCTTTTTGTTCAAGACACTAAGTGACCTGCTCTTGGAGTGAGAATGAAAGTCACAGGAACCTGGAAGAATCACAATTACTGCCAGCAATTCAAAAGAGCAGACAAATAGAAGGGGGGAGAACCTTTTCACAAGGTCTATCACAAAACCATAATTTCTCATGTCAGTGATTCCATGAGATCAGACACCACTTCTCTACACCTTCCCAAACAGCATTGTCTGAATGCACAAGCGATTTTCTGGGGCTCACTGCCTTGAGACTGGCTATTTCTTTACTGTATTGACTATGGAATCATAATAAAGGGAGCAGCAAGGGCCAACAAAAATAAAGACTTGTGGATCTTGTGGATCATGTTGAAGCAGCAGTACCTAAAGCAGAAGGTGGCAGCAACTCAAAGCCCTTGAACACATGATGAGAGAGATACAAGATTTATTGTTTTTTTATTAAAAAACACCCACTGTTTTGCCCAGGCAAACCCTTTGTGCTGATCTGGAACCATATTTAACTACAGATTTCAAAGGGTTGGTGATACAGGGGTTTCATGGAAAAGGTTGTGCAGACTTATGAGAAGATCTGTTTCAGTGGATGATTAAGAGGAGTAAAATGAGAGAAGAAAAACAGTTTGTAATTTTGTTAGGAGTATGAATAGAAATTTTGCTGCAGGCTTTCACTGCTTCACACCTTTTTCTGCTCAGGTGGGTCTTAGATGGCTGGTAAAAGCATCTGATTGTCATTTTCATGTTATCCTACATTTCCAGTTATCCTAAAACTGAGAGAGAACTTATCTGGTGAAAGAGTTAGGAGTGCAAGCTTATCTCAGTCCTTACTGCTCATGTAAAATGCTGTCATATCAGAATGATAAATTTTATATCCAATTCTTTTGATATAAGTGTGCCAAAAGGGAAAAATTCATCCTTGAACTTTGACATACCGAGATCCATATTTCAATTAGGATGTAATTTGACAGTATAACATTCTTCCAGCATTAATAATTGTTGTACCTTTGGTGTTATATGAGATGATACTGCTAGTCACAACATGAAGGTTCTGCAAGTCTTTCTCTAATGGGCAGAAGAGAAAACATGCCAAGTTTTGCAGACTGTGACTTTAGGGAGAGGAGTGAAGGGAATTGGAGAGGGCCTATGAAGTGCCTTTGGCAATTATAAGATTAAATGGAGACACATGTCTTGGTTCTGTACAGATTTTATCAGGGTACAGAATAGCCCATCAGACTGCATTTTCCACATTTTCTCCAATCTTACACATCTTTTTGCAATTAACACATGGTTCAAAGACTGGAATAAAAAATCAGTGATACTTCATGTTTATGTCATCTGGCATTCATCCATTATTTCTCACTGAATTATACCATGTTGTCTGGGAACAGCATTTGACAACAGCAATCTTCAAAGGGTTAGTACTGCAGGAGCTGTGTAAAGGAGATTCTGCAAACTCTTACATGGGTAGGCCTGTTTTAGTCAGATGATGATTAACAAGGAGAGCTGGTCCAAAACAATTAAAGTAATGTAATGTCTTTTAATGATTTCAGCCTGCTAGGCTGAAATACATGATGTTGTGAAACTCCATGGTGAAATGTAAAGAGCTAAGTGTCCATCCAACAACACAGATTCTATAGCACTCCAAGCAGCCATGTGATGTGGACAGGAAAACTCTTCTACCTATAAGGAGCCCTTCTAAAAAGCTACACTGTCTAAGAATGCAGGAACAATGAAAGCTGCAATTTTTATTAATGTCAGTGTGTATTGGGTCTGGCTGTGATGGAGTTCGTTTCCCCGTAGCAGCCCTCACAGTGCCGTGCTCTGCATTGGTAGCTAGAAGGGTGTTGATAACACACCAGTGCCTTGGCTATTGCTGAGCAGTGCTGGTACAGCATCCTCCTCCATCCACCTCCCTCCCTGCCCCCAACTGAGGGCACACAACCAGGCCAGCTGAACCAAACTAACCAAAGGGATATTCCAGACCACATGATGTCAGCTCAGATATACAATCGAAGGAAGGAGGAGGAGAGGGGGCATTTGTTGTTTCCAATGGCTGCCTGCTGAGAAAGTGTCACACGTGCTGAAGCCCTGCTTCCTGGGAAGTGGCCGGACATCACTGCTGGTGGGAAGTAGGAATGGACATTGTTATTTTCCTTTTTGCTTTAGCAGATGCAAGCTTTCGCTTTTGTTTTAGTAACCTGCCTTATCCCAGCCTATGAGTCATTTTTCATCTTATTCTCTCTTCCCTGTCTGGCTGGGAAGGAATGTGATAGAGCAGCTTGGTGGGCACCTGACATCCAGCCAAGGTCCACCCACCGCACAGTCACATTTAGATTTTCAGTGGATATTAGCTGTAGAGAAATTCTATATTGATACTAAATCTTAGTTTATACTTTTTCTAGTGAATTTAGTTTTTTTACCAACTACAGTGATCCAAGTTCTGATATTCCTAAGCTTGTTGAGTCATGTTTTATCTGTTGATATTATCAAAAAAATCATGAAAATGAAACCAAAGGGGTCCATTCTGAAAGAAGGACCTACTCATTGAAATAGTGGCAAAATTTGTCTTTTCAAAAAGAAATAAAGTTATTTATGCATTATTGAATATCGATACAATTATTATAACTGTTCTTACAAGCAGGAAGGAAAGTCTGCAATGCAAAATTTTGATATTGTGATGGTGGTTAATTAGTACTTTAGCTAAAAGCTATGGCAAATATAAACAGGACCAGTTTTACATCTGCCACATGTAGTCATAATTCAAAGTTTATGAAAGTACTTTGACTGATATCAGCCTGTGGCAGAATGTTACTGATGTCAATGGCTATCTCACAGAGCCTGGCACAGCAGGGCTAAGGCCTGGCCTGAAGTCCATTGTACAACTCTGCTGAAACTACTTGCTAGAAATGATAATAAGCATCAGCACAGTAACATTTTTTTTTTTTTTTGGACTTCAACTTAGCATTGCAAGACAGTGTATTTCCAGGGGGTGTACAAAGGTACTTGTACAATTGCACAATACACTACTTATGTTTAATCTAAATGTACAATGAAGCCAAGAGAGAAAAAACGCAAAGACACCCTCACAGATGTGGCCACCCTATGTGTTACAAGCAAAAACTATGGCTGTGTCCATAGTGCAGGATACCTGCATTCTGTCACTGATAGAAGACTTCTAACCAGGTAGTTCATGCTGTTGTATGTGGCAAACAGTGGTTACATCACCTCACAAAGCCTGGTGATGACAATGTGGAGCAAGTATACAAGGTGAACTTCTCAGGAGTAGCCTGATTCCCTATCAGGATGAGCCATGAGGCATATCTTTCCTGTCCTGTATGTCTGGTGTCCTTTTCAAAGGCCCAGGAGTGCAGGCAGAAAGGCAGATGCCGCAACACCTCAGTCTGAACAAACACCGGATCAAGAACTGTGAGTCACAAGAGTAAGAAATGCTAACAATGAGAACTGAAAAACTAGGGACAATTTTAGCTGATACTATGACGTTTTCCATCAGGTGTGCACTTAGATTGCTTGAAAGGTTGAACAAACACAATAGATGTTCTCTCCTTGCCACTCTGGGGCAAAGTAAGAGTAACTCCAGCTCCTTTGTCTGAGGAAAGTCATGCATCTATTACTGTCTGTGTATGAGGTTGAAATTGCTTCAGTGAAAGTATTGGGCAGAAGGTTTAAAATTAACAAAAAGAAATACTTTTTTACACAAGACTGCACTGCAGATTTCAATATGCTGCTTGGTGTCAGCTCCAAACTACAAGCAGGTTGACGAGACCCTTGGAAAATCCGTGAGTGAATTAGAAGCTGTCAGCTCTAGGGGTAACCTCCAGCCTGAGAAACCCCTAAAACAGGGCCTTAAACAGCTCCCCAGACTTGGGAAACTGCAACAGAGGCATGCAAAAGGACTATGCATTAGTTTATATTTGCCTTGTTTCTTAAGGTTAGAGTCAGAGCATTGAACTAAATGAACCTTTAAGATTGCCTGAGATGTATTTGCCCACGTCCCTGAGTACCAAAATAGTCAGTTAAAATGGATGTTAAGAGAGGTTACAATACTCAGCTACTTACCGGTGTTTTTTTCAATGTGTTTTTTCCTAGGTTGCTATTTAAAAATTCAGTTAATGAGAACAGCACTGGCCTAATAGGCATTTAGTATCTTTATTCTTACCCTTAGCAGGAAAGATTTCCCAAGGAACCGATTTGCATTATCTTGCTGCAGAATATCACTTGAATATCCTCGTGGAACCATTCAAACAAACATCCATGTTAACTGTGCCCCTCAGTAGCCTCTATCTCTGAGAACTGGTTTTCCAATGTAGGTTGTGACTGCTCTCTTCTAGACTCATCTACATCATGTTTTCTAATTTGCTAAGAAGAATGTCACAAACAACAGCATCAAAAGCCTTTCTAAAGTAAAAAAATGCAATAACAATTGCTTTTCCTTTGTCTACAGCATCTGTTACCCATCATAGAATAAATGTGGATTATTCTGATAAAATCTATTCTCACAAAAAAAAAAAATTACATTGTTTTTGACTCTCTCCTTGTTATCCTCCAGGAAGCCTGATAGCTGCTTGTTCCATTACTTCTGTTTCCAGACACAGAAGTTTTGCTGACTGATCACATTTTTTGCCTGTCTTTTTGAAGCTCTCAACATGTTTACTCTTCCCATTAGCTGAAATGCCACCCATTCGCTGTAAATTTTCGAAAGGAATTTTTAACAGGTCTGAAATTTTATCAGCCAGCTGGGTATGTGTCCTAGGACACAAAGGTACTGTCCTTGTCATGAAACTGACCGCTCCACTAACCAAGTTAAGTAATAGTAGTAAGTCAATCAGCTTTATAATGATGGAGAAGGTCTATGGAGTTACACTGAGGTTCATCTACTCACAGACTGGGGCATACCAAACAGAGGGTACTTTGGGAACACCACCATTGCACCTTTAACTTTCAAAATGTGCACTCTTCTATTATGATCATCTGTGCAACATCTGTGGCTATAAGTGAGTCTTTCCATATGGTGAAAGTTCTGGAAATTGACAGGCTAATTTGTACAACCAGAAAGTACTCATATAAATGATATTATGCTAGGATCTTGGGGGCAAGAGAAATTTGCAATGCAATGTGTTAATTTGTGTGCCAGGTACAATGATTTTAATGAATAATCCACTGCAATTGTATGTGCTTTGCCCAGGAAAATGATACTCTTGATATCTTATTCTTTCTGCTGCATTTCTGAACTTCTCAGACAATGAGAATGCTAATCTGTACTTGAAAAAATCTCATCTATTATGTTAGTCTCCATGCTTGCTTGACTGATTACTTAGCATGCCACAAAAAGAACTCCTGTAGTGTTTGCTCTTTAACAACATTTTCCAAGGAGGATAATGTCCATTTAATAATATGAGGAGATTTTCAGTATAATTATTGGTGGAAGACAATCATAGTTTTGTGTCTCTTGAATAATTTTTGGAAGGAAAGGAAAAGAACATGGCAGACAAATCAGCTGGCTGCAAATAGTAATGAGATGTGCTTTTCACATAAAAAAAATGCCATCTGTAAAACCTACCAAGAACAAAAGACAAGGAAAATAAGTGGTGCAGTGCCCTTCTTATTTTTATTTCAGACTTGTTTCTTCTTACTGGGGAGTGGGAACTGTTCAGTAGCTAAGGTCTATGTCTGCCTACCAGTTGCTGGTGAATTTGTCTCTCCTACAGAGCTAGAGGTGTTCCAGACTCTGACCAGGCTACACAAGTGGTAGCTGAGCAGTGAGCTGCAAAGTTTGTTAGCATCAGGTAGACACTTGCAGAGAGGCTTGTAGAAAAAAGGCCCTCATGCTTGCATAGGGATCAACATCAAAGCTGTCATCCAGAACTGTGGTACAGCTGAATGTCAGGACTCATTTAGGACCATTGCTAATAGGTGTGAAGAAAATCCCACTCCCTCTCCACAGCCAACATATCTTCCATTCTTTACATTCTTGTCTCATTCTTCCTTAATTCAGTGTCATTCTCTGGCACCTTTCCACCAGTCTTATGTTTCCATCTCAGTTTCTGGATGATGCACCACTAGGTAGAATGTCCGGAATTGTGGATTGCAAAATACCTGTATAGACAAAGAAACAGTCACAGTTCTTCCTCAGAAGATAAGAAAACATAAAATTATGCCAACCAAGAAT
This sequence comes from Margarornis squamiger, assembly GCA_035222235.1. Taxonomy (NCBI): domain Eukaryota; kingdom Metazoa; phylum Chordata; class Aves; order Passeriformes; family Furnariidae; genus Margarornis; species Margarornis squamiger. The sequence goes on from JAWWTY010000077.1 coordinate 75,734,177, forward strand.
AGTTTAACTCTTTTAGCTAAATAAAAACAAAACAAAACACATGAAACAAACAACAAAAAACCCCAATCAATCAGTCAATCAAACAAACCCAAACACAACCCTTCCCCATCTGAAAGGATAACTCTAATGGGAATAGAAGTTCTATATTGAAATTTCCAGTCAGTTTCCAGTCCAGGCACTTTCCCCCATCCATTTGTCATGTATGAAATGCAAATACAAGAGGTATTAGTGTGGCCATGATATGCAGTTTATACAACAAAGACTCCATTTGTTTCTTATAATAATGAGTTGTGAAGGCAAAAGCAAGGTACTGTGAGAGCTCTTTGGACTGAGCATGTTGGATACAGGAGGACAATTCTCTGATTCCATGAAGTTCTCACCATAAGGCCCCCCCAAAAGCTGAGCATACATATACATATATTAGGCTTGACAGGAAAAGGAATGCAGGCTGACTGCTGGACTATACAAGTACTGAGTATAACATAATTTTGGACACTGTCAGTGTCCCTGTTAAAAATTTGAAAGTATTGTTGAAGTCAAAGTAGGATTTGTGATTTATTTTCTATCAAACACACAGACAAAGAAGTCTTCACAAAGTGAGTGACAGTGAGTGTAAAAGCATGTGAAGTGAAAACTGTCAAGATGTCTGAGACCCCCTGTAAATCATTAGTTTGGACACCTTCCTCTCCAGCTGGACACCTTCAGAAATTCCTCAGCTTGAAAGAATTATTTGATCAACTTGTTGTTTCCAGACCTGATTTCTTTTTTCAATGTAGCTGCAAATACAATAAATTCAAGTAGACCGAAGTGAACTGGCACTTGAGATTAATGTCAACATCTGTGTGAAAATACTTCCCATCGTTGGCTAGCACTATTAGCTATATCTAGTTTATTTATATAGCTATGTTTAGTACAGCAGATTTCTCTACATTGCAGCTGCAGGCTATTAACCTAGAACATGACCTCTTTTCGTTATTACTTAAGACAGTAATAGTAGTGATACAGATTACAATAAAGATCCCTTGAGGAAAAGTACAGTAATTAAACTCTATGTCACTAGAATTAGAAGTTACTATAATGAAGCCAGTGTATTAAATAAAAATAAATAAATAAATAAATAAATAAATAAAGGAAAATCATGTGGAAACAGTTAGCTGAAGGAATCTCATTTTTTGGACTGACTTTTCTCCTAAGTATCAAAGATGAGATTAGAGAAGCGGTGGTCGAGAGCAATAAGAAGAGCAAACTCATATTAGAATGATTTAGGAAAGCAAATCTAATGCTTTAGGGTGGAAGCTGGTCATCCCTGTGACTATCATTTGAACATGTATTTCAGATAGGCTTGACCCAGTATGGAAATATGCCTTGCCAACTTTCTTTGAAATATAATTAAAGGCCATTGCCAGAGGCAGGGCATTTCACAGTTTAGACTCTTGATCTTTTCTGGCTTGTTGAAACCTATGTTCCTATGAATATCTGAAGTTACCACAGGCTTCTGTTCATGTACATGCCTTGGACTCCCCTAGAGATTTTTATGGTGCAGTTTCATGTTTATTTAGAATGCAATATCAAATCTGATAAAAATTCAATAATGGCATGCAATTGGTTTAGAATGCATGCATGATGGGTTTTTGTTTGTTATCAAAGTTAGTAGTGAATGTATATGGGCATGAGAAGATAAAGTACATAAACAGGCAGAAAGATCAGTTAGCTGGGCTACTGAACTTTGTTCCCAGGATCTACAGCTTTAAAATGCTAATTAAGGTTAGCTGGTAATTTCTCAAAGCTTCATCAACTGTGTTACTGACAGTCATTGCAAATTTAGTGTACATTGCAATGGAACATTTCTTATTAAAGATGCTAAAAAGTCATTTTCCCCGTGATTCAGGTGAACATGACCCAGATATAAAAAGGTAAAAATTGCTGGATATTACAATTTGCTCTGGACGAAAGCATCCAACTCACTCTATTCTCTGAATGATTCATTGCAATATTATCAAGAGAGAGCTGGGAAGGCTTATTTTAAATAAGCAAGGACAGACCAATTTCAAAAGAGGTGATGCTATCAGGGAAGCATCCTATGAGAAGAAAATAGATACAGGGATGAAATTTAAGGTAACATATTCAAATACCCTTCTTCAGACTTTAATTAAACATCCAGGTTATCTTTCAAATAGTGCTACGCTTCCAGCACTTGGTTAAAAAGATATAGGAGGCTCTGCTACGTGCAGAATTTGAAAAGCTCACAGCCAGTCATGGAAGCTTTATAAAGGCTGCCCTATTTCACCTGAAGACAGACACAGTCATCCATGCACATTCATGCATTTTAATTCAATAAGAGATAGCAATTAGTTTATAGTATGCACAATTTAAGGATGCTTCCCTTCCTGTCTTGAGTGTATAAGGTACATCCTTCCTGTAAATGATGAAAAAACCCTTTTGGTTAATCCTAAGACATCCTGCTGATTGATTGCTTTGTAAGCATCCCTCATCTATTACAGCAGGTGAAAAAATCCCAAAACTTCCATAATGTGTCATGCTTCCATTAATATATAACTCATCTAGAGCAGCCTGTGGCTGCCTTTCAAACTAGTGAGAAAGGGTACCGATTTCTTTAGTGTATGTTGGCCAAAAGCCACTTTCTTTCCTGCAATGGGAAAAGTTGGAAAAAGAACAGTTTTCTAGTTAATTCCGCACCTTTCTTATCACAACATGATTTGCTACTTTCCAAACAGTTAGGATGGTTCCCTGAGAACAGCTGCCCTGCAGGGTCCTTTTACCCTTGGCAGCACAGCCCTTAAAGATGCTCTGCTGCTATTTGTGGCTTCCTACCGCAGCTGCACATCAAATATACAAAGCAGCAGCCAGGCACACTTTGGCAGCAGAAATGAAATTATAATGCAAGGACTGGAAGAGAAGTGACTGGTTTTTTATTGTTCTGATAAGAAATTAGTAATCAAATGTACAGAAGAAGGTAATTGCTTGCTGTTCTAAGCAATTGTTCCAGAAAGAAGTGTTTGTTACCAGAAGAACAAGGGTCACGTTCACTAATTGTATATTCATGATTAGCAATAGGCTTAATCGAGGAACATTTTGATGTTGTATCCAGGATCTGTTCATCCAGTTTACCGTTCCTCACGTATCTCTTTCTCCACCATTGCCACCCCAAATGACAGAGAGAAGAGGAACTGTGACAAAACAGGTGGGAGTGGTAGTGCTTTAGTTCTTAAAAAGTCTAGAGATATAATGAAAAACTGAGATGTTCAGTCTGACTTTGCCCCATTCCTATTTCTTTAGAGCTGATTGATTCTGCGTTTATTTAGCAGTATGCACATAAGTATTTGGTGCCATTTTGAATGCCTTTTGTTATCCTGCTTGGTCTCCAGATCTCCAGATGCTGTCCCAGAAGGGCATGGATTTCATACAGGTCCTATGGCATATCTGCAGGCTTGGTGTGAACGTCTCGGAGGAATGCAATGATAGCTTGCATCCAGATGACACAGATTGCAGATGAGCACACTAAGAATTTCTGCTGAAGTGTCTGCCACTGAATCTGAAGCCACTCCTCTCCCAGTGCCTCCACGATGTTCAATATAACTCAGCCAAGTTTCATTTTGCAGTTTTAGCAGTCGGGGAATGTTCAAACTGGTTGCAAGACAAACCCACAGTCTATCCTTTTCCTGCAGACATGCTTCAAAAGGGTCACGTGTAATTAGCACATGCTTTCATGTCTGCAGGAGATTCTATTCAGTTTGGTGTTCAGGTTCAGGTTTGCAGAAAGCTCAGCTCAGTAACCTTACTGCACTGTAGGCATGTCCATGGTTCCCTTTTCTGTCCTTGCCCTGTCCTACCTTGCTTTCAAAGTCCCACAGAGACATAACTAGAGAATGTTTCCTAAAAACTTTCCTTCACTTCTTTGCATAAACCGCTCCTCAACACTCACCTCCAGGAGTAGCAAGAGAGAGAGGACAGGAGATTATTTCACAGAAAAGCACTCAAGCTGCAACCTTGAAATTATAAATTCTATCTCCAGCTCTTCCATCCACTCACAGTAATGTTTTGGAACCCCTTAGGAGGGACAGTTTCATATCTGCAGGAGCTGGTCTCTTTTTTAGCAGCTATACAACAGATAACTGACAACTTCCCCAGGTCACTTCTGGCAGAGCCTCAAAACTCTCCATTCAATGAGAGGCAAGCCTGGCAGCTTGCTTTTTTTCTGCCACAGTTTCTCAGAAAACACAAGATTAGGTAATTCTGTAAGTCACACTGATTCATTTTAGCTGTGACCACACAGAAAGGTTTACAACTGCTGCTGCATCAAGGGTGGAAGATGAGGTGTTTAGTTCAAATAACAGGGACTTGTATTCTTAATTCCAGAAAGAGACTGATTCCTTGAAGACAAAACAGTCAAGGCCTGCCTATGGTGTGAGAAACAAGCAGTGCTCCTTCATCCAGGAATGAACATCTCAAATCATTCCTTTCACCCCATAAGTAGCAGTAGAGCATGTCAGCAAAATACCTATTTTGTTGCCCTTTGTGGTCTGGTGTATCAAGAAAAGCATACATTCTTATTTAATGGGTATCTGACTTGAGTTTTGACATCATGATACAAGTATGACAAGCTCCAGTTCCCACCATCACAAGCTCTCTGTTGAGAAGTTCTCTCCCCTGTCCTGTGTGTACTGAAGAGCCGACCACACCAGGGTTCAGATTGTGGTGGTATCCCCCAGAAGGTGTTTCCACAGAAGAAGCTGCATTTCACTGCCTTGATACAAACATTTGCAGCTTTTTAAGTTGTCAGACATATACTGGGGGCGTATGGACTGGAGTAAAGGCCAACATGTAAGGATTTGGGAAGCTGTTACGTTGTTTTTGACAACTCACCACTACTTTTCAAGGTTTGATGTTGCCTGCACTGCATATTACAGTCATCCTGATGCTTATAGACAAGGAAATCCAAGGAAAATGTCCGTTCTATAAAAATTTAAAAAAAAAAAAAGTGGTTTTTTTTCCTTTTCTTTGTTAACATATAAAAAGGGGTTTGTACAGCTGATGCCAAACCAAATTCACTTTGGCCTTGTACAGTAGCTTTTGTTCATATAACATGTAATGGAAAAGCTAATTGACATTCTGTCATTTCGGTTTCAATAAACTGAACTCACTGATGCCACCCTCTAGAATCTGTGACAGCTGATCTATTTCCAAAATAAACCAAGGAACTAAATTTATTTGCAAACAAAGATTACCTCATTTTAGAATCCATACTAAGACTTTTTTCCCCCTCATCAACTTGTGCAAGTAAAAATGCTAAAAAAATGCTTTCAAACAGTTAAAGATCAAAAGGGAGACTATATTTCATAGGAAGATCACGGTAGAGAAAAATTAACCATGGGTGGTTTCAAGTGTTTTAAAAATAAATCAGCAGCTCTGAAGAAAAACAACATACTGGCAAGTACAACAGGAATTCCATCAGGAAAACACAGTAATTATGAAAGGTATGATAGCATTTCAAGAAGATGAAATATATTAAAATAAAAATTTGGAACTTTTATATTATCATCCATGTAAGCATCTGAAAGCACACTGAAATAATTAATGGATGCATGTTTTTATGCATCTCCTGTAAAAGGAAGACAAGGCCAATCACCATTTCTTGGACAATGCAAAAGAAAAGGCCCTACAGAGATCTGTCAGGGCACCACAGGCTCCTGTGCCAGGAGTGTTGGGAATCCCCAAGGGGGTGATGACAGGACCTGGCAGACAGGCCATCACAGAGCTCTTGGGCAGCCACAGCCCCAGGGTGAGGCCAGCACTGGATGTGGCCCAGACTGGTGTGGCCATGGCCAGGCATGGCAGGAACTCTGCTCTGGCTGGGGGTCAAACAGCAGAGGTTCAGCTAAAAAGCAGCTCCCACAGCCAATAGGTGTCCACAGTTGTGGCTTCCTCAGCACCTCCAGTCACAGAAGGAAGGGGATGTTTTCAAGTTTCCAAAAATGTCTGTATTTCCTTCATGAGGGGGGAGTGCACTCAGGGCCCCAACAAGTATGGGAAATCCCTGTGAAAGCTTGAGAAAGAATCATCAGTAGCTGCTGAGACTGGGCACTTTTGCCTATGTAGAGATGTATCAGTGTTGAGCAATACTGGGTTAGATAGGAAACTAGGTATGCATTTCCAAAAATGCAAGAGAGCAATGTGAAAATAAAGATTTTCGTTAAACAGGAGGTTTTTGTCTGCATGAGATTTTGATTGGTTGACATAACAGTAAAAGCCTCCACTGCAGGGTGAGTGTGTGTTCCTAACAGAACTCAGGCACAACCACTGAACCAGCAAATAATACGCTGTCACTAGCACAGCTATTAACCATCTGCAAGGATCTTTTAGCGTAATAAAGCTGAACACGGAAATTTGACAAATGGCTTTGTTACTCAGAAGAGTGGTTTATTTTGCATTAAACATGTAAAATGCAACTCAAATTAAACTGAAACTTTTGCTTTATTTTTTTTACACATGAGCTCCACCAACCTGCATTTTATCGTGATAAAAACATATACATGGTATTCAGTAAATAGAATGATGTGCCTGTATCATCATTTAAATAGATTTAACTTTCTAGTATCTCATTAGTATTTTGCTTTGAATGTAATATACTGGCATTTACTCCCTTTACTCTCTTATTAATATTTTAGAACGATATAATTTTGTTTTCCTCAGAGATGCAGGAAGCAGCAAAAAGGAAGAAACCCATCACTGATCTGTTCTGTTCCTCTGTTTATGGTACATGCCAGTGTAATATGGAAACTTTTTGAGGGGAAAAAAAGAAAAGCAGCAATTGGTTTTGGAATGTGCAGTAACACAGTGTTTCCATTCCTACAACATCCCCCAAGCAGTTTGTTATCGGCATACTTTATTCCTGTGCAACCTCTTCTGTAAATAAAGATTTACTTAAGGTGTTTATCTTGATAGAGAATTTATAAAACCACAAAAAAACCCAACAAAAACCCAACCAAACAAAAAACCTAACCAAACAAAAAACCTGTCCACTCCCTGAATATTTTCTCTGTGTTCATTCAAATACTTTCCTCTGTTTTTTTATTTCCTGGATATTCTACCTACAGCTGACTCTCCTCAGGTAAAAATATTGGTATGAGTTTCCATTATTTAATTTGGAGGAAAATATTGCACACTGCTGAGCTGGCATAGTGGAGAAAAGACTGTACCTGGAGCAGAACTGAGAGGAAAATAGAGGAGCAACAACTTCCATTCCCTCAGGGGTTGTACTTCTCCTACCTTTTCTATTGCCTGCTGAAAATGCAATTCATCTCACTGTCCCACAGTCTTATTACCGTGGTGTTATTTTTATCCGTATCACTGTTCCTTATTATTTGTCTTGTTACAATGCCTAGGTACCTCTGCCAAGATCAAGACCGTACAAATACGGCCTGAATCTGCCAGTAAAATATTGCATATTCTAATGCAAGAGGTAGAAATAAAAAGAGAAAACACGATTGTTTTAGTTTTATGTAGAGAATAAGACAGGCTAAGGGAGATGTACTCGCATCTGGGAGTCTAGTGCCAGTTTGAATGTCCCACTGATCCCAAAAGAGATGGCAGATGTGATAGCCACAGTCCTCTGGAGGTTGTTGGGCACACGTCTGGAAATATGAAGAGCTGCCTTTGTTTAGGCAACCAGATGCTTCTGTTCAGCCCACTTGAGGTCACTTTCTCAAGGTTGTTCAAGAAGTGCACAGCAAAGCTATCCTTGAATATAAATCCTATAAGCTTCACTTCACTGTCTTAATCACAAATTAATTCTTCCTGCTTTCAGCTTCTCTTTTTCTCTTTCTCCCAACCACCTACACTACTGCTGTTGTGAAGCAGATTATCCTTTCCTGCTTTAAATTTTTCTTCTTTCTGTTTCGATCTTTGATTTTGGCTCCAGTCCTCCTCTCTCACTCAGCAGAAGGTTGAATGCTACTTCGGTTGGAGGTTGTGTTACAGAATGTTCTCCACCCCTTCTGCTCTTTTGTTGGCATCTCCTCCCACCCACAGCATGTTGAACAATTCTAATGTACTCTGAAGTGCAGGGATGGATAGCCTTTGCTATTCCATTTTAGCTAGCGTGCCAGTAGCTGTTGGTAGACATGCAAACAGGTGATGTATTAAAAAACTCATGTCTCCGAAATACCCACTCACAATCAGCACTCCAAGTTACTTACATATGTGTGAAAAAAAATTCTTCTGATTTGTATCAGATGTGTTTCCTTTTAAGAGTCATGTTATACATTTATTTTGGTCAAGATTAAAGTAGAAGAGATTGACCTTCTTAAAAAGCTCCATTATTCCTACAGTCTCATCTTTCTTTCTTTTTCTGCCATTAAGAAGTCATTCCATTTCTGTGTTGACATTTTTATACTCTCTTTATAGCCTTTCCAAAAGCCAAGTCACTTACTGAACTTTTGCTGACAAACAAAAGGAAGAGAAAGAAAAATGGCATAAACCTTCACATACAGCAAATGGCAAAGTCATTCTGTATTACTCAGATATATCCGAGTAACTTTTTAGCATTCATTTCTCACTTCACTCCCTTAGTTCCACTGTCTTTTCCTTCTGGTTTTGCTGTAGTTCTCTTCTCACCAGTATTTTGAACTCATTTGACATTTCCTTTTTGTTTTGTTTTCTCATTGTTTGTGATTGCCTCTTCTTTCCTTCGAATCACTCTATTTGATTATTTCTGTCTTCAATTCTGTTTAGCCTCACTGGCAACCCCTTCAGGTTATTACTTTGTACAAAAAAATTATACGTAGAGAATTTCCTAACTCCACAGCATCTGTAGTTCATCAAAATGTCACTGTCAATGTGCCAGTTTTTGCTTTACATCACCAGATCTGGATGAATTGATGTTATCTACCTATTTAACAACCACCTTGTGAGCAAATGTAATTTTAGGGTTGGAGCATCATGCCATGTGCTCAATGGGCTGAGGAGCACTGGTTTGGTTCTCTGTGCTGCTTTGGTCTTCTAATAAAATGTCCACACCAAGAAAACCACTACTATCACAACACAGCTGTCAAAGGCAGTGGCTGAGCTCATCCAGGTACTCCCTCATCTTGAGACTATATATGAAGAGCCAATGAGGAAGCAGTGTGATTTCATCACACTTTGGATCTAAATGCAGACATGGAAGAGCATATGGCTTCGCAATTGTGGTGGGTTGTTTTTTTTTTTTTTTATTTTGAGGTTTTATTTCTCTCTCTTTCCCTGTGCAGACAGTTGCTGTCATTTTCACGAGATCAAATGTGCGCTGGTGTCATACTTGATGCTGAAATTCACACCTACTTTCCTTCAGGAGCTCCAGCCAAACTTTAAAGAATTTCTAAGTGCTGAGGATTTTTTTTTTTTTTAGAAGGTATTTGATCATGATGCTTTCAGCAGATTTAATTTTAAAAATGAGGTGATGTAATGAATTAAAAAAGAAAAGCCATCCACAAAAGACTGGAGAGCCACTGTTTCACACCCAAAGCACAACTGTTGAATGCTTGTTCTGCTGTGCTTTCCCAAGGGCAGCCAAGCCCCCGATAAACCAGAATAAAGTGCCTCGAAGGGGGTGCCGGGGTGGAGGAGTGCTGTGAGCGCTGAGGAGAGGAGGGAAGGGAAGGGAAGGGAAGGGAAGGCAAGGCAAGGCAAGGCAAGGCAAGGCAAGGCAAGGCAAGGCAAGGC
>JAWWTY010000077.1:75744232-75767992 GCA_035222235.1 Margarornis squamiger
CTGCCTGCCTGCCTTCCTCCCTCCCTCACTCCCTCCCTCCCTCCCTCCCTGCCTGCCTCCCTGCCTGCCTCCCTGCCCGCCGCCGCCCCGGCGGGCTCGCCCCGCGGCATGAGCGGCGCGGCGGGGCCGGGCGGGCAGGCACGGGCACCCCCCGGGCCGCTGGCGCTGCCGGGCGCGGCGGGGCAGGCGGGGCAGGCGGGACAGGCGGGAGAGCCAGGAGAGTCGGGACAGGCGGGACAGCCAGGACAGGCGGGACAGGCGGGACAGGCGTCCCGCGGCGGGCACGGCCCGGGGCAGGCGGAGGGCGAGGGCCGGGGCGGCGGCGCCGAGAGCGGGCAGGGCGAGCAGCCCGAGAGGCGGTCGGTGTGCAGCAGCAGCGAGAGCGGCAGCGCGGGGCACTCCGGCGGGGCCGGCCCCATCTGCAAGATCTGCTTCCAGGGCCCCGAGCAGGTGAGCCGGGCGGGCCGGGCCGCGCACACCCCGAGCCCTGTCCCTGGTGCTGATGTCCCCGCTGCCCGGGCGGCGGCGGGGATGCTGGCACAGGGTCGGCGCGGCGGCGAGACCCGGGCAGCGCCGGGCGGGAGCCCCGTGGCCACTGTGCCCTGTGACCACTGTGCCCTGTGACCACTGTGCCCCGTGGCCACTGTGCCCTGTGGCCACTGTGCCCCGTGACCACTGTGCCCTGTGGCCATCGCACCCCGCGGCCATCGCACCCCGCGGCCATCGCACCCCGCGGGCACCGGGGGCTGCACCGAGTGCTCGGGATTCTGTCAGACCTCAAAGCGAGAGTGTGGGCTCACAGGTAATGCTGAGGACACCTCCAAATATCCCCTCTGCCGCGGCATTACTGGGTGCAATGCCAGCAGCGGGTCCGGAACTAGCGCTCTGTAGCTTGTCTTCCAAAGAAGAGAAGAGCTGATTCATATAATACAGAAATATGTGAACCGCCGAGGGAAGTGCTGAGTTGCATTAGCTGAGGCCCTGCCGGAGAGCTGGCCGGCTGGACAGCACAGAGCCCTGCTCCAGCAGCAAGGCTCCCTTGGAGCCCTGGTGTCACCCCAGCCGTGACTGCAAGTAGCTGTCAGAGAAATGTATTCAGCCACTTTTGGTGCCTTTCGAGGCATCCGAAAAGGCTAGTGCTGCTGTTGTTTGATGTGCAGTAATATTTGAGTTGTTTCACATAGGTACACACACATGTGTAGACAGTTTTCTGGCTTTTGACTCATCAGAAGCAGCAAGATTTTTGTAAGACAGTCACATTTTTGAGTATTTTATAGCCAAGAATACATGCTTTTTTACATATTGAAATTGACACTGGGTCATTTTGGTATTTAGTGTACATGTACATGAAAGACTCCTTTAAAATTAATGTTTCTGTGTTGCCTTTTCAGGGTGAATTGTTAAATCCTTGCCGCTGCGATGGGTCAGTACGATACACGCATCAGCTTTGCCTGTTAAAGTGGATAAGTGAAAGAGGGTCATGGACCTGTGAACTCTGCTGTTACAGATACCATGTTATAGCCATTAAAATGAAAAAGCCTTGCCAGGTAATTTGCTTGGTTTTTTTTAAAACTATGTCTTTCCAGTAATTTTTAAAAACAAAATTACTCTTGCTTTTACTTCCAAGGTTTTTAGAAAATACAGCAGAAGATCCCATATGCTTCACCAGCTAACACTTGGACCCACTTGAAGTTAGTTTTTAAGGCCAGTTACATATTAAAATGTATAGTCATTTATTCTATTATGTTCTTCTAGTTTTGGGCTTGCTGTAGAATCGGTCTTGAGAGGGTGATAAATTCTGTAAGTAGTTAAATCATGCTGGGATGTGACAGAACAACTTGGATCTCCCTGATTCACTTTCTAAACTTTAAATGTGTCTTTATAGTTTGTTAAAGACTCAGTCCAAGGCTGATTTTGTTTATTCTTCAAGCCTGGGATCCAGAGGGGAGAGGTAAAGAAAACTTCTGTTGCATGTGTATTCATCTACTGTAAAAATGTAAAAGGAGGTGACTTTTCATCCTTGGCACAATCCAGAGTAGTAGAACACTCTTAAAGTTCTGTCCACCAGTAGCTGTTTCAAAAGTTGAAATGTGCAGTAACATTTTTCACAGCTCTGTTTTACCAGCATCACAGCACGCAGCTGGAAGTTAGAGAATTATAGTGATAACGTGTTCAGGGAGAGGTGGGGGAGAAACTCAAAGCTTCAGCAGATCTGTTAGGGAAGCCTTAATACTACTTTGCATATCAGAATTCTTTAGAGGCTTAAAATTCCATCCTGGAAATTGTATTTCATAACATCTGAGGAACACATTTAGTAAGATAATTGTGTCTTTTTTTTAGTTTTGATCCTAAGAGCTCGGAGATGATGGAGCTCTCAAAGGCCAGAGCACTTGGGTGACTTTTCTGTGCTTGCATTTGATTGGAGTTTTATAGAAAAGACATGCTTGGATGGTAATGGCAGTTGTGTGAGCATGATAAGTGTTCCTTGAATATAGGATATCTGGAGTATTTGCTTACAACTGTTCATATTAAGTTCAAGTATTTTCAGAACAAGTTGACTTCAATTTTTTTTCTTTATAAATCCACAAAGGAAACTTTTTGATAAAGATATTTAGAGAATAGCCTTTTCTAGTCTGTCACAAATTGGTATTACATCAGATGTTTAATATGTCCTGTTCATTAAAACTTTATATTCTGGTACTTGGGTGAAATGGACCTATCCTGAAAGTGATACAGTAGGTTGATGTGCTAATTTAAGACCTAAGAGTGTGGCAATTCAACACCTTTTCTGACATCAGGAAAATCAACAAAACAGTTATTTTAAAAAGTAAATGTTTACTTGTTAGGCCTACTTTCTTAAAACAAAAAAAATTAAGGTTGTACTTAGTATTTTTTAAACAACTATGTAGTTACTGGAGGTGAAATGTGGCTCGTGAGTTCAGTGGTTTTCATGGCCTGAATGGTGTTTATTAATATTTGAGCTGAAAAATTAGTATGCTCAACCGTTTTCTTGCATTACAGTTTCAATTTGTTAATGTGAGTAATCCTCACTCATTTGAGTAGCCTCACTGGCATCAACTAGACAAGCATGAGCAAGACTCTCCTGCAGACTTCATGTACATATATGCATGTTAAAAAAATACAAAGTCCAGCTCTTCATATACTTCAATATGGAAGTGGAGTAAAGGTTTAGTAAAAGTTTTTGCTAGTGACTATGCTCAGCTGGATGAAAACATTTAATTTTCGTAGGCATAACTAAGAAGCAGAAAGAGAAAGGCACACACTAAAAAGGGATTGTCCCAATCACAGACAATTTACAAAGAATATTGAACAAGAGATAAGGGACAAATCTATGGCTACATATAAAACCAGTTTTCTTGGTATAATAGCCATTGCTAACTATCATTGAGTTTTTGGTATCTCAAATGCCAAAGATGAGTTTTAAGAGGCCTCTTGATAAGAAAATAATGAAGCTTCACAGGCACCCTTTGATTGTGAAGACACTATAGAAGGGCTGTTGGAACATAAAATACTTGGCTGAGATAGGTATCCTGAACTGAATGGAGATGAGATTCAATGCCTGAGTAGTCATTAGAAGGTAATTAATAAGTCAATAAACGCCTGGAAGGATCTAAAAAATCAAATCAAGTCTTTTTTGTTTGATGTGATCCAGAAGAGAGAAATCATCACAGTGGAGAAAGAAGGCCAGTAATGTGGTCAAAGCAGTGGACTAAAAGCAATTGTATTTGAAGCAGTCTTGTACTTGCTGAGAAAATTACTTTTGTCATGAGCTTACAGTAATTGAGACATAAAAGTGATGATGAGAAATGATTTTTTTATGTATGAATAGTCTTAGATATGCTGCATAGAAAGCACATGCAAGTTTTAGAAATGTTGAGAGCAGGAGGATCCAAATAAATATTTAAGATAATTGCTGGATTACAGAGCAGATGCATGGATCGGAGGATGAATCTATACTGCTTGAGGAAGGCTGGGATGTGAGAATCCCAGAGATTTGAATGAACTTAGATGGATGTTAGGATATGTGCAAAAAGTGGTAGAAACAGACGTTAGTTTTGACAGGAGAGAGAGGTCTGAAACAGAAAAATAGATGTCACTCATCAGCATAGATATAGTAGTTGTACTTCTCACACTCATTGTTTTCCTAAGCATAAGCTTTTGGCCACTTCTAGGGAGAACTTACTGGGCTAGATAGACCTTTTATTCTGATACACTCAGAGTCATCTCAGTGACTGCACTGGGTAAACGATGATTATGATCAGTTCTAAGTAGTACGCTTAATGAGTTTAGAAACAAAAGGATAGCAGAGCTGTTGGAGAGGGCAGTTACGGTGTTTTTTTTTGTGGTGGGAAAGGCAAAATGCATTTCCTGTGTACTTTCTGGGAAAGATCTGAAGGTAAATGAGAGCCTGAAAAAGAGAATTGTGGAAAGCAAGTGTCAGTGGTGCAAAGTACAGAGATTATAGAAGAGGAGACAACAGTAAAAATTTCATCAGTGGCGTAAAAGACAGAAATGCAAAAAATAGAAGGCATCAGAGAGAAAATTCTAATGAGATAATGATTTTCATGTGTTTTCTTTGTTTCCTTGTAATTAATGCAGAGACTTGGAGATAAATGCAGAGACTTGGGGATAAAAGGAGTAGGGAATTGGAAAATAAAGGCAGCAAAATGATGTGGAGACAAAAGTCAATTAAGTTTGTAAAATTCATTTGGTTAGCCATTCAGATAAAACAGCAGATTTTTCATGGAGCAAGTGAGTAGGCCACTGGTGCAGTGCTGCCATACTAGTAGCTAAATATTTGGCTGTTCCTTCAGAGCTGAAGGAGTGCAAGTGGAAAGGAGAAACAAAGCTGTAGAAGCTTTAGAAGGATGGATATAGTTGATAACTAATGACAGGTGAGAGGGAACAGGGGATGGAAGACTATCATAAGTACCAATGATCTGAAAGTCATGAAATAATGAAGAAGAATAGGTTAACAAATGAGCTGATTCTGTCACAATGAGAGGCTAGGAGGGATAGAGAAGAACTAATAACAAAAGACTAGATACTGACTACAAGTACTGAAACATACTTGTAAGTGATGAGGAGAAGTGGGACCTGCACTTGGGAACCTTTGTGTTACTGTTTTTTGTCATTTTCTAAGGGTTGGATTGGATGTTTCCCAATAGCTTGATCTGCTAGCCTAAAATTGATGACATTTATTTAATGATTTGTGAGTTTTTTCAATACAGAATTTTGTCTTATGTAAAAAATCCCAATTATTCAGGTCTTTAATTCCTACTCTTTTATACCTCTTGTCTATGATTCCTTAGCTCATGCCTAATTTGCAATGCAAGTAGCCTGCTTTGAGCACCAAATACTGTCATAACCTCCTGACTTCTCTACCAGTCATGCTGTGTTAACTCTGAAGTGTCCCTGTAGTTTTTCCCACAACTGAAATTTGTCAGAGTTTTATTGAATTAATTTTGAAACTTTCTTTTAGTACTTATTGGTTTTGAATGTTGGTCTGTTTGCGTTGAAGTCTTCAGTGCTTCGTCCAAATGACTGACAATCATGACAACGTAATTCTTCCTTAATTTTCTCCACTTGGGAGACAGATTTTGCACCTATTGCAGTTGGATTTTTTCAATTTTTTGTCTCACACGTAGATTCAAATTGGATGCTTGGTATTCATTCTGAAGACTCTTTCTTATTGCTTCAGCAATGTGCAGAGGATAGCCCCTACCTCCTTTCATGACAACAGTGCAACAGTGAAAGAACAATTTGACCTCAGTTCTTTCGAAGTACTTGTCTGAGTCAGAGCACCCTCATTGTGAGTTTTGCCTGCATGACACTTTTTCCATGGGGTTCTTTGCTTTTTCTTCTAATTGATTTCATCTTTTTATTTACTTTTATTTCATAATTTCTTTTTTTCTACTAGTTTTGTTTGCATTTCTGTGAAGCTCATTGAGATATTCCAACTTTAGTCACATGCTGTTTCCTTTCCCCCTCCTCTGTGTGTGTGTATGTGTCCCATTTTTGCATATTTTTCTGTCACTGTCTTCCCTCCAGGGCAGTATTAAACTTTTTCATTTCTATGATGAGCATATTCCCAGCACAGAAGTACACTGTACTGTTACCCACACAAACCATATTAGTGGATGGAGACTATTTCCTCAGTTATGGCTCATTTTTCTCATCTTTTATGGCCATGGAACAGATATAATAAAAAAATTCCTTAGTAGTTTTCCAAAGTCCTGACCCTTACCATCAAGATGAAATACTTGCCAGCTTTATGTGTATTTAGCTACTCTGCTAACACTGGAAGAATATTATTCCAAGCACTTCAAGGATCTTGAAAAAGACAAATTCCATAACACTGATGTCCAGGAAACTGTATCCGGAGGAAATGAGACTAAACTTCAGTACACCTCTTCTTTCATGCTAAGGAAGTTCCCTCTGCTCACTGGGCAAGAACAGGCAGACAGAGAGTCTACTTCTTAATGGAATACTTTATATATCTCTCATTGCTTTATCTGAGCAATCTGCAATTTTCAATCTATTATGCCTTGTGGTTACTCCCAGCACATTATGTTCCTCCTTGAATGACTAAATTCTGCATCTCAGTTTCAGGGCTGCTCTTTCATAGGAAGAGAGCAATATGATATATTTTACTTGAAGTAACGGGCATAACAGCTGATGTGAGCTCACTGGTTCACATCAGAATAACACAAATAGAATATGGGTGTCCTACACTTGCAGCCTTTTCCTGCACTGGCAACACTGTCCTCCACATAACCAATTTCTTCAGTGACCATGAGAATCATCATGATGTCACTAATCATTAAATGTCACCTTCCCAAAAGGACACTTTGCCAGTGTTTGTACAATACTAACTTAAAATCCTCCTGAGACTTTATAAAGAGGGTCACTTCCCCTCAAGTACCACTTACAGAGTATTGCATATCTCATTACTTTATAGATACTTGTACCAAATAGAAAGTTGATTAATTACTGATGCCTTTCTGATATCTGTCACACTTATGGAAAAGATCTTCATGTCTTCCACTCTCCGCATAAGCAGAGGGACCTTCAAATACATCTTGTAGAAATGCATTCTCAGGGGGGACCTCATTGCTCTCTACAAGTACCTGAAAAGAGGTTGTAGTGAGGTGGATTGAGCCCCTTCTCCCAAGTAAGTAACAAGTGATAGGACAAGAGCAAATGGCCTCAGGTTGTGCTTGTAGAGGTTTAGATTGGATATTAGCAAAGATTGCTTCATTGAAAGGATAGTCAGGCATTGAAGCAGGCTGCCCAGGGAAGCGGTGGAATGACCATCTCTGGAAGTGTTCAAAAGGTGTGTGGGTGTGGCACTTGGGACGTGGTTTAGTGGTGAGCACAGTAGTGCTAAGTCAATGGTTGGACTCAAAGATTGTAGACATCTTTACCAACCTTAATAATAGATTCTATGATTCTATGATTTCAAAATCCTCTACTTCAGCCTGTTCTTTCCTTTAGCTCCCTTAAAGGGGAAGAGCGTTTTGGAGAAAAAGTCTTATGAAGAGAAAAAGAAACTTACTTTAGAAAGTTAAATTTACAAACTCAAATTCATCTGGGAATTTGCATTGCTCCAAAGGAGTGATTAATTTGCACATCTCATTTTTATTTTCCCTAATGAATCAAAAGCAGTTTCTGAAAATTTCTGTATGTGCTGGAAGACAACAATCCTAGTGTTCAGGCTCTATGGGGCACTCAGCATCTCTGCAGAATGCTGTGAGTCCAAAGTAGGAGCTACTTAGCTTCCTGCTGGAGAATTCCACCACTGAACTCGATTATCCTGTTGGTTGAGACCCTGGGCTGCTTCACTTTGGTGGACCATGAGCAGGCATTCACAAATGCCATTTGAAAAGCTGTTCTTTTGGAAAGTTGGAGAGGCTTGTTTTCATAGTCACAAAAAAATACAAACTTTCCTCCTTCAGCACAGGGTGTCTACTCATTCTGAGTTCCCTGACTGGAGAAATGATGCACACCTTCCTTTGATCTTTCTTTTCTCTTAGAATCCTCTATGAGTTAAGGGCAATACAGCAGAAACGCTTCAGTACTGCATAGCAAAAAGCTGGTGTCAGTATCCTGGCCATTTTACTGATTTTTTTTTTCATATAGTTTTCGATGATATTGATTCATAGTCAGTATTCTCTACTTCAGAGTTGGATGCTGAATAAGTTACTAACAGTAAGCCAGGTCTGACTGGGCAAAACTACTTGAAGAAGTGTATTAGACCTTCCCTTTGCCAGATGTCTGAGCCACTTCTCTCTTTGAGTGCCTTGAGCCATAAGATCCTACACTATTTATTTCAGAGTCCTGAGATATATTCCACGAGCTCTGTCTGCTGTCACCAGTCTTGGATCCTCTGCGCTTTCTCACGTTCCAGCCTAGGTGTTTCCCAAAGTCTAATGAGTAACTGATAATTCCATCTGAGATGGAGAACCTTTCCTGCTTTTTTTGTTAGTTATCATCCTTGTAAGGATGAGTTGCTCACAAACTTTGGATATCAAGAGATTTTTGTCTGACTACAGTGGCAGAACCAGGGCCATTTGAAACTTCCCTGTTTCTATCCATTCCAGAGAGGTCAAAAAGAAACATAGGTTCATAGAACGGTTTCAGTTAGAAGTGACCTTAAACATCCTCTAGTTTCAACCTCCCCACCAACCTGATCACTAGATCAGGTTGCTCAGGGCCCTGTCTCACCTGGCCTTGAACAATTCCAGGGATGGGGCATCCACAACCTCTCTGGGAACCTGTCCCAGTGCTTCACCACAACCAGTAAGGAATTTCTTCCTAAGAAGAGCAGCAGTGTATGCGCAAAGAATTTTTCAAGTAGGTAGCAAGTTATTTCAGGGCTTATATCCTATAGGACCATGAAGGTGTTTTTCCAAGAATGTGCTAAATTAATTTCATCAGCTCAAGTGTCACTGTTAATTTTGCTAAGGAATCCAGAAACTACTGCCTGTAGGACAGAGCAATGTTATGAGCTGCTGTTCTGAAAAACCAATACCTCCATCATAGGTAATTAGTGAATGTAAAAAGGGGACTGTTGTCTAGTAACAGTAAAATGTGGCTGTGTTTATAAACTTAAAAAATAACAATTTGCAGATTGGTTAGTGGTTCTTTGATAAGCGTGTTTCCCATATGAACAGTGTGTACTTTCTTACCTTTCATTCTTTAGGGGCTTCTGGTATTTGAGAGAAACTGAGGGTATTTTTATTTTGTGTTTGTATTTGTACCTGCACTGCAAGAGATTATACATAGGTTATGTGTGTGTAAGTCATATAAGCACCATTAAGCCAAGAACAATTTATAGTTTAGGAATTTTCAAACACAATAATATGAATGGATATTATAGTTTTTGATAATATAACCATTGCTTCTTGCTGCACTGTGTATGCTCATGCACAACAAGTCAGAAGCTGGGTATTTTCAGTCTTCGAAAGCATATTGGGCAATTTAATGTAATTACTCCAAGGGATTTCAGACAAATTTATGATATAGTTAGAGAGAAATACAGAGTTTCTGGTGTAGTGTATACTATAAATGAAACTATTTCCTTTTTTTTACAGATAGAGCTATCATATTTGATGATACATAGTATCTAAATTGCCACTCTCTGTTATTAAGCAGTACATCTTATATGTTTCCAGAAAGATGGAGTCTTATAATAAGTGATCAAAACCAGACCTACCCAAACTATTAGAAAAGGTTTAGTATTGACTCAAACAACAGTACCTATTGGTGTGTAGTGATTATTTAGCAGTACCTGAGAAAACTAATGCAATTGACCTTTAAAATTTTGCTGTTTAATATATGTTCAACTGATAACTTAAGAATAAAAATATTGTTAATATTTTTAATATCAATACATTATACTAATTTTTATAAATGTATTCTGCATATTTTTAAAGCCTTCTAATTATTATACATAATGCATAATATATAAAACAAATAAATAAGTTAATTCTTCCATTAGGCCAAAATTTCAAGCAGTACATTATTTACCATATTAATTTGCACAGTCTAAAATTTTATAATTATGACTAAATTGTCTTCAAGTGAATATTTATCACTAATTTAATTGACTACAGAATCAATCTAATCTAATAAATTAGATTCAAAATTGTCTTTAAAGCATGCCCTGCCAGATTTCATACAAGCCTTCTTCCTGACTACATGCTAGTATGTAATACACTGGTACTCTTATCATCCTGCCTTGTAACCTTTGACCAGGATATACATTATGTTGCTTAGGGATTAGACAAGGCAGAAACTTTACCTCTGAACTCAGGATACGTTTCTTTAGGCTCTTTGTCGTCCTTAGAATCTGAAGTTTCCTTTGTTTTATATCTGACAAAGAAGCACATGAAATCAGGATTGTCTCTTTCCTCATGTTGAGTCTCTTTCAGATTTTTGCATGAAAATTCTGATCACAGTTTGTGAATTGGTGTTTGTTCAGGGCCAAAAAGGCCAGAAGCCAATATTGGTACTCAGTTGTTTTCTGGTGAGGTTGTACCCTTCACTGCTGCAGCACGTCATTGCCATATAACAGTAGGAAGAAGACTGGACAGTGAAGGTGCATCTTCCTACCCAAAGTTGGGGAATTGTTTTGTGCCACAACTGTTGTTCACCTGTGAATAATGTTGCTGCAGGATTCAGGGGAATCCAGTGACAATAGATGGTGATGCACTTCTTGATTGGATGTCTTTGGATTCATAGACTGCCTAGAAGCAGATAGTGGAAAGCAGTAGTTAGTGCGTACCTTAGACAAAATGACACTTTACAACTTCTAAACTGTGCTTATCCGGTTGAATTTGTTTGCACAGCTACATTCTTTGGGTCCTCTTTCCATCTTCTTTCAGTGAAATGGGAACTTTGAACCCTAAAATTCCAATTACATGGTATTTCTTTCACCTTCACATAATTTCTATGGTTCTTTCCCAGTAAAGGCCTTTCCACAGCCTCCTTTTCTGCATCCAGAACCCACTGAAATATGTCAGAGTCAGAAGTAGTTCCTGATGCTTTGTGCCATATGAAAATCATCTCCCTGCTCATCCCTATGGAGATTATGTGAATAGAGTTACCATTTTCATTTGCTTTCCCTTTGGTTCAGTGAACATCCATGTATTGTATGGGAACTGGAAGTGCTCCAATAAATTACTTGGAGTTCTACTATTGAATATCCTGAGTAACATATAAATCTCAGTTACTAAAATAGTATTTTTGGAGGTAAAAGTTTAAAACTTTGCTTTGACTCAGGCAAACAATGAGTTTGAGTCAAGGTCTCTCACAAGGGAATGCACCAACCATTAGGGTGTTGAGTAGTCTCAGATAAAACCTCTGTGCTTCCTCTCACACAGGTTGTAAAAATTATTTAATTATTCATAGAGTCAAAAAGACAGAGAAAGAGTAGCCAGCACTTTTGGAAAGTTCAGCTAGCAGATGAAATGTGAGTTTCAGTAAAGGAACCGGAATTAATACTTGAATATTTTCAACATGATAGACAAGAAGGCATCAACAGAAATGATCAAGAACAGATGATCCCTCTATATAGTGACTAATGTCCAGGGCATTTCTGTGAGAGGGGCTTGTTCTGTGCCTCCATGCTGAGGAGTTTTTCACATACATTTGGTGTGTGCATCAATACCATAATGAATGCACAATCTTAGCCTCATGCTCAGCATCTTTTTTTTTCATTTAAAAGTTGTCAACAGTTTTAGCTAGAATTTACAAACAGCTGGTTTCCCAGGAGAGGTAAGGAAAAAGCAACTCCAGAACCCTTTTTGATCTGTTCGTGCTCAAAGAGAAGTACAGAGTTGTATGGGCAAAACAGGCTATCCCTCCTAAGTAACTAGATGGCAGGAAAATTTTTAATACTTCTTTCATACAGGTTGTTTAGAACCTTGCTGAAGCTTACTTCTCCATGCAATTAGAATGAATGTTGTTTTGGTTTTTTTTTTATTAGTGCTCTTCCACCAATGTGGACCTGACCATAACATGACAGTGCTAAGTTTTCATTTTAATTTTGCAGATCATCTTTAAGTTGCAGAGAATGCAATAACCATGGCAGGCTTAATTTCCTCCATTCATTAATATTTAATTTTCAGATAATGCTTTCAAGAGTACACCTAGGTTGCAATGAAACTCAGTATTCCCAATAAAGCTGCAATAGAAATTGAACAGTTCCTGCTTTACAGTAGGAACAGTATTTATTCACACAGAATGGTAATTTTGTTTTCACCAAATATGCACATCCATGGAATGTACAAAATACCAAGAAACTAAGCCACTGAGCTAAACCTAATTAGTTTAGAATCTCATAGGAGTTAAAAGCTAGCTTGAGAATAATTCACTTTAACCTTACATGTTTCTCACAGATACACCTTTAGAACACACCATAAAGTTTAAGTATTCTGTGTATTTCCTTCTTGAGGAATGTCCAGCCTTCCTGGATTCCTCTGCCCTTCAGGACTGTCTCCCAAGAGACCCTGCCAGCCAGTCTCCTAAACAGGCCAAAGTCTGACCTCCAGAATTCTAAAGTAGCAGTTCTGCTGACCCCAACCCTTGACTCTTCAAGAATCAAAACCTATCCTTTCATGATCACAATGCCCAAGACGGCCTCCAGCCATCATATCCCCCAGCAGTTCATCTCTGTTCCCAAACAACAGGTTTAGTGAAGCACCTCCCCTAGCTGGCTCACTCACCAGCAGTGTCAGGGAGTTGTCTTCCAAGCACTCCAGGAACCTCCTAGACTGATTCCTCTCTGCTATGTTGTATGTCAGCAGGTGTCTGTTCTTGCTTGTTGAAGTCTCCCATGAGAACAAGGGCTAGGAAGCATGAGACTTCTCCTGGCCTCTTATAGAATATTTCTTCCATATCTTCATCCTAGTTGTGTGACCTGTAACAAACTTCCATTAGGATATCTGCCTTTTTGGCCTTCCCTGTGATTCTTATCCATAAACACTTGATTTTATCAGCACCATCACTGAGCTCTAGGTAATCATAACACTCATAATGTACAGGGCTATGCCGCTGACTGTTCTTCCTTGCCTATCCCTTCTGAAACATTTACAGCCATCCATTGCACTCCAGTTGTGCAAGCCATCCCACCATGTCTCCATGATGGCAACTATTTTATAGCCTTCCTGCTGCCCAGTGGCTTCCAGCTCCTCCTGTTTGTTGCCCATGTCACGTAGATTGGTGTCAATACACTTCAGTTGGGCTGTTGATCCCACCCACCATGGTGTCAGTATTCCCACTGGAGCTGTGCCTGGGCAGCTGCCTCGGCTGGTCACAGAGTCCTGTAGCCTTGCCTTACTCCTTTTATTTTTTGTCCAGCAACAGAAGATAATTACTGATAATGCTCCAGAGAAATGATAATGTAAGACCAACACAGCCATCATCACAGCTCTGCTTATGGTGTCAGACCTCAATTCTAACACACTTTAAAAAAACTGAAGATAAAATGTTAAACTGTTCTGTCTAGTAAGTAGTAAGATTTTGAAAGGTGAATGTAATAGAATGTGAAGATGTTTTTCATTGACTAGGGTGTCCAGGCTTCTGGGCAGTCAGAAATCCAAGATGCATCCACTGTAGGTGTAGATGTTCAGCTCTGTTGTGTACATGCAGTAAGCCCACATTTCCAGGAACTGTCAACTAAATTGCTTACGTGGTGAACAAAGGACAGGATCTCCACAGTAAATGTTATGCTTTCAGAATGTCCAGAGTAAAATTCTGGTGCAGCCTTCCAAGCACATGGAAAAATTACATACAGCCCAACCTATCTGTATTGATGAGCTCTCGGACAGAAGACAAGATAATGGACAATATGACTACAGGCACTATTAAGTATGTGTTAATAATATATCAAAGCAGGCCAGCTTTAATGGTGAGCTGCAATTTTTGTGGTATTGATTCTTTTAAGAAAAAGACATAAAAATAGAAGCCTATGGCAAAAACTGACATTTCAAATGTTGGGGTGTGTTTACTCAAAACTGTGGGTTTTCTGTCCAGGCTAGTCAATAAGTTAACAATATTACTGCATATTGTATCATGTAGTCTACACGTGCATACTGCAAAACATGTTAGAATCCCTAATTATCTAATCACATAGACCACTAACAAGATAAAGTAAGGGACATATTAAAAAAAGTGGTTTCCTGGACCTAAATCATGACAGTAGGAAAGAACTTTTTCTTGTCAGAGTTTGTTCTAGCAATCAGAGCAATCAAACAAGAGGTTTTTGAAGTCACATAATTGGTTTAATCATGTTATGTCATAATAGGTCTTTGCTAGGTATTTTTAGTTACTTTTATGCAAAATATGCATTCCAGAATGACTGGAGGGAATGTGAGATTTCTCTCAGCAGTGTCCATGGTAAGCTCTGTTTCTGAGAGAACAGAGTGAGGTAACCACATTACAGCTCTTTGTCTTAAGGAATTTTGGTGGGTTATAAATTGGTACAGTTGAAGCTGGTATGCGTTTGGGAAGCAATAAGGAAATTTCATGTTCTTTATTAAGGATGTAGGAAAACCTATAGTTTCTTTGCAGAACCTATAGTTTCTTTGTTTCATGCAATGTGTTCTAAGTATAAGCACAGTCTCAGTACTTTTTGGATCACTTTTCAGATCACTTTTCTGCTGTGTACAATAATCAATGCCCTTTTACAAGGCATTATTAAAAATAACCTAAGTTAATATCTATTTATCTCAACGGTGACAGACCTTTGAGTATTTTATCCATTTTTACCTCAGTAGGGACATGCATATAACCGTATTAACTTTATTCTTTAAAATTAATCCATCAAAGCAATATGTTTCCTTCAACTTCTGAAAGTCTCAACCTCAAAAAATAAGGAATTTTGTGGCATTTCTGTTTGACAGAGCTCTTAGAAGAAAAGAGAAGCAATGTTTTCAGGGTCAGCATTTGAACTCTAATGTACCATTAGTGTACTAGACTCCCAAATGATTTATGAAAGGAAGACCAGTGGTAAATAACAGATTAAAAGAACCAAACATAATGAAGTGCCAGTAGAAGTAAAAGTCTAGAAGGTTTTCAAGGGAGAGACGGTATTACACTAAAATCTGCAGCATTAATTATATTTTGTTTAAAGCACCATTTTCAAAGGAAGTGTTTGCTATCTCTCTATACCAAAGTAAAATGCATTATTTTCATGGGCAACAGAGATGGCATGGTACATCATAACACTACAGATACGATGGAAAGGAATATGAAATGGGATCTTATTCTGTATGTCTGAAAACCTACAGTGTTATTATAGTTGTCTAGATACAAAATATTTCACATCTTCTTTCAATTTCGAGTTCTTAAGCAAAAATGGTGATCCTTCTCATAACATTTATTTTTTATGGTCTTGTATTTTGCAGAAGTTGACACTAAAAGCCTGTCTAGATATTTTCTAACTTGGCAAAATACTTAGCTAAAATAACTGTTACTGATTATGGGATGTATAGTCAGGAAATAACAAAAACAAATTAGGAAGTTGTAATATAATTTATAATCATGAGCAATTAAGGTTTTTTGAGACAAGGTATATGAAGAAAATGAGAAAAACATTAATGGAAATATTGGATTTAAAACATGACACATTCAAAATGAGATCATTCAATGTACAATGTTAAATAATTCAGTCTGTTATATTCTAAATGCAGTTTCTCAACATTAACTATCACTGAATTCTTTTTACTATACTATTTTTGTAACCTCTATTGTAAACCATTAATTTGACGTTAAAAGGTGAAGTTGGTATATGGAACAAGGTAACTGATTGTGAGACACCAACGAAAGTTTAACTGACTTTTGATAGTATAAAAAGAATCGTACTCTTAGAAAAAGAGTTTTGTGCTGCTGTGTGTCAGTGTGTATACTCACACATATTAGCTGTGCTGCGAGTAAGACTTCAGGTAGGAGGAAGCAGTGTGACCCCAACTCCAGTTCCTCTTCGCAAGCCTTGGTATGAAAATGCAAACCAACCAAACAATAGAGTCCTGTGCAGTTTATCTCATTGCCCAATGGCTGGTGCTGTCCATGTCTAAGTAAAGGACTGAACCTTCATTACTTGAAAAATACACCTGTCTCAGTAACATCTGTGTGTTTTTTTTAATTTGTACCCAAACACGGCCAAAGTTATGGGAAAAAAAAATCAAGGCATTCATTTCTCAAGAGGCAATCTCAGACTGTTATGAATGAAAACTGATTGGAAAGGGGTAGGGAAGAGGAAATTTCACCTGGGGTAAGTTATCCCAGGAACATCCACAATCTTCTTGCCACCAGCACTAAGGACCAACATAGACTGAAGATGAGGTCCCCAAGCTGATCACATGTTAGAGCTTAATAGCAGTCCATTCCACTCCATCACTCTTCGGGTGTTGGATTCTTACAACAGACTGTCTAGTGCTAGGAGACGAGTTAGCAGTTTCACATAAAACTTTCTCGGCCTCTTGAATGTCTTCCATCTTAGACACACAGTCCTTCCTCCTCCATCTCCTGTGAAATGTCATCAGTTAGTTTAACTTGCAGATGACACTAGAAGAGATGAAACTTTCTAAAAAATGTAAGTTTCTTGGTTATTGCTGACATTCATACCAAGCAAGGTGGAGGACTACAGTTTCTTTTGTAGAAGGACAGTGAATACCACAAAGGCTAAAGTAATTGGGTAATAGAAGAAAATATCAAACCTTATTTTGGGTTTCTTGTTTTTTTTTTTATTTTGCTGGGGAGTTGGGGTTTGGTTTTGTTTGTTTGTTTGTTTGTTTGTTTTTTGAACTGTTCTTTGACTTTTAAAGGCAGAGGAGTTAGGTACTACAACTTGTGGAATGGTTGTAGCTTCCCCTTCCTGGTTGGCAGTGTGCTAATATGCTGAATCTTTGGAATTACTGACTTTACTGAGGTTTAGGGATTGCTTGCATTCTTGACAGACAATTATCTGATCAGAAGAAAAGCAAAATAATGAGATTGCATCCTTTAGAAGAGGCTAGGAAGAGGTGATGTTAATATCTATGTTTCTTAGAACTTTTCAAGGTCAAGCTTTTCTAGAAAGAAAAGATTTTGGGAAACCCAGCAAAAACCCTCATGAGACAGAAAATGGTTGTCTCTGAGGAAGAGATATTGGTTGTCAGACAACACCAGAAAAAGGGATGAGCTTTATATATCTAGACTATATGCTACATTACTTATCTCAAATGTTTGGATTACTTTTCCTTTTGTTCAGCGCTGTCTTTGCAGAATAACTATGAGCCATCTAAGTTTAATAAAAGAAATGAAAATCAAAATAAGTTGAAGTGAGTTTATGAACTTCTGCATTGCTGAAATTGCACTGTAAAAATCTGCTGTTTATTTCAGTGATGTAACAGTCTTTTAAATTTATTGCCAGCTTCTTCCATGAATTTGACAGTTTAATATTTTGTCACAGTTAAAGGTTTACTTCATGTAAATGTACTTTGATTTCAGGCATTCTGGACAAATCTATTACAGGTCTGTCTCCCACTGATAAAGCAAGAAGATAGAAATACATAACCAATAGCATTTTTGACAGTTTTCTGCCAAGTCATACTATGTAACTTCAGCTAAGAAATGAAAACTAATTTTGTTAAACATAACCCTATAGATTCTAAAGAGAGTTCTGTAAATTTCAGTCCTGAGCTTTAAATCCTGTATACAAGTAATATCTGAGTCATGAGAAGCTCACACTATTGTTATGCATTACTGGTTAATGACCTTTCTTGACCTTACAAAAAAACTTTTGACAAAGGAAATGCATATCCATAGTTGCTTTGGCATAAAAAGGTAGTATTTAATATGAGTAGCCCCATTCCAAACCCTGAAGTTCCATGAATTAGAGAGTATGAGTTTAATGAGTTTGTTATAAAAATGGTAGTATTTCAAGATAGACAATTTACAAATCACTGTTCATCTATCTTTTTGTACTATTACATTCAGGAGGTTGCAACAAGAGAAGGCATACAGCACCACATGTGCAACTTAGGCTACAGTAGAAAAGCTAATGAAAAAAGCTGAAACAGAAGAAAAGAAGGGGGTTGAGGACCCCGTTTCTCACTCAGGCTCTTCAGAGTGGTACTTGATAGGAGGAAGACAGCATAAGAGGATCAAAGAAGGGTGTTTTTTAAAAAAATGGGGTTTAAGTGGTTTTTTTTAAAAAAACGTTTTTCAACCTGAGTACAGCGAAGAAGTGGAACAGATTGCACAGAGAGGCTGAACAATCTCCATACTTGGAGGGTTTTAAGATGTTACTAAATAAACCCCTAAATGACCTGGTCTGATCTCATCAGTGATTGTGTTTTGAGCAGGAAGTTGAACTAGAGACCTCCCATAGCCCCTCACAACCCGAATTATTCTATTATCCTATGATTATACAGTACAAAACAGAGACTTTCTTAAAGTAATAAGAAAAAGGAAAAATTATTGTAGATGGGAAAAGAGGTAAGAAAGCCCTTACTGCAGTAGCCTTCTCCACTTGTTCCCTATTTCAGCTGTAGAAGAGAGCAGGTATGTCCAAAATTAGGACCAGGAAAGATGGCAGGCCACAAAGTCTGCACACTAGCTCTGTAATGAGTGATGAACTGGGGAGTCTGCCAAGGTAATTCAGATAATTATGGCCAAGAAACTCCATATATGTTAATGGTGATCCAGAATGATTCTTTCCTTATGCTGTGTTTTGCTTTTGTGACTCTGTTTTAACATAATTTTATTTCTATTCTTATCCTGACAGAAGTCAGTAGGCATACTCTGTTATATTTAAATCTGGGCACATCATAAATCAGTCACCTCAGATACAGAAGATACAGCCTTCCCTGGACAGGTGGACATAACTGGGGTGTACTGAAAAGAAATGTTTGTGCTATCTATATTCAGGGCTCCTCCTGAGTCTTCAGGTTGCTTCCACACTAGGTTGCAGATGTCTTTTTGTACTGTTAACACAGGTTTATGCAGAGAAAATCCCTTGGTATATCTGGAATTTCTTTGATGAGAAGCAGGAAGGTGGAAAATGGCTTCACACTTCAGGAGGGTGGGATGAAAAGGAAACTTGTCACCCTAACAGAAAACATACTTGAAGGAGCCTTCCCACCATTTTTTTTATTCTCTTCATTACCCTACAAAGACAAAAGACCAATTTTCATTCCTAAGGTCTAATCTGTTTTCTGCCTATGTATTCAAAACAGAAATAAGACTATTAACTCTTCCAAGGTTCACAGCTAGATGGTATTGACAGTGATGCTGGACGAGATGGGGAAGTGACTATTAGCTTCACTTTAACTGCAAGTGAAATAGGAAAAAAAGATATAAAATGTCAGTAACAACGATATTAGTATGAAGATATGTATAAATTTTAAAAAAAATTCTGATTGCAGGAAAAAAAGTGGAGTTGAATGTACAATCACGGAAAATAACATTTTTATCTCATACTACTTTGTTTCTCTTTTAGTGGCAAAGCATTACTATAACACTGGTTGAGAAAGTGCAGATGGTTGCTGTAATCCTAGGATCTCTGTTCTTAGTAGCAAGTGTGACTTGGCTTCTATGGTCAGCCTTCAGCCCTTATGCAGTATGGCAAAGAAAGGACATCCTTTTTCAAATCTGCTATGGAATGTATGGTTTTATGGATCTAGTATGCATAGGTAAGCTCTAAATCTTTAAACAGCACAGACTGTGGTTTAAGACTGTGACTATATCTATTTTTCTAATTGGTCACGCTAATGGATCGCTCCAGTTCTTTGCAGATTCACTCAGCTGATACCTTTGGCAAATGCTGCTTTTTACAGTGTTACAAATACTGCAAAGAGAAAACAATCAAAGAAGTTTTACTCCTGGGTTCATCAGTGTCTTCCCAAAATCTTAGTGGTGAGAACAGAATCAGTTTACTCTTCTTGAAAAAATAGATGACTAGAAAAGTTCAGAAGTTAAGTAGATGAAAATAACAAATTAATTTAAATAAAATAATTCATAGAATTATGTGCTGTCAAGTCTTCTACTGATGCCACTTTGCATTAGATTGTACCATGATTAAGTGCAGAAGATCTTAAGGATGTCATTAAACTGCACACCCAAAATTAAGTTGCACAGACTTATGTAGGCCACTGTACTAGTAATAGAGAACAGAGAAGGCAGGCATGAGTTCTTTGTACATCATAAACAGTTATGAAACACTCACATAGCTCTAACTATAGTAACTTGCTTTACTATTAAAAAGTCTCAAGTCATTTAACTCTAGACAGAATTTTGTAAAAGAAAATACAGTTTACTACAAAGCTTTCTTGACCACTTGAATTTTCTGAAAAGTCACTGGACCCAGAAATATTTAAATAGAAATCCCTTTAGTATTTGGTAACAACCTTGAATTGATTTTTGGAATAACTATGATTATCTGCAGAGAAAATTTACATTAAATATTACATAACTAAATAATTTACATAATTAAATCTATATAATTAACAACATTAGTTCACATTAAACCACATTCTTAGAATTGTAGTTCCAAGAAAATTCAGAAGTCAAATGCCATCTGATGGTTGCTTTGAGATTTCTGAGAGATAAATATTGAAGTTATCCCAATCTCACATATGGGAGCTCATGACAGTGCTGAATTCTGCTCAGTAAGGGACAAAGAAACAGAGTTATTCCTAGTATTAAGGCTTTTGCTCCAACTCTAAAGCCATATAATCTTTTATTGAAACCACCCAATTACTGTAAAAGTATTTTGATTTCAGCTAGATCAGCAGTTCTGTTCATTTTGTAATTTTTATTGGAGAAGCCCACTCTGGGATATTTTGGAACACAGACTTTCATCTGTGAACTCAAATCTTCTCAGACAGAAAAGCAAGCAGAATCTTATACTCTGGACAAGTGCTCAGCTTTTAAATGAATAAAAAGGCTCAGCTACACATCCTCTTATGTGCTGATCTCTGAGTATCACCTATTCCAGCTTAACACTCAACACTGAAGTGTTCGCTTTTGTTTAGAAAAAACGCTAAGTGAAGATAAAATGTGCTTCAAGCACTCTAAACATCTGTGGGTGATCAGAAATATGGCTGTATTTATCTATAGAAGGAAACTATTGGAAGGTGAGCCTTCCATGGATTGGTACCTGCAGTTATGTAGCTGCCTTTCAAGCCAGCCAGGCCCAAGCCCCGGCTGAACTGGAAGCTGCTGAATTAACATGGAGCTTCTGACTGAAATGGCACCAGGCAGGAGCAAAGCAAACGTGCAGCTTTCTGCCCCCACAGGATAAACTGCTTGTCTCTAATTAAATAAATGCGTATTTTATAATCCTATCATAAATAATACATGGAAATTTTAATGTTAAACTGGCTGTAATTAAATGCATTTCAACACTGTTTTGTGGTTATGAAGTTCAGTGCAGATATGACTGTGTCTGGAAATTCAGAAAGCTGTATAAAGGAGGTTTGGTAATTGAGGAATTCTGGCAATCCAGATTCATTCAGATACACTTATTCTGCATATAATTTGAAGTAATCTGCATGCCGTAAACTTGTAATATCAGGAGTTCTTGTGACTCTTGAAAATATTTATTCATATAGTCAACTTTATTCAATTTTATCTTTTTCTTTTATTATAAAGTGAGAGGGTTTAGATTGATAGTTTTAATTTAAAACATTCAAATAAAGTTCTCCAATAAAAGTATGTAATTATTATTTATTAATGATTTTAAAAAACCCCAATGCTTTCCATTATGCTGATGACTTCCCAAAGACATCAACTTATGATTTTACCATTGTTATATATAATCTTTTATATCATCAAGCTTGTAATGCTTACAACCAGCCACAGTCCTCACTTAGTATCTCCTTTCCTCTGTTCTCATTTGTGTTTACTCATCCGTGGCATTCTCTTAGTTTTCAACAGGATTTACAGTGAGTGAATACCTATACTTCCACTGTAATCTCTTTATTTCAGTGAGAAATCTATGCAGACATACAGGTTTTCCTGTGCAGCACATATTTCAAGATAACGCTTGGTGGTATTACCAAGATTAATTCCATCTGCCTTCAGTTATGCCTCCCTCTAGCTTTGCAGAAACAATATGAATATTTTTGGTCATTTGTGAAGTGTAAATATCACACAAACAGTGTGAAGCACTTTTTGAAATGTTTTGCTATAAATTTTAAATGCCTAAAGGTACTGGCATATTTATATGACATCTTTGAAAACTTGCACAAAATGATTCATTTTCCCAGTTATTGATGTACACGTCATACATAGCACACCAGTCACTTTCTTATTAAGTAAATTATATGTAACTTCTATTTTACTTCTTAGTTTTGTTTTACATTTCACTAAAAAAATCCCAAAGATTTCAGTATAATATGTTCTATTTATTACAGTGTACCTATTTTAATGGTAATCATTGTTCTCCTTGTTCTACTCTAAATTTTCCCAGAATTCTTCCTAACAAACAGGATTGTTTTTACTTATCAGTGTTGGTTTTAACCCTACAAGTCATAAGCTTGTACTTTTCTGCATCTAAGCTAGGTGTAGGGCTGTTCTCTTTGAAATCTGGTGGTGGTAGGAAGTTTCTCTATGGCAAAACTTGAACACTTTAATCAAGTAGAACTATGGCCTGTGAAAGCCAGAGCTATTGCAGTGATAGTGCTAGGATCTGACCATCCATGTAGGGATTACCAAAGACAGTGAATTCATGGGTTAATATGAAAGGAATTAATAATATAAATCCCTTATCTAGCCACTGAAGGACAGTGCATCAAACCTTTGCCATTCTACTTTGTAGACATAGCAATTATTTCTCGTAAAAGAGAAGTCATAGAATTTTATATATTTTCACTGGAAAATAGTCGTAACTACTAATCATAAATAGTTCCAACATGAGCAAAATCTCTCACAAATAGTAACAGCTGACATCCAATCACAGAACAACAGTGCAGCTCCTTTACAGCATGAAAAGAGGTTTTAACATTGCACTAGAAATGTGACTGGTGCCAGTAGTACTATGGCAAGGGAGTAAGAGATGGGAGCCAATGCAAGGTGTGACTAACCCTCTGAAAGCCTCTTTATTCCCCACCAAGGAACTTGATGCCCAGCAACATTCGTGTAACTCCTAAGCTGTAAACATGTACAGGCTGAAGTTCCTTACAGTGGACATATCTAGCTGTGCTTTATATGTCTTTACTCAGAAAGACTTTTTTTTCCCCCACACTAAATCTAGTTCTAAATAGTTTATAAAGAATTCTATTACTATTTTTAGAGTGGACATGTTTCATTTTAATGCTTTGAGCAACTTATTCCTGTGGGCCCTTGAACAGTATTAAGACATGGTATTTTGTTGAGAGGTAAAGGCTGTTTCTGAAAAGGGTCTTACATTCCCAGGTTAGATCTTGTGATGTTTCTGGGAGAACCATTCCTAAATGATTATAAGTAAGATTAGTGTGATAAATAAGATAAAGTTTAAGCTAATACCACCAAATCTGAGTGATGTAAGACAAATTGCCTATTTGTAGAGCCATTCAGCATAAAAAAATTTCAAGTAATCTTGTAACTCAGGATAAGAAATCCTTTGAATAGAGTGAATAGAAAAGAAAAATAAAAGAAAAAAGGAGAAAAGAAAAGAACAAAAAAGAAAGAAAAGAAAAGAGAAGAAAAGAGAAGAAAAGAGAAGAAAAGAAAAGAAAAGAAAAGAAAAGAAAAGAAAAGAAAAGAAAA
>JAWWTY010000077.1:75768092-75782831 GCA_035222235.1 Margarornis squamiger
AAAAGAAAAGAAAAGAAAAGAAAAGAAAAGAAAAGAAAAGAAAAGAAAAGAAAAGAAAAGAAAAGAGAAAAGAAAAGGAGAAAAGGAGAAAAGAAATTGTGATTCTCCAGAATCCTATTGCCTGGATCCCACTACTATCCTTACATCCTAGAGATAAAAGATTAAAGAAGATTAAAGGTAAAATCTTCTTAGAATCCGAGGACATTTTGATGGCGCCATCATCCTAAAATTCTGTTCTTTGTAGATATTAATTGGACAGAACATCAGAACAGCTAACAGTAGTGAATTCTAACACTACTTGGGATCATCTGAGTCAAACAAGGAAATTTCTTTTCCCTTACAAGTGAGCAAAATGTCCTCTGTGCTGTTGAAATCATGGTATTTGGAACACACTGATAATGGATTTATCCTTGTTTTCTCTCTCATATCTACATACATTGCTCTGGAACTTTTAAGAGAAAGGATATTCTTTGCCATTTTCTTACAGCTCCACTTCAGTGACTAACTACTTAATTTTGAGCATCGGAACTTCTCTGGACCTGGAAAATCTCCAGCATTTAAATTTTATCCAGATTTCTTCTTGTTTGTGGTCTTAGAACTGTTGTTGCTGAGAGCTTTCTTCCTCCCCCCACCCCGCCCAGTGCTTTTGCCGTTTCTACGCAGGTCTTTTTTAATCTGTGCTTCTACCAGAGGGGAAATAAAACTTTTTATGAGAGGAATTGTGAAAGCGTTCCTTTTCTCCTTTAGCGTTGCCAAATCTGACAACTTTATTTCAGGCCTCGCAATGGTTGATCCTTTGTTTGCTAGCTCTTTTTAAAGTATACATGAGTGATAGATTCCATCATAAGGAAAATTTCTCTTCCTTGCCAAACTTGAAAAGCTTTGAAAACATAATTTCAATAAATTCTGAACCCCCCAAACAGTAAAAAACAGCTCTCTGAAAGAAGTTGTCCTATGCCTTTTTCTGTCATAATTTTGGGAGGATGCTTCTGACTGTTTAAATGTACTTCATGTACCTCAAAGATCCTTTTTCAAACGCTTCCCTCTCTATTCTGAAATGGAATGCAGGTGTGTATCTTTACATTGGAGTAAACAGATTCTTTGAATTTTGCTTTATCAGAGTCTTGAGAGAAACTGGGCCAAATAATGCTGTTACAGTGGCAGGTAGAGGAAGATTATTCTCATCTCCTTTGTCATCTTATAGGAAATCCAACTGAAAACAAAAGGGTGGATCTTTGTCACAGCAGTAAAACCATGGCTTATTTGGTTTATAGATTCTGTACGTGATCAAACACATTTATTCTTTTTAAGACAATCTAGCCAGTCTTGAAGGTGCATTTATGTATTAACTGTATGATTATTAACATGCTAAATGTTCAAGACAGGTTGCTTTATCTATATCTGACAAGACGAAGATAGAAATCTTGCAATCAAGAAAAATTTACACTGAAAGGCTATGCTGTTACAAAATACTTTTATAATATTTGGTATTTATTTAAGCTTATATTGTGTTACTTTTTCTGCATTGGATGCTTCAATGAATTCTAGGCAAGTTGAAAGCTTTACAGAGATGCTGCATTTGCTATCATGTCCTTCTGAAAGAAATCTTTGTGTTTCTCCATCTTTTAGTGTAACGATCTTTAAAAATGTGTTAGAGTAGACATAGCTATCTGAAAATAATTGCACTTGAATCTGAGGTTTGCAGTTCATGTAAATACTTTTATCATCCTATCTGCTTGTGTCATCTCTGTTTGAACAGCTTCTTTCTGGTATCGGTTAACCACACTAAAGGACTTTAGACACTTAAATCACAATTTTGTTGTGTAGAAACAGATGATATACAATATCTTGGGATAAAGGACTATAACCTGTGACACCACAGATCATATAGATATGGCCATGTATAGGAAAATTTTAGGCAAGAAACACAGTGGACCAAAAATTTATATATATTTTTGGCTAGGCAGACTGCTCTCCTCCCAAAGCAGGGAGCCAAAGAAAACATATGATGTTGCTCAGAACCATATAAGTTACCAGGCTGGTTGAGGAAAAAACTAGTAAGAAGGATGAAGCCCCATGTGTCTCCCCAGTAAATCCATATTTAAAATACTTACACATACATATAAAAAATTAAGAGCCTCACTTCTTTAAATAAATTTCTCGAATGCATACAATAGGCATAAATATTAAGCTACATGGAAATTCATAAGCAGATGGGTCTGTTGAGGACTCCAGAAAATCTCTATTTCCCTTGAATGACCTTTTAAAAGATTTCCTGGGTCTCAACAAAAAGATGATTCTCAACTTTTTCCTACTGAATATTGAAGAGAAAGAAGAAAGCCTATCATCTTTTACCATGCTCATCATAGTTAATAATAAAATTTAATCTCTTCTTGTTCTGCTGAAGCAAGACAGGAAAGTCTTTATACTTACAGCTATTTCAGGTTTTCATAAATCTTCTGTGCTCCTAAGTTAAACTAAGAATCTGAAAGTGTTTAAATTTCTCTGTATCTATACTGAATTCTACAACACACTCAAGCAGAATTAAGCAAATTTAACATCCTGTTCCTTACAGAAGTTCTAATCTACTTAAAGGTCCACTTAAACCAGTATAAAGCTCAGTAAATATATAGTATTTACCATGAACAAGGGCAGCATTAGCATAAACAGCCAATTTCCAAAACTGTCGGTTTTGCATTGGTTTACTTAAATCTAAACTATTTATTTAGTTAGACATGTTCAGATTATTCCAGTATTGATTATGTTGAGTGTTCATTCATAACAATTTTATTTCCTCTGCATGTTCCCACCTCCCAAACACACGAATAACCGGTTACATTCCATATATAGAGTTTGTTTTAATTATTAGTGTTACTCTGGAAATTGCCAGAGTCATTAAAAAGTGTTAGATCATTATTTGCTCTCAAAATGGTATTCGTTGACATTTTGTACAAACTCCTTTTTTCTTTTCTTCCCTTAATTTCAGGACTGATAGTACATGAAGGTGCATCTGTTTATCGAGTGTTTAAGCGCTGGAGGGCTGTGAATCTACACTGGGATGTGTTAAATTATGATAAAGCCACAGACATAGAAGAGAGCAATAGAGGAGAATCATCAGCAGGAAGGACATTGTGGTTACCACTGACTGCATTTAGAAACAGAAGTTTAGTTCATCCAACACAGTTAACCTCACCAAGATTTCAGTGTGGCTATGTGTTGTTACATCTGTTCAACCGCATGAGACCTCAGGAAGATTCATCAGAGGATAACTGCTCTGGGGAAGTAGTGATGAGAGTTACCTCAGTGTAAAGATTATGCTCACTGTGCTACACAGATAAGGATAATGTGCCCTGGTGTTAAAGGACTATGGAATGTAGTTATGATGAATGGTGAAACCGTTAACACTTGAAAAAGTATATACACTTTTTTAAAAATTTAATGCTTTTTATATGATCAGATAAAACACAAATACATTTTTTCTGGGAAAAAAATAGTCTCTTGCTTTTTATATAGTCTGATTTATTGAATCTTTTCTCAGTTTGTACCTGAGGTGTATATAACATAGCTTAACTCAAGTCTTTGAATGATGAGGAAACTCATTTTTAAGTGAAAAGATATACTTAAATGTATTTTCTTAAACTCTGACTTTAATCCACTACTGTTATTTTTCCACTTTCATGAGGATTAAACTGGACAACGTTCTTCTGAAAAGAAGAAGAATGTTGACACAAGTCAAGTATTCTTCCTTTTCTGTCTTTATTTTATTGTGGTTTGTAGTACAGTTCAGGTGTGTCAAAAGTAAGTAAGGGATATATTGTCCTTTGCCTTTGAAAAGAAAGTCCAGTGGGTATTCCACAAAATCTAAGGGAAGATGGAAAGTCTTCTTTTCTTTTATCTCTCACAGATGTCCATGCAAGATGTCAGACACAAGTATGACACAGAGGAAGAGTATTGCACTGCCTCTCAAATCTCTAAGGTCTGCAGAGTGCTGGTGCTGTGCCTGTGCACAGAAATGATGTCACTTTCCAAGCAGCAGGGCTAAAATTAGCAACGTGTGAATTTTTAGTACCATTCTAACTCCAGGTCATTGTCAATCCTTTAATAATTAAGCCTGTTGAAGATTGAGATAGGAAAATAGGGCTGAAATGAGTCTGAGAGCAGTGGCTTACTTAGAACAGTTTTGTTGAATCATAGAACATACTGAGTTGGAAGGGACCCATCAGGATCATCGAGTCCAACTCCTGGCCCTGCACAGGGCACCCCAAGAGTCACACCATGTGCCTGAGAGCGTTGGCCAAACTCTTGAACTCTGTCAGGCTTGGTGCTGTGACTGTTTCTCTTGGAAGCCTGTTCCAGTGCTCTGGAACCACCCTCTGGGTGAAAAATCTTTTCCTGATATCCAACCCAAACCTCCCCCAACTCAGCTTCATGCCATTTCCTTGAGTCCTGTCACTGGTCATGAGAGTGAAGAGATCAGTGCCTGCCCCTCAGCTGCCCCCTGTGAGGATGCTGAAGACCACAATGAAGGCTTCCCCCAGTCTCCTCCAGACTGAACAGACTAAGTGACTTCAGCCATTCGTCATACAGCTTCCCCTCCCGACCCTTCACCATCCCCGCTGCCCTCCTTTGGACATTTTGGGCTCTCTGCAGGGCCTCTCAAGCCTTGAAGGAGTCAACAGCTCCTCCCAATTCAGTGGTATTGACAAACTTACTTAGTATTCCTTCGAGTCCTGAATCCAGTTGTTAATGAAGATGTTGAAAGAACTGGGGCAAGGATGGAGTGATGTGTTGACCTTGCAGCTTCTCCCCCCCTCCACAGCAGAAGAGAGGGGGAAAATAAGATAAAAAAACTTGCAGATCAACACAAAGACAAGGGGATCACTTACCAGTTACTGGCTCAAGCCAAAAAAAAAAACCAAAAAAACAAAGGAGATGGCAACGGAAAAATTATTTTAATTTAATTTATTGCCAATTAAAATAAAGTTTAATCATGAGAAACAAAGATAAAACCTAAACCACCTTCCTTCCACCCACCCCTCTTCTTCCCAGGTTCAGCTTCACCCCTTCACTCCCAACTCCTCTACCTCCTCCCCACTGAGGAGCTCCTCTCTGCCACTCCTTCCTCCTCCTCACACTTCTCTGCTCCAGCCCAGGACCTCTCCAGGGGCTACTCCACCAGGATCTCTCCAGGGTCACAGGGAAATCTCTGCTTGGAACAGGCTGTATCTGGCATGGGGCAGTTCCAGCCTATTCTCACACAGGTCACCCCTTCAGCTCCCATCCCCACCTGCCCCCCCAGACACCTGTACCTACTACACAAGTAAACATTTGTCTGTTTCAAATAAGTTTGTCCAATGGCTGAAGGATTTTGTTTTGTGCAGGAGATGGAATGCTGAGGCTGGAAAATTCTCTCTGACGGATCAACAGGATAGTGCTGCAATCAGTGCATGCCTTCTCTTCATAAAAGGCTTACGTGCCAAGATCAGACACAGGAGGCCTCTGTAAATACACTTGGAAGGGAGATAGAAATAATTTAAGCATTGGTGCTAAGAGCTACTTATATATTCATAAACATTTATCCAATGAACTCTACACAGGGCCCAGCATTCTGTGTTATAGTCTCACAAGCTCAAATTTAGACTTACTAAATCTACAGATGCCTTACTGCTGTCACAATTCATGTGAAAAGCGGTACCTAAGCCATGAACAACAAAATGCTATCTCAAAAAAAAAAACCAGTTTGCCCCCTGCATGGCAAATTACCAGAACACAACAGGCAACCTCCTTGAAAATCTCTGAGAATTCAGTTCTAGATTATCTTTAAACAATTTCCCAAAGGAGGAAGAAATAACATGAAACTAGGACTTGGGAAACCTGCTGCATCACTGGGAATTACTTGTTCTTAATTACTACTTAAATGAGGGCTGCTTTCCCAAGAGGACCACAGCCCCACTTGACCAAACTGAAATCAGAATTAGTATCTCAAAAACCCTTTTAATACAAGTATTATAAGGTATTCTCTGATAAATATACTTAAAGGTTATGTTTCACACATTTTAGGTACTTGTGATCTCTGGGATTTGAAGAATATTTGAGTGCTCTTTTTACAGGATCCTAAAAACAAAATTGAGAACTATATGAAAATGTTTTGTTGTAAAGAAATCTTTTTCATTTACTTAAGTAGGGTGCTGAGGGAAAAAAAAAAAAAAAAGACTCACCAGAAAAGATCAACAGATGTAATTTAAGAGAGGAAAAATATTTGAAAGACACCTGTTTCTAGAACACTTAACAGCTTCTGAGGGGAAAAAATGGTCCAAGTAAGAGTAATGAAAATTGCTAGTAAGAGAAATGTTTATGGCCAATATCAGAAAAACCTTTTTAATAGTAGGATTACTCATTGTTAATTTCTATGGCACAATAATTTTGCATATGTGTGCATTTATGTATTTCTGTATGTAGAAAACAAGATCAGGAAACTATAAACAGTGATGGGATTAGTATGGGCAGGGTGCAGTTGTTAAAAAAATAATGAAATTGTGTTGTCCAGAAAAATGTTTTCAGTAGTAAGAGTGCCTAGTGCGGGATATGAATATTTCTTCATTGACCTTGTATTTGGATTTGTGTAGTGCTGTAATCGCCTACATGCAAGAAGATGAATTCAAATCAGAACAGGTGCAGAGAGGGGATATTAGGATGAAAAAAGGACTCTATTCCAGTCCCTACTGGGGAAGGTGGGGGGGGGGGGGGGGAGGTGCACAGAATTAGAAGAGCATGGCTTGTTCTGCTTAATAGAAGTTGAGAGCAAATGTTATTGTTCTCAGTTGATACACTGCAGAATAAAATTTATTTTAGGCAAAGGACAATCCTAAGAAAGCAGAAGAACTCAAGGACACAAAAAGATCAGGAATAAATTTAGCTAGAAGTTCAAGGTAGTTTTAAAATATTCATGGAATGAATCACAGACAACAATTCAAGTTGGAAGGACCCGTGGGAGGACATCTAGTCCAAGCTGCAGAGTCAGCTCTGAGGTCAGACCAGGCTGCTCAGGACTTTAAGCTGTCAGCTTTTAAAAATCTCCCACAGGCTCTCTAGGCAGCCAGCTCCAGTTCTTGACTGTCCCCAGAGTAAAAAAGTATTTCCTTCTAACCCACCTCTTCTCCTTCTACAGCTTACACCCACTGTTCCTCATTTTCCCAGAAAGCCCCACTGGGAAGTGGGCGGCTCTGTCTTCGTGATAACCCCTCACAGGGAGTCTTGGCAGGTTGTGTTTGGGCCTCCCCTGAGCCATCTTTTCTCCAAGGCTGAACAAAACATCATCCCTCAGTCTCCCCTCACAGGGCAAGTGCTTCTGCTGAATCTGTTCCAGTTGCTTCGTGTCTTTCCTCTACTGGGTTGCCCAGGTTGCCCAGGGCACTGCAAAGCACCAAAGGATGTAAGAACTTGGTGGTGAAGACAGAAACAAAGAAAGCATTGGGGACATTGGCCTTCTTTGTGTCCACTGACACAAAATCCCACTGGAACTCATCCCACCAAGCACCAAGGAGCTCACACACCAAGGAGCACACAGCTCCTTGTTTGGCCTTTTACTGTTCATGCAGAGGCTGAAGCTGTTTGACTTGTCCTTGATGTCCCTTTCAGTTCCAGCTCTGCTCTGGCTTTCCTAACCACACCTCTGCAAGTCTGGGTGATATTTCTAAGGTGCTCCTTTCAGAATAATCACAGAATATTCTGAGTCGGAAGGGACCCACAAGGACCATCAAGTCCAGCTCTTAAGTGAATGGCCCATATAATCAAACTCATGACCTTGGTGTTATTAGCACCATGCTCTAACCAACTGAGGTATCTCAGGGTCTTCTGTCTCTTCTCTGTGGTAATTTTCCTGAGGAGCTCTGTCACGAGCTCTTGGATTAGCCAAGCTGGGCTGCTGATACACCTGCTTGTTTTCCCAGGTATCAGGATGGACCGTTCTCATGCTGTCTGTATAATCATGGCAGTTCCCCTAATCTCCTTCACCCTTCAGAGCTGCTCCTGTGTGATCTCATCTGCCTATTCCATGGACAAGCTTCCAGCTGCTCACCTGGGCAATGTCTGGGCAATGCTCCTCTCTCCCTTCCTTCCTCATTCCCTCACTCTCTCCCTCTCCTCAAGATATTCATTTCATGGACCATGGCTGCCATGGGTCACCACCTCCCCTGGAAGTGCCTCCTTGGCAGGGACAGCAGATCCATCAGTGTGACCTCATGGGATGGCCCAACCAGGCCCTGTATCAGGAAGTTACCCTTGACACCCTTCAGAAATATACTCCTGCATGTGTCCTGACATGCTGCCCTTCCAGCAGGTGCCAGGGAGGTTCATGGCCCCAAGCAGCACCAGGCTCTGCCCTCCCCAGACTCCCTCGAGGTCTTTTAAGTAAGGTCCCTCCCTCACCCTAATCCCATGGTCAGTGATGTGGTTCCCCCACACTGCTGCCCTTACCTCATGTCACACCTGCATTTCAGTCACCATCCTGTTTGAATATTAAAACCAGAAGCGAGAGAGAATCAAGGTGTAGCACAGACTGAGAGTTTGCAACACCATCTCAGATTTTTTCCATTTCCCCTGCAATAGTTCCCACTGACAGTAAAACAATGGACTACACACAGTGTAAGGGCAACTTCTGAGTTTCCATTTTGGGACACAGTAGAAATAGCAAGGACTGTACATGGAACAGCCCATGCATTTGTAACACCTTGAAAGCAAGGAGGAATCAGATTCTGCTCATTCAAGGAAGCGGTGTTGGCTGCTTAAACTAAAAATCATCATCCCAAAACTCTAAGTGCTGAAACACAGTCTTTCAAGACTCTCAAGGAAAAACCATTTCCAGTCACTACTGTATATATAAGGTTTAAAAATGTTTACAGCAAAAAAACCCCCAAACAAACAGCACAGTCTCATAACAAATAGATTACTAGTAGAGATATAAAGTTTGGGGAGTCAAACTGAACAGAGGTCCCTGGACGTCACACACTCAATAATTCCTTTGAATATCAATAAGGAAACCAATAGAAGCAAAATAAGTCTGCTTCATAAAGAGTTTCTTGACCATAGAAGGCTGATATAATGTGAGCTCTGCAGAACAGCTTCTGGATTCTCATATCTTTCCTTTGGAATTATATTTAGAATTCAACTTCTTGTTAAAACAAATAATGCAATATTTAAAACAAAACTTTTCACATATTCTCCTCGTGAAACCAGGTATCATCAGTATTAACCTGGTCTGGTGTGTAAATCAAATTCAGCAATTCAAATAGCACTGCGAAGAAACAGGCAGCATGTTCACTGAACTCTGCCAGTCTGACGACACTCAAGACCAAGCCACACCAGTCTGACAGGAATTTTTTTACTCCCTTCACATGGTACCATGTGAACTGCTGTTAGCTCCTC
This sequence comes from Margarornis squamiger, assembly GCA_035222235.1. Taxonomy (NCBI): domain Eukaryota; kingdom Metazoa; phylum Chordata; class Aves; order Passeriformes; family Furnariidae; genus Margarornis; species Margarornis squamiger. Next base: position 75,777,516 of record JAWWTY010000077.1, read on the forward strand.
AGGAACTGCCTTGCAGCTTGGACTCCAGTACAACAGGAGCTTTGAGGGAAGGGTATATCTGATTTTGTTGTTGACATTTCATACCAGTTGCATGATAATATTTTGAGGGTTTTTAACTACAGAATATCTTAGTTTCTTGCATCTCTGTTCTGTAAATGGCATACCCATGGAATGATCCTGAAAACTGCCTCCAAGCTACAGGCAGCAGCACAAGACAACACAAGCTGGTGCTACTATACTGCAAAGCATACTTCTCCCTCTGAAAACTTTACAGGTGTTTTAAAAAGAAGTGGAGATTTCTAGTGGGCTGAATTTGAAAACAGTCTATCATCTATCGGATCTGTGAGTCTGTTAATCATGTACGAAGGGATATGAACATTTTCTAATGATTGAAAAATATGAACTGTTTCCTGAAAAGAAGATGCTCTTTAAAGTATTTCAGCTTTCTTTTTTGCCTTATGTAAAAAGAATTACTTTTCATAAACCTCACAACACTTTCAAAAACCCTAGTGAGTTACCAGTTCCTAGAAATACATGTTATATAAGAACAGATAATGCAATGTTCAGGATTGAATTTAATACCTTAAAAAGGACACTAAAAATATCATTAAAAACCAGTAATATTTGTATTTTATGTATTAAAACCAGAAAAGAGGTTTTGTTTTTTTCCCCATTCAGAAATTTGTTAGGTGGATACTGATTTCAAGAAGAGATACTTATAATCCACTGCAGAGTGCAATCACAGTCTGTATTAAAGGTGATGCATATATTATAACCAGTCACATAGCAAACAAATAAAAGGGAAACACTAGGAGCATAAACACCTTTCAAAGATCACCTGTGGATAATAGAAAAATAGCATTCATTAGCATAATTTCCTCCTGCTGTGGCCAGTCAAGTATCCTGCAGGCATGTAGAAATGCATGAACATTCTCCTACTTGAGTTCTCTCCTGCCAGACCAGAGCTATTCCTTCCCCTGGAGTCTCCTCATGTACGAACTGTCTTTGAATTTGACCTGACTTGTCACTATTCACTCCCTTAGTTCAGAAGCAGTGGGCTTCCTCTGAAGGGTAAGAATTTGGCTGAAATTTGTAAAAGCCTCATAAAATGACATTTCCCACAGGAAGCAGCTGGCTGGAGCCACCTACAGAAACTTGTTTTACCACCAGACCAAGGAGACCATACTGAAGCAAGTCCAAATGTGTCAAGTCTGTCTGAATGGCAGAATTCAGGATCAGCCATGGGCAGAGACCAGAAATGGCACAGAGGTCACCGCAGGAGCAAGAGTTAAGATGAATGAAAGGGGCTTGGACTATGATGGCACAGTGACCCAGAGAACTTCCTTCAGCATCCACTGCTCCTTCCTAGCCCAAAACCTCACTTTGTGTTACACATGAAGCTGGAAAGAGATCAGCCAAACTTCTGAAAGCAAATCCTGTGTTGACGGGTCTCATTTTCTAGACCTGACCACAAGTTCTTCAGGAAAGAGTACTTCTGCCCCCTGTTATTTTCAACTTTCACCCTGCCAGTTTTGAAAAAAATTCAAATTGATTAATTTGAGTTAACTAACGTCTCCTATTTGAAAAAAAATGAGGGGGAAAATGCAACCAAAACCAGGAATCAGGAAACTGTTTTTCTAAGGGAGCATATTAGAGCAACCACATGTACCTCATCCAAATTATGCTAGAATTCAAAATGTTCAGCTGGAGAAGCTAAGTCTTTGAAGAGAGGAAAACGATTCCACTGTAGGAGACAAACTGAATGTAAAAGATGTTTCCCCTTGGCATGGCCATGCAGTGAGGCTTCACCAGGTGCAGCACAGCCCCTCAGCTGCCTGGGAACCGACTCAGTCCATGGAAGCCTCGGCAGCCTCAGCAGGCACTGCCATTGCTGGGGCTGGCTTTGGCTCTGCTCTCTGCCCAGGCAGGGGCCTCTGGTAAGTCCTTGCTGAGATGCCTGCTGCAGGCCTCAGCCCCCGTTTACCCTTCTGCTCCATTTCAGACATCCCTGTCAGCAGAGCTGCCCCTGAGGACGGTGTCCCTTCCTTCCCCCAGAGGCAGCTCAGACAGAGGGCTGTGCTCAGGGCTTGACAAACAGGCAGCCCTCCTCCCTCCTGCCCACCACAACCCATACACCGCACAGTAACCTGGATAAGCCACACAGTTTCACCACTGGGCACACACATGTGAACTCCTCTGGGTAGATGCACGGACACACTTGAATTTGTTTTTTCTAATGCAACTGGTCAAAATGAACAGTAGGAAGAGTCTGGTGCAGGGACAGAAAGTCAGCATCAGCTGCATTTCTCCTATCTGGGAGTATCTCTGAATAAAACTCTCTCATGTCTCTTATAAAGTAAGCAATTAAATCTAGAAAAGGCACAATTAATTTTAATATGATGTGTTTTGTGCAATAGGTCCCTGATCTACTGGTCTGAGAAGACAAGAAAATCTATCATCCAGGCACAGACTGGCTTCTCATGGGTATTTTAACTTGTTAGACTTTGCTGTCTCTCATCCCAGGCAGAATCAACTTGTATTTATGAACTTCAGTTTGAACATTTACACTTTCAAATGAAAAGTCTTCTGTACATTGGCTGATATTAACAATACATTTCAAGCTACATTCAGTGCACACTGGGGTGGGACATTCATTCCCACTAAGCATGTCTGGGCTATCATTCACTCCCAGACCTTAAGGTAATTTATCCACATCCTACTTTGCTGCTAATGACAACTTGGCCTTTGTCCAGGAAACTAGAGTTTCTGGGAGGCCTGTTCAACATTCATCCTCACATCAAGTGTTTATCACCCTTGTAGGTTATTAATTTTGGTGTTACATATTTAATAAACCCCCCATTTACTCCAGTGGAAAAAAGTAGGCTTCATTTTGTTTATCAATTAAATCACTTTTTAATCAATGCAAATACAGTCTCTTTAAGTAACAGCCCGTAATGACTTATCCACCATTTCCAGTCATTCGTAAAGATAAATTAGTTTTCCTGTGCTCAGCCCAAATTCTCATGCTTTCTGTGAGTTTCTAACCCCTCACTCAAGCAAAGCCCGAGACACCCCATGCCTCACATACTGAAAGGTGTATTCTTTGTGTGGTAGGACAGTCCTAAACTCACCATCTAGGTCAAACCAGCACTCGGTTCTTGTGCTGTCACTCTGTTGGTGGAAGTGGTAAGGGACAGACAGTCTCTTCCCAGGCACCTCCTAGATGGGCTAAAGGCTGTAGTTGGGAAGGTGCATGTCAGCATTTTCCCGTTTCCTCAGCTGACATGAACTCTACTCATGCCACAGCAACCTCAAGAGCTGAAACATGTGCTCTACAAAAACCATCAGAGGCCAGCAGCTGTCCTGTCATGGGCACTGAAAACACTACCACCCACTGCACAGATCAGCTGAACAGACTTTATTGTTTTACTCCATCTCTATGTTCTGCCTTTCCCTTCTCATCAGCACACCTTGTTCATCTTGTCCCACGTACGGAAAAATGTAGTGGCCCCACCAGAAGGCAAAAGGACAGTTATTTGTAACCAGATTTCTTGGAGGCAGATCATGCAATGAGGCAGAAGTTGTACCCTTCCCTGTCCAGGCCCATTGTTATGGGCTGCCCTTCAGCAGCAGCAGTGAGGAGCTGTGATGGCTGCAGTGCTGCACTCTGCGAACTCACAGACAGCTTGTAAGGACGATGCTTCTCAGGACAGGGACAAAGCCCAGTCCTCAAAGTGTTGCTGGATCTGATGGGACCACTGCCACCAGCGAGAGACAGGCATGTTCTTCAAGGAAGGACGTACTGAGCTCCCCGGCAATGGACAGACTGCTTTCATACCTCACTAGCAACTTCAGGCTTAAGGATAGCCACATATTCCCTCACTCCCTCCAAGCACAGGCCAGCAAATTGACAGTGTCAATCAACTGGTTGAAGAAATTACAGATAAAGCACAAAGTCTCTTCATATGAGTTGGTAAGTGACCAAGGCAGCCTAGAAAAAACAGTTATTGAGGAAAAGGGACAGTGGCAAACAGGAATCTAGGCTTTCACCCTGGCTCCAGTGAGGACTTTTCACTCACTTTGCTCCTCTGTGCCTAGATTACCCTCACCCTTTATGTAGCTAGAGTTTTGATTTTCAGATCTTTTTATTTTATATTTTAGCATATAACAAGGAGCCTCTGCTCTCTAGCAGGGCCTTCTGAAGCCTAACTAGAAGTATCATAATGTAATGTAATATAGCAGCATCCTCACTCAGAATCTCAGAGACAATGCTAAACTTTTACCAAAAACAAATCCAGAATTATATGCTGGCTTGAATACAATTAATTTGATAAACAAAGATACAGTGTAGAAATCATATGCAGATTCAGTGATGTAGATTTTACAGTAACACACAAGTGTATTGAAACTCTGGTTCTAATGCACACATTCAAATGCCATCATTTTGATCGAGAGGGAAATTTAAAAAGAAAGTATAAAGCCAGTGATTATGATTTTGAGAATAGATTTGGTAAGGAGAAAACCCCAAACATTTTTATAGAGCCTTCCTTTATAAAAGAAAGGCATATTTCTGCAAAAATGAGCATTCAGATTTTACGAAGCACCTTCAGACCCTGTATCATTTTAGCTTTTGCCAGCCTGGGCCTCTCTACTTACATGAAGTCTCTTTCAAGCTGAGCTGCCATTTGCTCTTTCTGATTTTTGTTTTTTCCTTTCATTCCATCCAAATCAAATTCTCAAGTGGTTTCACAATGACGAAACTATTCTACTCAGCCAAAGTGGAAGACAGCCAAAATAGCCAGATAAAGAGATTTTCAGATGAGCTGGGGGAAATTCATTATGCTGAAGGTACATCATAATTTTCAGCAGCATTTGGTAAAGTGAAACAGGCAGTAGGTGATTATTAATCATAGAAACATTAGCAGTCTGGTTCCCCTGTGCAACCTTTCCTCCTCTGCATTAGTTTCTCTGAAGTGATGTTTGCTCTGGGCTATTAGTCTTGGACTTACATTGTACCTACTATCTCAGCATCAGCAGTGATGGAGAAGTTTCCTCTGCACAATTAAAGCCGGAGATGCTGCTGCTATACAAAAGCAAGCCATAATGCTATTTTAACCCAGAACACTGAGAATACTATAACACACAGAGCAGAAGCATGCCATGATTACATATTTTTTCCACTTGTATAAAAAAGAATCATAGAATAGCTTGGGTTGGAAGGGACCTTAAAGATCATCTCGTTCGGGGGGGGGGGGGGGGGGGGGGGGGGGGGGGGGGGGGGGGGGGGGGGGGGGGGGGGGGGGGGGGGGGGGGGGG
>JAWWTY010000077.1:75782931-75817858 GCA_035222235.1 Margarornis squamiger
ATGTTGTTCCCCCCCCCCCCCCCCCGCCCCCGCCACCATGGATAGGGACACCTTTCACTACCTTTCTCCGAGCGCCATCCAACCTGGCCTTGAACACAGCCAAAGATGGGGCATCCACGGCTTTTCTGGGCAATCCATTCACACTTACAGTCTAACCTTTCCTTGGTCTCATCTGCAGGTTAGATAAATCTGCCTTGATGGTATCTGGAAAGAGGATAACTGATACTTATACTTTTATACTTACACTATGAGCAGTCACTTATTTGTCCTATTTTGCTCTGTGAAGTCCACAGATTAATGGCAGTGAATTGTATACTGCTGTCTAAAGGATAAATCAGAGCAGAAGAGAGAAATACTACAAAGGAGATGTTTGATTTTTCTAGAGAACCTTCATTAAATCACAGTATATTTAATGCAAGTTTTACTTAAAGAAGATCAAAAATACATGTCAGAGCAAGACACTGACCATGAGAAAAGAAGAACAGAACCATCTCATTAAAGTTTCCCTATGCATACACTGCAGATCCACCAGTAATAGCTGGCGATAAATTCTGAAGGAAGCTAGAAGATTAAAACCCCTGAATGGTGGCATATACCAATAAAGAAATAAGTGACTTTTGATAGCGACAAACATGGCACAACTCTGGCTTATTTAACCCAAAAAAAGGCTCCCAGGGGGCTTACTTAGTAAAAACTACCAGTCATCTCTCTCTAAGCAGAGAAAGCATCAGTTGTCCCTGTTGAAATGAGCTTGGGTCTTAACAAGTTTTAACAAGCAACAATTATTAAACTCCAACCACCTGTATACCAGCTACTTTGGGACAGTGAAACACTTGTAATCAACTATACTACTCGTAGGCTGTTTGACCTACATACACTAAATCTCTAGAAGTCAGAATTATTAGACCTAGACTGTAATTGCTGTTCTGGCACTGAAAATCTATTCTTTCACACACATTGGTCAGAGACTCATTCAACCCAATAGAGCTCACATTTCAGCAGAGGAAGAGACAAACTAGTAGACAGCAACAGATGACAATGTGCTAAGAGATGTGCTGTGGCCTTCCTTTCCTGCCCCCATAAACAAAGTGTTTCAAACAGACATTTGAACTCTAGGTAGTGTAGATATGCGTTTTGCTACAGATGACAGGAGAATGGGTAATTTTCCACAAAGGAGCTCCCTTCAGTGACGTTATTTCTGAAGTCAAGCTTAGGCTTTGCAGTCTGCAAGCAGATTGTGTTACCTGATGACTAAGAGGTTACTCATGAAATCTGGACTGGACTCTCAGCGTACATGCCCACATCTGTTTATCCCTGAAATCTGAGAAAGAATCTAGGCTTGATAAACCACAGTATCTTACACATTCCACAGTCATTTTGCCTGAAAAAGAAGAATTTTATCATTATCGGCAGTGACAAATACTGTAGAAGCAACACAAAGAAGCAGCACGAGGTCAGGTGTTGCTTGAGGAAAAAGAAAGTATATATGTGCCAAGCTGCTGCATAATAGAAGGACTGGAACCTAATACAGATTTAGACTTTAATTACAGCAGGATTGTCTCAGTTAAGACACACAAATTCATTCCCCATTACCAATAAATGGGAAGAATAAGGTTTTGGTCTTTTTCAAATGATGCTTCTGGATGGCAGCAGAGTCTGCTCTCTCCATTGCGAGAGTGCAGTGATAAATAGTGATGCAAAGACCCGTAAGAAAAGCAGGTCCCCTCTCCCCCGTATTCCCAATTCCTATTACATTGCAGAAGTAGGCAAAGTGACACCCAATTTGTTTGACAGGTGTTTTCTCCTCCAGAAGCAGTTGTAATTGAATATTGAATCCGTGAGCAAGCAAACTATCTAAATTCCATGCAATTTGTTCTTTAAAAATAAGAAAGTTTATTCTATTCAGCTGTTGTGTAATGCCCTCTTAAAGTTAGGTTAATTAAGCCAGTAGCATCAGTCGCATGGGAATGAGACATTTTGTGCCCCAAATAAGGAAGGCTGGAAGACTTGGGTCTTGTATCTTGGGATGATCAGTTAGAGCTGTAAAATCATAGAGGCAGCTAGTGCTTGTCTGCTGTGACTGAGCTTAGCTTGACAGCTGGCCAGCCTAATGGCAAATGTGCTAATCATGATAAAAGCAGGGCAATTAATCAGAGCACGACAAGGACATGCTGTTAGCAGGGCTGAAAGCAACCAAAGGAAACCTTCCCACATTACAATACATACTTTTCTTCCCTAGAGAGCTTTTGGGATACCTATTATGGAAATGTTTACTTTGGTAACACTAGGGGGGAAATGGTGCAGTGACGCTACTAATGGTTATAGCCTTGGCATTTTACAAGGGAAGCAAACAGTTACCTACACAGAGGGACACCAGTAAAAGTATTTCTTACATTTTTTTCTGTGATGGGTCTCATAAGAAAACTTATACCAGAAAAGAATACACAGTAGAATTCAGAAACTGACCTGCTATAGCAAGGAAAGACTTTAATAGGAAAAAGTCAGAATGAACTGCACTGTAGTTAATAATTAGAAGACACCTTTTGGTCAGCTGCAATAATCCATGGAGTTAAAAGGATTGCTGTTAAGGCACAAGAGATTCCTGCTAACACTTCAGGTAAAAAACTACCACTTTCATGTATCAACCATAGCTACTTACCAGGTTTTTATTTTTATTTTTGGTAGAAATACATTACCTACTTAAAGGAATAAAAATCCTCTTGGAAGAAAGGCCTGGGAAATGCGCTCAGAGAAATAGCTGGATAAAAATGCAAGACATGCTGCAGCCCTTCACACACCCCCCAAAGCCAGCACTGGCTTGGTCCCTCCATGTACACATGGAACCCTGCTCCACGACTGACCAGCAGCTGGCAGGGGGCCATGTGTAGCATCAGCAGACCAGCGAGCAACAAGCTGAATGATGAAGAAGAGCAGCATAACCTCCTAGAAAAGGAGCAGAGGGTCTGCCTGGGCTTTTAAGGGCTGACACTGTACTGGCTAGGAGAGGATGTGGTTTGAAAACTGAACATTCTGTGTGTAATCAGTTATGCTAGCTCTGGATTTTACTGCCTGTGGCAATAAGGACACTGACTTGATAGGTTTGTTGTTTTTCTTATAGCGCTGTTTCATGTTTCACCCAGAGTCACTGAACCTTGGGCTCATGCTAAACCATTTATCAAGCTTTAGGAGGATTCCTGTGTGAAGGTATCACTGGATTCACAGCCTTTAAAGACTAAGGAATAATTTTTTACAAGCCAGGTGGGTATCCTGTGAAACCTAGACTGCAAAATGCTCATCCATATGTGGGGACCTTGAACAAAATCACCTCTCTTTTATCAACAAGGAACTGAGCTTGGATCTCCTACAGCAAAAACATAAATCCCTTTAAGACCATCCAACATGGTAAAAGATGGGACCCTTCACTAGCTGATGACAGAAATAGCAGAAAAGAGCTATGGAGTGGTGGTGTCTGTCCCCAGAAATAAAACACCATTGTTTTCATAATGGCAGAAGATACTCCAGTGATGAGTGAGCTTTCTCCTTTGCTGAACAGCAGGATTGCACTTAGCCATGTGTTAACTCCAGACAACTCACAGAAAAATTGCATACGGTAGTAAAAAAAAAAGAAAAAAAAGTAACAGGGAACTGCCTGCTGGATTGTTATGAAGAATAGCTGTGAGAAAATGTTCACCTTGCTAGGCATTTCCAGGAGCATCGACATTCAGCTGCTCTCCCACTGTAAAACTACCTAGGAATACCAGCTGCCACGGCCACCAAGTGACATTGGACAGATACAGCCATGGTAGGGGTCGTGTACAGAAGACACATTCCTTCTCACAGGTACAATATCAAAAGCCTGTGTTTTGCACGTATGGCAATAGCAAAGTTTAAAAAAAAAAAAAAAAAGAAAAAAAAAAGAGTGGGACTGCAGATAGAAAGGGAAAGAGGAGCATTCCTGCTTTGCTCTCACACATGAAATCCTCAGATAACCTGTACTGGTTCCAGCCAAGCCCTAAAGATGTGTTAACTCAACATCAGAGAAAAGAAAATCCTTGCTCACCAGCATCACTGCTGCAGCAGCGCCTGGCTCGCTCAGCTCACCGCTGGAACACGGATCCAGGGTTCATTTTTCGGTGTGGCTTTTGTAGGCAATGCGTTTTAGCCCACCACTAACTCACAGTGCGTTCGGAGAAAGGAGAAGCCCGAGGGCTTTCTTTCCCCTCCTGTTGCGAAGGAGGCAAGATCCCCCGGGCAGGAGAGGATGCGGGTGCCTTCCCGCAGATGGAGCCCTTGCCCCAGCCAGCAGCCGCGCCTTGGCGGAGCCCGGCCCGGGCACTCCGGGCTGCGGCAGAGCCGGGTTTCAGCTGCTCCCTCTCTCGGCTTTATCAGACTGGGATTTTATTTTCACTCCGGGACATTTGTATTTAATGAGCTGGTTTTATTAGCCAGCTCCAGGAGAAGCCAGGATGGTGGCGAATTGCAGAGAGGGACCCGCAGCTCAGTGCCAGCCTAACAGGGGAAATTGAAAAGACATCAGAAGTATGAAGGCAGAGTTGTCAAGTAACCATGGCTGGCTGGTGGTTTTATTTGTTTTTGGTTTGGGATTTTTTTTTTTATTTTTTTTTTTCCCCCCAGGAAAAGATCCCTTTCTGCAAGAACCTGTAAAATCTGATGGTGGTTTGATCCCTTTTCCTATCGGTGCTTGTGATTTGCCCCTGCCCTTTCTGCAGGACTCATTTATGGATCACTCTGTGCTCGCCCAGGTGAGGGGTATGTGTGTGGGTGCCAGAGTATGCCATTCATGAATGAGGAGCACTGAGTGGTTGAGCACAGCCTGGAAAGAGCCAACACAAATCAGCTAAGGTCATTTTTCCTAAAACACTGCAGGTTTCAAGTTTTGTTTTATCCTGAATTAGGAAAAAACAATTTCTAAAAGTGTTTGCATCATCCAAATGAATCATACTAAAACCCAGTAAAGTGATACATGCTGATGAACTCCAAGTGTTTTATTTGGAAACTTCTATCATTTCATTGAATTGTTTTTAAGTGGTTTTGTTCGAACAGTGAATGGAGAAATTTTTGGAGGGAAGCTGGTCAGGTTGGTCAGAGGCAGGTCAGACTTGGAAGGAAAGGAACATAACACAGGTTTTATCCAAGCCAAAATGAAAGCTCGAGCTTTTAAAAAAAATGTTTTAAAATAATTTTGAAAATATTTTGGTTCTGTGTCAGTGAAACTGATCTCATTTCACAATTCATGGGGAATTAAATAGTTTCATCTCAAAAAAAAACTTTTTTCAAGAAGAAACCCAGCAATATTTTTGATCCCGAAGCACCACATTTTTTGGCTGCCAGTGCAGCAGAGAACTAGATTATAGTACTGAGACAGATGTTATCAATAATAGTAGGCCAAGAAATAACTACATGTCTCAGTATAAGAGAGTCCTCAGTATTCTAAATCTGGTCAGGCTATGAGGAAAAACGTAAGAGCATTCCAGGAAAATCAAGAGCTGTGACATTAGCTAATGTCAGTACTCAGAGAACGTGATGAAGGTAAATACTTGTACTAAATGTACTGCTTTCACACTGGGTGAGCAATGAAGGCCAAGCCTCCACAACTGTAAAACTTTAAGTGCTACTGCAAAAATATGTAGTGATTTACAATACAGAACCACAATCTCAGTTGGTTAGAGCATAGTGCGATTGCGGGTTTGATCCCCGTATGGGCCATCCCCATAAGAGTTGGACTCAATGATCCTTGTGGGTGCCTTCCAACTCAGAATATTCTGTGAAATCTGTGAAATCAGTTTGGAACTGAACCTCTCAAGTTCTCACCCAAACCTTGTCTTGAGTCTTTCTGACAAAACCCGTGTACTCCTTCCCTCCAAAACCCGAGGAGTTCAAATTAACCATTGTATGCCATCAGCAGCAGAGGAAAGGTTGTTCTGCAAGGATCTGCTCAAGGATCACTGTCTCCAGACAGCAGGTCTGTGGAAGAAGTCTCCCTTGCCCTCAGAGGTGCTGTCTTTCTCAGGCAGCAGAAGGTCCTCAGACCAACTACATAAAAGAAATACAAACAGTAAAATCTAATTTTTAAAATTGTTCTGAACATTTAGGAGTCACGCAACCAGAAGACTTTTTATAGCTATAATATTTGTTATTTGACACTTGTATAATTTGGTATTTTAAACATAAAGTATCTTTTAATGATTGATATGATTTTTCCTACTGATTTAAACTTCTCAGTACGAGAATGGACTCTTACAGGAACCATAGCTTCTAGTCTAACACTGTTGAGACAATAAGTGGCTTTATTTAGGCTAGTATCTTGTATTCAAATTAAATATAAACTTGACATTTCCTTCATTAAGAGAATGTAATCTTATTAGAAAGGATGAAGAAGGGGAGACGGGAAATTTTCTCTTCAGAATAAACTCATTAACACTTTCTTCTCACAAAATAAACCAGAATAATCTTTCTTCATATTATGAAGATAGAAAAGGCATCTCTACCTTTTATTTTAATAGGCAGTGTTGCTTAGCAATGAGAACTGATGAGTATCCTAAACACCCCAATTCAGCATAAACATTTATCATTTTCACATAAATCACTCAGCCTGGGTAATGATCTGCTATGACTCTTCTGCAGTAAAACATTCATTTACAAAAGTAAATTAGTTTCATGTTGTCATCAGCTGCCAGATTTTTCCACACAAACTTGCCCTTACTTGCAAAGAATCTATCAACTATTTTAGCTACCAGAAAAAAAAAAAAAAATCAAAACATTTGGAGGATAACTTTCAGCATTTAATAGTCTGAAATCATGGAAAGCAAGGCACTAGCTCCTCTTTCATACATGCAGTTAGTGCTTTGTAGTAAAATTTTCCTAGTCCAGCCTTTTGAGGGAAAAGTTGGGGGGAAAAGAAAAAAGGAAGAGATCTTCAGTTCACCTGCTAGGTGGAGAGAAAATATTCTGATTTTAAAACAATATGAAGCAGGTAGGGTATAAAAGCCACAACAGAAGTAGGGAAGATGAGGTGGGAAAAACCCCAACAAAGCAAAAATACCTAGGGAACAAAAAACAGAGAGAACAAAGAGACTATTTCATAGCAAATTATTTAGTGCTGAAAACCAGACAACAGTGTAAATTTCTGGTACTTTGTAGAACATAATACAGGAAAAAAACCCCAGGATAATACTTGCAAAACCTTAAAGTGCCTGGGTATGCTTCAAACAGATGTTATGCAGCCACTGGCCAAAAAAGTCCCTCAGCACTGGAGCCTGCAGTGTGGTCCCTACTTCAAGAACTCAGCTGGGCTGCAGGTCTTCATCCTTCCCCCCTCTGATCTCGTCACACCTGGGATGTGCAGAGGAGGAAAGGGAGGAGGAAAAGGACACAAAAACCTCCTGAAGTTTGCCATGTGGAGGTCTCCAGTCAGGGGATAAGTTAGAAGTCTCCCACACTAGGCTCTGGACAAGCCCTGCAGGTCATGCTTGACGCTCCAGCCCTTGCAGCATCCTTGGCAAAGCATATCAAGCTATGCACCATCTCATGCATAGGGCTGGAGAGGAGTCCGAATGTAACTGCAAAGTGCAACTGGTTCCTGTGACCTGGGGGCCTGACATGAGGTGCTCTTTCTTTGGAAGCTGAATGGCAGAACCAAAAGCTGAGCAGAGCTGTAACCTCACAACTACTTTAAGTGTTGATGTTCGCAGAGATTCCTAGACTGTGACTCTACACCCCTGCTCCTTCAGCCAGGGATTGAGCCAGTGCTGCAGTTTGACGTGACTTCTTTCAGATCCCAGAGACCCTCAGCAGAGTCCAGGCAGTAAGAGCTAAGATGTCTCAGATTTTTTCTTTCTTTTCTTTTCTTTTAAACATCAGAAACATTTTGGTTTTGAAAAGGAAGCCCAAACTGTCCTTTCTTCAAGAATAAATATCTGCACAAAAATTGCCACAGCCACTATTACAAAATGATCACATCCTCACATGACAGTCATTTCTATATTTGCCTGCACAGTCAATCGTTCGTGGTTTATTTTTTGTGTGTTTGTGGCCCAGTGAACAGCTTGTCTGACCTTAACCACAACCATTTTCCCTATAAGTTTCAGAAGCATGTTTGCCCAAGTAAGGACAACCAAAGGCATCTGAGATGCCTGATGGCATCTGCCTGGCCTCCCTCTGCCAATGCAAAAGGTCGAAGTCTTCCTCAGGGACTTACATCCCTGCCAGCCCTCTGGGGATGTCTGGGATACCCTTGTGCATCTCTAATGGCATCCAATACCTCTGTACTGACAATTAAATTGAGTCTTTGTTGTAACAGATTTCCTGAAACTCTGACTCTAGTAACGAATAAATGTAAGCCTGCAAAAGTGTCAGGAATCCATGTATGTGTAGGTGACTTCACAGTGACAAGTATCCCTGCAAACTGCTGCTTTACACTGATATGATTTTCCCCAATAGGAGTCTATGTTTACAGTAATCCGTAAGGGTATTACTGACAGAACACCTTTTTAAAAAATGAAAGGCAGGCTGAGATCACGCAGCAAGGAGTAGCTACTGATGACCCAGAACATGTTTAAATATCAGAGGTATTGTTTCTACCTTTTCTTCATGCACTGTGCTCTGAAAGGACTAATAAATCAAAGCTCTTTAACACATGGAGTATTGCATCACTGTAGGCAAATTCCATGAAGAAAATTAAGTGAAGTCCAGAAACATTTCAAACAGTATCTCATTACTCCAAGGTCAGCACAGTAATTCTGTATGCACCATTTTTAATATTTTCTTGATTCACCATGGGTGACTTCAGTCCTTACACAAAGCAATGACTTGATCCTCTCATACTGCCATAGTTTTCTCCTCCTTTGCTTCCAGAAATCACCAAAGCTCTAAGCCCTTACAGAATAATACCCCAAGCAACCAAACAGGTCTGTTGGCCTCAGAAGAAAACAGTAAGAACAAGACATGATGTTTTCTTAGCTCTATTTCAGACTTAGATTGGTAACTGTCTTGCTTTTCCTATTTTTCTCCAGGTTTCCCTAAAAACAGTATTGAAGAAAGAGTTAAGTCTTCCAACACTCAGGTCTTGGTTCAGTTGTGCACTTGGGGCATTTGTCTGAAAACCTGGGTGTATCTTGACATCCAGCCATGAAGAGAATGGACTAATTTTTTCCAATCTTGGCAAGACGAGCACTCGTAAATCAAAACAACTTAGTCATATTATGAAAGCTGAGACTCTTGAAAATTTATATTCCTTGCTGTGTTTGGGTATTTTTGTGGGCCCAGGGCCAGAAGCAGGCAAAGGGTCTGAAGAAGAAGAAGAAGAGAAAGAACTTTGCACTGCTGATTTGGACAGCATTTCTGCCTCGTCCAGATGATTCTGGGAATCACATACGAACCGGTATTTGGTGATGGTATAGTTTCTACCAAGTCTATATTTACTGGCAGTGACTTGCCTTCCAGGCATCTAAAGCAGATTTAATTTTGATGCCAAGCATCACAGCCCATTGTTTAACTTGACCGAGCCATCGACTGCCCTTACACGGCTGCTTGCATCTGACACCTGGTAGGCCTTGATAAAAATTAATAAAAGGAAACAGAGATGCTTCAACTTCTTTGACTGACCAGAGCCTCCAGGCAGATTCTGGTCTTGATGCAGCACAGTTGTCTTACAGAAATCAAGAGATTTCTTGATTTCCAAAATTCGCCTTGTAAATGAGGAGTGAGAGAGACCTGGAAAAGCAGTGTGTCAAGTGACCAGCTTCTCAACTTGCAGGAGTTTGAAGGAGCACAAAACGCTCTCCTTACCCTGCTCTCTCTTCCACATATAGATATGCTTTCGTTGCAGCCTGCAGCAACAGGGCCTAAATCTGCAGGGTACCAAGCTCCCAGCAAAGTTTCATGTGACTACTCCCATGAGGTTCAGTAGATGAGGATGTTAGCTCCTGACTAGACTGGGTTTTCCATTCTGAAGCATAAGGATTTCAGAAGAGAGCGCTGAAAACCTTTGATTTGGAGAGCCTTAAGCAACTCTGAATAACAGCATTGCAAGCAAGAAATGAGCATGTGCTCTGTGTCAGGGATCTGCTGAGACAAATACCAAATATGAAAGCAGCTGCTGACAAAAGGTCCATGTAGCTGAACAGTCTGTCTGACTGTAGACAAAACCAGATGCCTAGAGAGAAGCACAAGAATAGAGCAAGCGTATTTTCCCAGCATAGCCTGCCAGGCTCCAACACTTGGTGCCTCAGGCATTTCCTGAGCCAGAGGTTGTCTGTTGTATTTAATAGCTGCACAGACTTTTCCTCCACAACATAGTCCAGTCTTTTCTTAAATGATGTGAACATTTAGCATCCACAACACCCTGTGGCAAGGGTCCAAGGCTTTAACACATGGCAAACAAGACTACTTTAATTTGCTATGGATCTGTTACCTACTGGTTTCATTTGATGTCCTAAAACTATTTTTTTTTAAACTATTAGTCATGGAAACATTCAGTCCCTTCATCCAATAAGCCATCCATGATTACATGACCTTTGTCATATGTATCATATCTCACCTTAGTTAACTCTTTTCCAGATGAAGCATCCTAGCCCACACTGTGATGCCACAGAAGCCATTCTCAAACATTTATGTGACGCCCTCAGCACCCCAGCCTGACAGGTCCCCCCATGTATTTACTAACCCTTTGGATTTCTTGTAGAAAAGCTGTGTTGATTCTTCCCTACTGCCACATTTATCCATGTTCTCACTATACGTAATCTTTTCGATAACTCAGTTTACCCTCCAGCTTCACAGAACCACATTTGACTCCCATGGGAGAAAATATAAGAGATTACATGTTACCACTTGCACTTCAGCTTTCAGCCCTGAATTCCTTTACTCTCTTTATTGGGAGTTTTGATGCAACTTTCCCTTGCCTTTTTTTTTTTTTTGGCAGGAGAAAAGTAAGGCTGCTTTATCATGCTTTCAGATGTAACCTGCCAGAGGTTTATGAACTCCAAAGTTCAGGCTGCAAGGCTGTCTTGTGTCTTCAACAATTTATCTTACAAGAATGTACACCACTGTTCAGAAATCAGACACCCCTCTGATCTGAAGATAAGCCAGTCTCAGTGTTTTTGAATGAGGTTCCTCTACAGACAGTAAATACCAAGCAACTCTAAAAGACCATTACTTAAAAAACCCGAAAACAACAGAAAAACCACCCTCCCCTCCTCATTTTACAAAAACTGGCTGAAGAGCCTGGAGCCTTTCTTAACACGTGCCTGTGTTGCATCTTCAACCAACCTCCCATCAGCTTATCAGGACACGGTCACCTCTGCCTTGTCACAGCTCCCTTTTCTGCTTCTGAGGACTCCCTTCCCCAAAGCAGGTCTTGTAGTTAAGAGTTGCTCCTGTAACTGATGGCCAATAAAACAGATGATTCATGCAGTTGAGGAATAAATCACTACAAAATTACCAACACTACACTGCATGGATATTTTCAGACTGGCAGCAGCCACTCACCCATGAGATCCGGGCTCTGACAACTGTTCCGTGTCACACACATCATGGGTTAGGCAACTCTATTGCCATGCTGAAACACAGGTAGTCACTCTGCAGTGTCACGTCAGGAAAAATGCATCAGCAACTGTAATACCACATGAGATACACGACCATAAAGTAACCAAATAGACTGTAATTCAAGTCCAGAAATAAACCTTATTCTTGAAAGTATTTTCACAGCATACAGTAGACCAGAAACAAACAACTACAGCAAAACTGTTTAATTTGTTCTTAATAAACATATATTTTTTTTCAGTTGTCCTCATAATGGCTTAGGATATATCCTTTACATGAGAAGTGGTTAAGATGAGAAAAACTTGATAAGGCTTAAATTATAATACATTAGCCACACTTATTTTTCATAGCTAGAAATTCAATTTTTCAAAAACTCTGATGTCTGTCTGCTGAGGCAATCGTGTGAATGGAGTATATTCAAGTTACAGAAACTTCTCAAGAATGGCCATTTACTTGATTTAAAAAAAAAAATACTTTAAAAGCCATCAAAGACAGACAATGCAACATGAAACTGTTAAAAATATTCATTCCGTTTGGCACAAATCCCTCTTTGCATTCTTCTCTTTATAAGATGACTTTTTCCATTTCTCCCAGTTTTGTGAGCTTGAGGCTACAGCATGCAATGTTTCTTTAAAAAACAAAGGAAAAGTAATCTATTCTAACCCAAAGAACACAGTAGCTTTAGTGCTAGAAAGAGTGGCTAAGATTTCTGTTCTGCATTAAAAGTATCAGGGTCATTTATAAAAGCTTGGGGTGGTTTATTTGTTTTAAAAGATCCCTCCTTCTGTTCCCTCTGGTTCTTTCTCTGGTGCCTGCTTAGTAACTTTTATATTGGCTTAATTTGACATATCTATGGCCAACTGGATTGTTGCACTCATAATATTTTTAAAGTTTGTATTAGTAGAGCCTACTTGGAAAAGATTTCCTTGAACTAGTTTAAATCTCAGTCGCGCCTCTGTGATCATCCAGAGGACAAGGGAAAAACGACCTGATGTTTCTATCCAGTTTTCACAGAAGACAAAAATAGAGGAAAAACCCGCTCTGAATCGGTACAGCAGGGGTGCATGAAAATAAACATCCCTCAGCTGTTTTATGGAGAAAACTGATTTAATCTGTTTAATAGAATGCAGCAATGCTGTTCAGTTAAATGTATGTTTTGTTAAGCTAAGTTTGAATTCTGCCTGGCAGTAACTTGAACCTACGATTATTATGCCCTTTAAGAGTCATTGAAATGGCATGAGTTTGGCTCCACACTGATGCCTGCACCTTAGCAAAGACAAGCATTTGGTGTTGCTGAAATACAATGTCAAAGAAGAATAGGTGTTACAAACCTTCCTCACCTTGTTCTTCTCAGTAGGCTGTCTCACATGAAGGTGTAAAAAAGGTGTAAAGGCTGGAACAAGACACTGAAGCTGACAATCTCTTAGATCTCCATATGCATTTGCTCGTAAAGGCAGAAGTTCTGCCAGTGAAAATTTTCTGGCTTCCCAAAATATATTAAAAAAAAAAAAAGATATCGGATGCATTAGGTGCAAATTATTATTTAATTTTTGGGAGGCTCTTTCAAACTTGAGGCATCCTCATTGAAACAGTTTGTCAGCATTTCTCAGAGCCTGTGCCAAGGAAATGTACTGTATTTACATGATGTTCAGTTCATTTTCTTCATGTTTCTCTTCCTACCCCAAACTTCATTCTTCACTATTTACACTTCCTCTGGCCTAACTCTTCCTGCTCCCAACATGTCATACAAACCCACCTCTTTTAACCACAGTTTCTTTGCTGAAAATCATTCAATCTCTTATCATCTCAGTCCCAGTTCCCCTTGCCCAGGAAATCTCTTTCATTGTTTTTGTTCCAGTACTCAAAACCCCATCTTTCAGCCCTGCCCTGACTTTCCAGGCAGCTTCCATATAATTCAGATCATTTCCTCCTTCACACTTGCAGGAGTGATAAACAGCTCCTAGCTCTGCCAAATCTCAGCCTTTCCAGACTACAAACTCCAGAACATTGGAGCACGCCCTTTTCTCCTTGGTCACAGAGTTGGAGATATTCAAAGACATACAATGTAACTAAATTTGGGTGAAATCAACTGGGAGATCAGTAAGACACATCCTTGTCCCAAAGCTGACCTCCTGGCAAGGCTCACACTTTCACTCTGAAGGCCTCAGAGGAGATGAAGAGCAATGGACCGTTTTCAAAGGAAAGGTCACCTGGAGTTTAACATGAGCAAAATGACATTTCCTCCAGCTTTATTTACAGAATCAGATGAACCATTTCAACTAACATTTTCAAAGCCCAGCATGGGAAGTTTCAGCATGAATAGCTAAACTGACAAAATTATAAAAAACAAGAAGGCAGGTTACTTTCCTGGGGAATGCTGAGGGAAGAAGAGCCATGCACCAACTCTGTCAGAGAACTTTTCCCCTCTAAACTAATGCTGGCAGCTGAGGGGCAGCCAGTCTGCAGACCAAATGATCCCCGTGTTTCTTTTTAATAAGAGTTTGGACCTGCTTCAAGCCTAGTGCTAAAATTAGGTATTTTACTAGCTTTTTAATTTTTCAGTTCAAAGTCTAGAAGTTTTGAGAAACCACATAAGCCACTACTGAAGGTTTCCGTCTGGACCACGGTTTTGAGTCCAAGACATCCAACAGAAGCTGTTTTGCATTCTGTAAGAAGCCATATGAGCATAGCTCAAAGAGGCAAAAGTGTTGCACTTCACATCAACATCCTGCTGCTAATGGGGAAAATACAGTTCCACTTTTTACAAAAGCCAAAGGAAGGATGAATACCTAGACACAGAGTTTTGGCTATAATCACAGTGCATGGCAGTTTAGATGTGCCTTTTCTAAGAGACCTCTCTCTACAGGACACAAATTCCAAAGACATAAACAACATGCCAGCCTGACTGATGTGATTCATTGCTGCTTTCTTTGATGAGATCACCATATGCTATTGCAGAGCAGAAGAAGCCTCAGTGCCTGAGCCTGAATTTTATGGTTCAAGAATCACCTATGTTTTTGCTCAGGAAATTTATGGTCTCTGCCAACTCTAAACTAGGAGACATATCAGTCACATGCTGCAACCTTTCAAGCAAACTCAGCTCCACATGCACTACTTCAGTTCCTTTCATGGTCCTGTCATTTTGCAAGCAGACATGGGAAAAAGGTTAAAAGTCAAAACAGGCAAGCTGCATCAATAAGTTACATTCAAATTTTCTTGAAATAGGTAGCAATTTCAGAGTGCCAATTCAGATCACATAAGACTATGTACTTAAAAATGTTTGGCTTCGAAAAACTCCCTTTATTCATTTTCCACCAATCCCCCCCCCCAGAATAGGTTTTTTAGAGCATTCAAAGGGCAACACTGTACCAGTAAGTGCTCTACCCTTTCAGTAATTCCATTTAACTTTTCTCATCAAATACGTTAACTTGTCTTTAAAACAATGCAGAGTCCCTCCTGAAATTTTTGTACATGTGCTTTTTATATACTGTTTTTTCTTTTACTTACACTTCCAGTTTCTGATTATGTTTCAGGGTCAAGAAGAACTACATGAGGAAAATCAAAATTTAGAGAGAGAGAAGCAACATCATGATTTATAACAAACTTATTTTTCCTTTTTTAATATAGTCACCCACCTACCTGTTGGACCGATGTGCTCATTCACCCACCTACCTTTCAAGGCAAGTTTTACAATTATTTTAACTTTTCTTTTTCAGCAGCAGTTAATCAATGAGTGCAAATGATGATGCATACTCATCAGTTACCAATATATTGCTTTATTTCTTGGTAGCAAATTAAGGCTTTATAGTGAGATTTGTACAGTACAGGCCAATTTAAACATTAGAAACTTTAAAAACCATGTAACACTATTCACTCAATTTAACATAGCCAGAAAAGTAGCTATTTTTTTTAATAAACAATTAAATGTTACTAGTGAGGCCTTATATTTCATGAGTGCAAATGGCTCAAAATCCCACCATCCTCAGGAATGGGCTCAACATTTAAATTCCTCGAGGCCATTTTTAGATAAAGGATAAACAGAGACTATAGCTGGCTCAAATAAAAATATACTGTATTACTTGCTCGAGAAGAATCTCCTATTTTAAAAATATGGAAAGGAAAACCAAAGTGAAATTAACTGTCCAAGGGATGGTATCACTCCCTATTAGTCACTGACCAGTAACAGTAGCAATGACAAATTCATTTTCCATGGCCCTCTTTGCTTTAGTACAATTTGATTTATAATTCAGAGCTGATGACATCCTCTATATTAGGCAACTCAAAATTGGAGAAACATACATAAGTTACAGGAATTTTTGCAGCTGTAGGACAAGTTCCCTCTGCAGGGACATGTTCAAACCACTGCTTTTTTTTTTTTTTTTTTTTGCAATTTGAGAGAGTATTGCTCTAAGTATTTCCTAGGTGGTTATGCATTTTTCTGGAGAATACTGATTTTCACTTCATACCAATGACTTTATTAGTGTTGTCTGGAACTACTGCTTATGAAAACCAGACACAGTGCTTCCCTTCTTATGAGACACTTACAGCGTTTGAGCTGAACGTATGAATTCACCTGTCAGTCAGGCACAGGGGGCCTGCCTGAAAATACCATCACCCCTCACGTGCTTGGCTTTCAGATCTGAGCATTACACGTCAAAATGCAGAGAAACAGCTGCCAGAAACCTGTGAAGAAAGTAACCATAAATCGACCACACACTCTGGGCAGGGAGACAATGAGATGGGGAACCTTCAAAACACTCCTGCTCATGCAAGAACAAGAGTGACCATGAGAGTACCAGGAGCTCCCAGTGTCACAGGGCAATGCTGGTGTTTAATTCTTGGTGTTGGACAGCAACTGTATCTTCAGCCTAAGGGAACACACACAGACAAAGTTGCAAAAAACCTATATCTATTTTGACTAACACTTGAAGCCCTTCTGTCCCCAGGGGTGTTATTTAACATCAGGCTAATGTCTTAGAGTCTCGAGATCAGCCATCTATCCTTTGAACTGGAAGGCTACAGAAAAGGATTGGGTTTCTAAGTGTAATAAGGCACATACTGACTTTACCTCAACACATGTGCCTGGTTTGCTCAGGGAGCACCAACTGCAGTGGTGTCACAGCTGCTGAAAAGATACAGTGAAGGAACACAGACAGACTTTCTGCTGACAACTGCACAGCACAGTGACTGGGACTGCCCTGTGCAAGCTGCTCCACAACGCCTCAGAGTCTCCCCAGTGTCCTACTGTGTTTGCTGCAGAATTACAGCAGCTTCTCAGGCTGGTTCGCTGGCTTTTCGTTTTGTCAGGCTGCCAATATCTCATTTGTTCTTCTTCACTCAGGTGAATGTGTCAACTGCTTATCAGAGCCAGAAATCCCTACCTACTACCAGAGGGTTGTACTACACATGCAGGAGAGGGCAAATTTGGAAATGAAAGCAAGTAGCGATGATGCACAAGTGACCTGGAGGTGGGCTTTCCAAGGGAATCCATGCATGGGCACAATCTCCAGATTCACACAGTAGAAGTGCTCGGCAATGGCCAGAAGGTCTTATTCTGCCTCAACTGAGTATGTTTAAGAACATTACCCAGTATTTCCTGAGGGATTTTAATGGATGACTACCAAAAGGGAACTATTTGGAGACAAGAGGAGGCTTTATCAGCCATATTGGAAAAAGTTGGGGAACACAGACACATATTGCATAGTCAGCTTCATGAGAACAGCTGGAATTCAGATGTACTTGACACAGCTTAGTAGCATTTCCAAAGGAGGGATTATGTGCTATTTCCTTTGGTGGCAGCTACTGTAGCCTGGGACAAGATCATGGCTCTTATGGAAATGGTACCCCAGTGGGGATGCTGAGCACTCATTGCTTTTGCACTAAGGCAGCCTCTCCACAGAGATCCACAGCACATTAAAAAGTGATCATACAAAAAGCAAACGAAATAGTCTTCTAGAAACCCCCCTCACACACAAAATACACAAAAAGCTGATTCCTGTGAGCGACAGAAAAGACAGCATTACTGAATATGGGAGCGTGTGTTTATAGATCAGTGTTTTTAATACTGCATTGTGATGACAGGTGTGGGGTGTCCTTTCAGAAGAAAGCAGGGTTGGTGTGTTCTATAATACAGCGCTTGCAATGTCGTTTAACAAATCGCAGAGCATCCACAGAGACATCGCAGTCCTGCACATTCAACATCTGCAGGTCAAAACAGTTGGCAGCTACAATCTGCAGGCCCTGCCCAGTGATGCTCTCACAAGATTTCAGGCTCAGACGCTTCAGGTTGAAGCAGTTGAGGGCTAGAAACTCCAGGCCGGTGTCTGAGACCAGAGGGCACTTGCCAATATCTAGCGACTTGAGTTTTGTGCAATTTTTGGCGAGGTACTCCACGCCGTGGTCCGTGATGCCCTCGCAGCCCCGCGCGTTGAGGTAGCGCAGCTTGCTGCAGTATTTGGCTATGTAACGGATGCCCACGTCTGTGATCCGGCCGCAGTGGGCGATGCTAAGGTATCGGAGACGCGACTCCAGCTTGGCAATCTCCCGCATGCCGAAGTCACTGACAAAGCGACAGTCGCTCACGCTCAGTTCCTTAATGGATGTGCAGTAAATCATCAGGTAGCGGAGACCCTCGTCGGTGATGCGGACGCAGCGGCGCAGGTACAGGTGGGTCAGCTGAGTGCAGTGGGCGGCAATGGTGTGCAGTCCTTCGTCCTCCAGGACAAAGCAGTCTGTCATGTCCAAGTAGCGAATGGAGATTTGTTTCCCGTGTAAGGGAGACAGCTTGATGGAGGCTTCACGAGTCAAACTGATGCATGTTACTTTGGAGCAGCCTAAGTGGAAAAACACAGCAAGTTTAAGCAAGCAGTAAAAACAAATCACACAGAAAGCCATAAAGGTGGGTGTGAAATGGTGTGGTGGGTGCAATGAAGGTATCTTCGTGTTGCAAGAGCAGAATCATCCTGACTGACTAGTCCGGATTGGCTGTGATGCATCCCCAAGCCAGAGAAAATAATAAACTCCACTGGAGTCAATGAGGTTGCTTTGAGATTTTCAGCACTGGGAAAGCAACAGACTGATATTGTCCACATCCCAAATGGAAGACAATGGCCCTGTGTTTATCTTCAGACAATCTTTGATGTGTTACTGCAATATAGAGCCAGTGACAATTAAGAGAAAATGACACTACGTGACAGTCAATGCCATTTTTTGATCAGTCAGTCTCATTGCTGACTGGCTGAGTGTGCAAACCAACATCAGAGGCTCCTTCACCATCCAACCTCATTATAAAAAAGACAACCCCACCCACCTTACCAAAAGCATTTGGAGAACAGATGTAAATCCAGCTCTGCTACGTGTGAAGGATGCAAAACTATGGCAGGACTATGTGCTTGCATAAAGGTGGAGATTAGGATAACCTAAGGAGAATGGGGACATTTGGCAGGAGCCAACAGATCAGTAAGGTCATGGGAGGACATGGAGAGATGCAGAAAAGGACTGTGTCAAGTGAGAACGTCTGGCCATGAATGGAGGTAACTAGACCAGAGAGAAACCCCAGACCTTGCAAGGAAAGACAAAGAGCTAGATGAAAGGGAAAAACACGCTCACAGATTTTCCCCATTTTTAACCTCCACTCCGTGCACGGTGGTGAGTAAAGCTTTTTTTGGAAAGTGTGGTTTCTGCTGCAATGCAAACTGGCAGTCTTGGGCTCCGGAGGGAATTCTTAATTGTGCCAAGTTCGGCTGGGCACATTGCATTAGCATAGCTGGGAACAGCTGCAAGAAAGAAGGGAGGGTCTACCTGTTAATGACCAAGGCCCAACAGTTTTAGCCATAAATCTCTACTCAGACAAATTCTGTCAGTTATGCCTAAAGAGGTGCCCTCAGGGAGAGATAAAAAGACCTCTTCTGCATTGCTGAAACACTGGCCAACCGGTATGAAGTGACCCACAAAAAGTGATGACCTTAGAGCTCCATGTATCAGAAAACCTGCACAGATCCTGTAGTGTGGAAGTAAAGAGCAATGTAGAAAGACACCTTAAAAATTTAATGACCCAAACGTATACCAATTGATACAACAGGTTCTCATTCAGAGGTTTGGTGGAAGGTATAAATATGCTTCAGTTCTTAAAAAGGAAAAAAAGAATCCCTCGAGAATCCCTGTAGACTCACACAAATGCTGTAAGAAGCATGGGATATGAACTTGAAACTGTTTGCCACCTGAAATTAGATTTCTACATTCATCATTTGAATTTGTGCTGGATCTTTAATTTAGGTTTTAAATTTCGTTGAACAGAGAAAAATTTTACCTTACGCCTCACACAATGAAATGGGCAAATTGTCCACAGGTCATGCAGAAGCAAAGCCTTAAAGCAAAACACCTAAAAGCAGCAAACACCTTAAAACTGAATGCTGTTTCCTCTTCAGACTGTGTTTCAGAACCATCTGTGCTATGGTGCAATCTTTGGAAATACTTTTGCCTTCAGATAGGTACTACATACATGCTCAGTAATGCAAAGTGATTTTTTCTAAAGGAAAGCAGTACAATACTAATGGCATGAAAATTTCACCTCTAGTATATTCTTTGGAGTAGGTGATACAAAATACATTACAGGAGTCCCCATCCTTGAGCCTTTTCCACAGAAGAAGCTGGCACCTAGGCAGAGCTCTGCTGAACCTATTGCATTTGGCTGAGGAGGTTGCTGGATTAAGGAGTCAGTCTGGATATTTTACATTCTGACCAGAATTCAATTTTAAAATTTGGCTAAGTGAGAATGATGGGTCCACTAGGCCAAGGAGAACATTCTTTCTGCTGAGAATCCAAGAAGCTTTAATGACTGTAATTAGAAAGTGAATGGGTCAGAAGTCTCACAGCAGGGCTGGAGTCATATACATCACTGTGTGTTCACTGTCTTGACAAGCTCAGAATTGCCTTGTCTAGTTACTTTGGCTACACTGTAAAATATTTAATAGGAAGGATATTCAAAATGGTTTCACCAGAAAAAGAGTCCATGCTGATATAGAACTGTCTGATTTTTAGGCAAAATTACAGGTTCCTGGGTCCGCAGCAATTTTTCTGTCCTAGATAATACAAAATGTAAAAACAAAGCTCTTGTAACATTTTTCCATAAAGTAGGTATAACGGATTTTTTAAAGGGAGGAGAAACTTCCAAACAGACTGAAAAACATGTTGGCTAGTGTGTTAGATAATAACTTACAGTCAAGCTCAACCAACTTCTAGAGATATCTCAGACCTGCCCGCAGACTGACTGCTGAGAGTGATAGAACTTACACTGTGGAAAACTCTTAAAGTTAATACGAACATCTGGTTTTGACATTAAAGATTTTGGTACGTTTTTTCTGCCAAGTAGCTATCCAAGGGGCAAAGGGATTCAGCTAGATGTGCAACTCTGAACTGGGATTTAATTAACTAGAAACTAGTGTCACCCCCAGCACACGTACCCAACTTCTCTTGCTCAGTATGGGACCAAACCAGTGAACCACTTCAGGTCTCAAAACTGCTTGAGCATGTAGGTGCAAGCCTTGTCCTCATAACCACAGAGAGAAGGAGGGGAAAATGGAATCCTGCTTCCAAAACTTCCTCCAAAATTACACACATTGGAATGAAAAAAGTGGACTCAAGAGCCCAGAGATTGATTATTCTCAATTCATATGCAGCTGCATGCAGCAAAAGCCACATCTGAACCCAAACACCCTGACTTCTGAGTATGTTCTAAACCAAGATTTTTCCTTCACGTGCTCCAAATAGAAAGAACAACTTAGATAAAAGTGAGATTAAAATTACTTTCCTATCCCATTGATGAGACAAAATTCAAGGAAGACAGGTATTTTATCTGCCCTCTACACACTTAGTCCCAAACCAATGAAGTCTTAGGGACAAACACCACCTTCTAGGTCTCAAAGTGACAGGTTTGAGAAAACCACAAATGAAGATAAACCCCAAAAGAACCTATTTCAATACCTGTTATTATCTTTTCTTTTTTCTTGCTTTTGAAAAAGCCACCTTTGATCTGCAGCATATCTATCAATAGGAGTTGTGGAACAAAGCATTTTCAGCCACCTACAAACTCCCAGGTATGCTCAGTGTGAGCTTCCAAGCTCTAGGTCTAAATCACATAGGTACATACATTTTCTCCTGGTGTTGGAGATGCTTCAACTTGAACGTGTGGTTAGCAATCCAGAACTAATGTCAGTAGGTACCAACAATAAGTAATTCATACGCAGGGTCATTGTAAATAGACTCCATGGGACAGGATTCCCGTGGAGTCCCACAGAGACTCCTTATCACCTGGTGGTTTCAGAAAGCAAACACAAGAACAGAATAATTCTGATTTGCTGCTATTTGTTTTTATGCCTTCCATGAAATTCTGCCATCCTGGGAATGAGGTGAGAGAGCTGGATAAATTAGCTTAAAAAAAATAAAATAGAAGGGCAGAGAAAAGAAAGCAAAACAGTGCACACCAGATAGGTAGCCTTCAAAAAATCAGTTTATCTGGATACCAATGACTGAATAGCATCATTTCCTATCCCCGCTTTATCCTGCCTATTGCCACTGGTACCTCTGCAATGGCAAATCTGCTTTAGATGATTAATAACTGCATTAGACTGATAACAAAGGCAATCACAAAATAAATGTTGAGCAGCAAATTTACTTCAGTGCTCTGCTTGGCTACATCCTTTCCATTCAGTGCCCGCCTATTTGCAGAGAGGAAATTCTATGTGGCTGACCTTGGGAAAAACATTTTGTTTCCCCAGTGCAGGTCTGAGGAAAATTGTCTAAACATTTCTGCTGAACTAAACAGGTGCAACTACAGCTTTTTTAAAAAAAGAAAAAGAAAGGAAAAAAAGTCCAAGCCATCTAAGTCATGTTAGCAATGGAAACAAGGGAACCTCAAAGATTAGTTAGGGATGATGACTGATACTAATGCCCAGAAAAAAAGGCCTGAGCTCCTCCTCAATTCACTTAAGACTACAGATACATACACTACATATATATAATCTACATATAAATTATTTATGTGTGTGTGTGTGTGTGTGTGTGTGTGTGTGTGTGAAAAAGATAAATTTTGCTGAAGTAACTCATTTTCGCCACATGATGTAGCCCTGACTGCAACATGGGCCCTTGTATGGGTGCTTTGTGCAAAAATCCATAAAAAGTATTCATGCTATTTGAACAAGCCATCGCTGCTACTTCGCCTCCTTTGGAGGGGGCCTGGCCACTCCAGAGGTGCTGCTGGCATTAGGGGCACTGAGATTCTACTGGCACCTCTCTCACAGGCACTGTGTTCAGAGACTGTCTTTTTACTTGGAAAGACAACACAGGAACGGGAAGTGTGCAGTTGTGGGGTTTGACAAGCATGATGCTTTCAGAATCAGAGGCATCTGTATTGAAACATTTCCTGTTACCTGACACATCCAGGTGTTCCAGGTTTGGGCACAGTGACACGACATCAAAGACTGCCTCATTGGAGATGTTGTAACATCCAGACACCTCCAGCCTCCTCAGTTCTGGACAGCACTGGGCAATGGTGTAGAGTCCTCTGTCTGTGAGCCGCCTGCAGCCACTAACAATTACCGTCTCCAACATGAGACATACGTTGGGAGTATCCTGACAAAGCCTCCGGGTCAGCACTTTAAGAGCCCTGTCTACGTTGATTGTCTCGCCAGTCAGGCGAATAGTCCTCCAAAGCCGGGGGTCCCAGGCCAGGTTGTACCAGCGGCGGCACACGCGGGCACAGCGGCACAGCTGGTTGGTGGGCAGGAAGGAGAATATCTGGATCATGGAGTGGTCGGGCAGCCGGTCTATGTTGGCTTGCTCCTTCTGGTGCTTGGATGCCAGCCGGATGAGAGGATGGGTAAGACGGGTGGGCGGTGGTGAGTGGACCATGGCAACAGTTTCCCCAGTGACTGAGGATGAAGACGTAGACGACCCTCTGCCATTTTGGAAACCAGGGGAATTTGGTGGAAATATTAATGCTGGACTGGGAGTGCTGAGCGTTCGCATGCTCAGGTCGGAATCTGTAAGATAGAACACACAGCTTCAATTAGATGCAGAGCTCTCTGCACAGCACAGCATCCCACTAGTCCATTTGTTAACAGACTATGATGGACTTTAGGGTTTGTTGGGGATTAAGCAGTCATTTTTACCGGTGAGAGTGAGAAAACATGTATTTCAAAAGCCACGTGAACAAAGGAGGGGCTGCAGTTCTGAAGTCCGTAATGAAGAGGAGACAGCAATGGAAATTCAGGGATTTTAATTCTTTATACTCTCAACTAAATACTGTAAGAAATGAGTACATTTGAATCACAGGCTTTTTATGACAGAGAGTAACTGCCCATAACCTTGGCACAGCTGTGAGCTGTTAGGGGCAGAATACTGTGGTCCTTTGCCTTTCAGCTCCTTCAGCCATTCAGTGGGAGGCCAAAGGAGAGCTCACAAGGCAAATACCGCTTTCTTCACCAGACCTGGGCAAATGGGGGAAGCACAACTTCATATACTCATTTTCATTGTGTCATTAAAGAAGTTCATTTTTCACTCATGCAAACTGAAACTCAGCAGTTTAACCAAGAACAGTGTGATTAGTTCTTCTTCATGTGCACACAGAAAGCATTCCTTTCCAATGGACTAAAGTGAACTTCAGTTGAGTTTGAAAAAACTAGCCTAGAAATCTAAGTGATGAAGAAACAGCGTGACTGGAAACTTGGAGAGCTGTTGCACAACATTTACACACACTTATTGCTAGGGCTAATTGTCACACTGAAAGTAGTCAACCAAGTAGTTTCCCTCCCCAGAACAATTCACTACTTCTTTACTTTGTTCATTTCACTTTACTGTCAAAAATCAGGCCCAAAAATCAAGATCCTCTGCTACTAAGAAAAGTTACCTTTGCTGTAAGATTATTTCAACTGCTTTCCCTTTGTGCTGATATTGCTGGCCACAAGTAATTTCTACTCCTGTTCCCAATTCTCCAAGCAAACACAGTAAAAGACTACAAGACAACTAGGATATCATTTTGATAGTCAAGCAAATACCATGGGCAATAGGATTAGACACTCCGAGTTATTTTAGCACTACACTACACAAGATACAAGCAGCGTATGAGACAAATGCTGATGCTGAGCACACTCCCTCCATCTCTGAACTCTCAGATCTCAACACAAATTCTTTACAAAGGAAAGCACCACCCATAGATAAATACAGGAACCACAATTTAGTGACCAGTAGAATAACAAATTTCACTTAACAGAGTAAGAACAGTCATTTTAGAGCACCAACCTTTTCTCCACATTGCATCTCCTTCAATCACGTCACTGTTCAGGCATTTCAGGGAAGCATACAAAGGCATCTCCTTAATTAACACCGATTTTGCAGGTCTGTGACTGTGACAGCACAGATAGGGGCTAAGCAAGGCATAGCCAGAAATGTGTTCAACAAACCTGCTCTGAGTTTAGGCAGAGTTTTAAAATAATTAAGTATATTTTAGGTGAAATTGATCATTGCACATAAACTTCCCTGCCAAGCTTTTACTTAGTCCAGCACAGGCCTGCTCTGATCTCACTAGCAACAGCAGCAACCACAGATCTGCATTTGCAGTGTGTCTGCAAGGGAAAGAGGCACAACTATGTAGCTGAAGAACCCAAGACACAAAGTCCTGCAGGTTACTCAAAATCACGTAGACGAATTGCAGAGAGCTCAAAATCATCTTCTCACACCATGTAGGAAAAAACCTGTTGCTACCCAGCTCCTTCCCTCTTTCTCTTCTGCATCTTATTTTACTTAGAAACTTATTATTTCAGCAAGTGACAGGAAAAAAACATTTTCTCCAAGGCTTCTGAGCCTGTGCTATGGCTACATGGACCTAACATAGGGATTTGTGTACTTAAGAGCAAGAACCGTATCTTCATGCAGAGTGGGTTTTGCAGACACTCTACTCCCATTGAGACCTCCTAATACCCCCCTGGCAGCTATTGCAAATAATTGCACTGAAGAGTGTTATTTGGAAAGCGTCTGGTATACGCCAGTCTTTAAAAATGAGATTTACAGCTGGAGAGAAAAAAGCCAAAACACCAGCAGCAGCCAGGTTCCTGCAGACAAGCACTGACTCCACAGAACACTTAGGCAACAGTCCCCAAGATAAATTTTTGCAAGGACTCACCATATGCTTGACCTCTCTCACATTACCACCAAAACCAGAGAAAGTGCCTGAAGTTAAAAGTGCAGAAGACGTGGCAGACTTGGAGCCTTTACTTTTTGCTCTTTCTTGGGATTTTAAGACAAGAACATTTCTAATATAAAAGAATATTAGTATTTTCAAGTACTAGATTTATCTTCCACTACTACATATATTTCTTTTTACTCCATTTGCTTTGGGTTCTTTGGTTGGTTGATTGTTGTTTTGATTGTTTTTACACAAAATAGCACAAAAGGAAGACAAAATTATATAAATAAAAACACCAAACAAACACTTCTTTCTACTCCACGAAAAAGACAAAACAAAAATCAAAAGCAAAAATTTTAAATTTTTAACATCTGCTATAAACAATTTTTAGTACTGTGAGAGTATTGCTCTGTAAGACCCAGCATATTTTGAAAACGTACATTTTTAGTCAGTTACTGGTGAAAACACCTAAAAATTTCTCCAGGGTTACAGTCTTCCCTAGTCTTCATTCCTACCTAAGCACAGAGAAGCACTTAATGCTCCATGACTCCCCCCTTCCCCCAGTGAGCAACGCACCAAGCTAATACGGCTAATCTCCACTCATTCTGGATCAGAAGTGGCATTCCTTCATCACTCCTGGGCACTGTGAATACCTTAGACCTTCAATACCTTAGACCTTCTGGGTGTGTAATGAATTACTAAAATGTGGTTTTTAACTTAGACCTAGAGCTAAAAAAGGCCTGACCTTCTGTTTTATGGGTATGCTCCATGCTTGCTTCGTGCTCTCTTAATTCTCTCATTAGTACAGCAGTTCCAGATGTGCATCCTGTGTTTCTTTTACCTTCAGTCCTGAAGGTGCATCATGTGAAACCTTCGGGGCATGGACTTCCAGACAGACACATTCACATACATAAACGTGCACCCTGTCTCCCCACCATGAAGTATTTTGGAAAAAGACTGTAGTGTTGTCACTATGTTTAAATAAGAGTCGAGAACACATTACTGGTCTGTTGAGCCTGTAATGCAATATACTCTCAGACAGGAATTTTGCTGGTAGCTCAGCTGAACTCTGTACAGAGGTATTCCTGCTTACTGTTTGTTGTACACCCCTAAGGGGAAAAGAAAAAAAGAGCAGGTGAGTCCAGGAGCCTTTCTGCCAGGAAAAACTTGGAAAGCTTTTTGCTAGCATTTAAAGCTTCAGCAAAACACTTGGTCTGCCATACATTCTCCAGGCTTTTCAAGTGGTGTTGGGAGGGGCTTCCTGTAGCACTCTCTGAACCTCTAAGAGTTCCCTTCAAATTTTGTTCACCATTTACTGAGTGCTAGTTAACACACTCTATCAGTCTGAGAAAGAGCAACCTAATGACAATGTAACATTAATAAACACAACGCTGCAAGCACAAATGAAGTCACTGGTTACAGTTCTCATTACAAATTTTCACACATACATTCCCTATACCAGCATTACACTTCTTGAAAAAACACAACTCCTTACACACCTGAATGCAGCACTACATTTTGGTGATATTAGAAAGTAAAAACAAATAAAGCAGCCCTGCAATTCCCTCCCTACAACCTCTTGTCCCTTTGCCTCCAATTTTCCGTGAAAGATACCTTTTATTAAAGCTTTGATCAGGATCTGAAAGTTGGTTTTTAATGTAAGAGAAAATTTCTTAACAATCTTTAAAGAAATCTCAAAAGACGTGTGCCAGAAACAGAACTATAAAAGCTGACACAGAGGGAGAAAATGCACTAGAGGGAGTTTTCTTATTCCATTAGGAATCTGGTTTATTTCAAACAATTTTTTCTCCCCAGTTTGTTTCCCAATTAATACATACATCTGGGGACAAAAAACCCTTTAAATATATATGATTGAAGCCAAGACCTAGTCTTGTTCCTTCTGGCATTGACAACAATATGCAGTCTCTGATTTCAGAACCACAGAGAGAAAACAGTGTTGTATTTTCATTACTCCAGCAATGCACACTAACACAGGCCACTTGATGTCTGGATCCCAGCATGTACTTTTTAACATTGAAACCATTTTCCATGCTTAAGGCGTGACTCCATTCGTCCACACCTTCCACTATGGTATTGTGAGTGAATCTTTCTAAAAGTGAATCCTATATTGAGCTCTTCAAGTTACCAAAATTAAAATGAGAATTTTTGTAAATATCAATCAAACTTCAGATTCTTATCTGACAACTAAAAAGGATCCTTCGTGTTGATCTGCTGTCACCACTGCGGTTTTTAGCAAAGCTAAGGCAAGAAATAAACCAAACTGTGTTCAAGCTCTGAAAAGTCAGTATAGCTGAAAAAAATTGAAAGCAATTGTCATTTTTGTAAGCACTAGATGCAAAGTAATGTGTGCAAGAAGCATTTACCCGGAGTTCCAAAACATCACTTACTTAGCATCTCTTCAATAAGTGTTGCACAGCTATTACATAAGTGCAATGAGGTTATAGACTTCAATTTTTACCACAACACCATCAACTTTGTGCATACCAAGGAAGTACTCCTCTTACAGAGACTTGGGAAAGTAATGACATGGGGAACTTAATGGTTGTAGCAGCTACAGTCAACAGTGCAAAGGGGAACAGAAGCAGCTGACAGGCTTCCACAGGGGGAACAGTGCTGGCTGATTCAAGAAGAGAGTTGTGAATTTGACAGACAGGTTTCAAATATGGCTGTGTGCCATTAGATGAGAGCAGGGAAAGGACAGCTAGCACCGCAGGCTACAACACAGCCATTTTCTTTCTAAGGCCATGGGCATGGACAAAGTTCCAGAAAAAGTTATACCTACCAAAAAAAGCAGCATCATCCACATCCCAAACATCCTCAGGCATTTCTCTCAGGCTAAGCTACCCTACTGACCTCGGTTCCTCCCAGTCCCAGGAGGCTGGGAGGAACTGGACAGGCTGAGATAACAAAGAGGCAGCTGGAACAAAACTCACTATGCAAACTTGTGCTAGGCTGCAGCAGTCAAGTATGCCAGAAGGAAAGGGTTGCCTGGTAGAGATACCTACATGATTGTAGGAACAATGAAGAACATACAGAACGAGAAATAAAGTTGGATGAGCTCTCTCATCTCTCTCCAAGAACACCAAGGACACTTAAACTATCTCTGATGTGCATGTCTGCCTTGTTCTTAACAGCTGTTACTCAGCTCACTGAGGTGCCTGTTCCAGTGCTGCCACTGTATCAAGTTTCTTAGTTTTTCCTCTTGGCTCATATATGAAGCCGTTTCTTGCCCTCTCTCCTAAAGATTGTGAAGAATGAGACATCTCCATTCTTCCTGTAAAGCTTTATCACGTGCACTTGCCTTTTTTCCTGATTGTGTTACTAATATTCACAGTTCTCCTAGTTTTTCCTTTAAATTTTCTCCAATCTGTGTGATTTTCTTTTAAAGCACAATACTCTAAACTGAGCACCACACACCACCTAACCTCACCAGCAGCAGCTGAAGTGGATTCCTTCTCACCTCTATTTCACGGAAACCACATTGTCAACCTTCCAGATTTCAACAGTCTGTGAAGGCTGAGGTATTCACTATGTGATTCCATGTATTGCCCAGATTCCCATGTGCCATACAGCTAGCTGCCTGGACATTTATTTTCTTCATCCATGTTTATAGAATTCATTCATCTTCTCTACACCTGTCTCCTTAGAGAATGCTATGCCTTCTCTCTCCTTAATCTCCTGCTTTTTCAAGAGTATTTTGAATACTGACCAAACTTCTGAAATTGTTCATTTTCAGTTTTCCAAATATACTGCAGCTCCAGTATCATAAATTTTACCCCATTCCTCCATATATCGGTAATTTTGTGACTCAATTCAAACAGATGGCTTCTAGAAGCAAAGGGGAAGTCTAGCACCTGTTAACAAATACTGTAAGGTATGATGAGATTAGCTCAGCTGGTGAGAGCATGATGTTAGTAACACTGAAGTTGCAGGTTCAATCCCCCTTCCACCTCAGAATATTAAGTGATTCCTAAAGGGTCCTTCATGAAACATCATCACAGTTGACAAACATGCATAGTGATAATGACACAATATACTATTCACCTTCACTGGCAACTATATGATGATTTCATTTAGTCTGTATTTCACCAGCTTGTTTCCAACACATACATGCAACAGACAAAATAAACCTGAGATAGGTTACA
The DNA here is from genome assembly GCA_035222235.1 of Margarornis squamiger. NCBI lineage: Eukaryota > Metazoa > Chordata > Aves > Passeriformes > Furnariidae > Margarornis > Margarornis squamiger. The sequence continues at coordinate 75,812,836 of JAWWTY010000077.1, forward strand.
GCTACTGCTTCCCTCTCACCAGATAATTTATTCTTGCCAATACAGAAAATTAGACTGAAAACTGAGGTCAAAGGAACAAGAACACCTTGACAAAGGTGAAAAGTGATTTCTTATCCTGTGATATCCTGTAGGTCACGCAACTTTCTTTTTGACAGCAAAGACCTGTGACAAAGCTCCATCTGTCACTGTAAGAATGAACAGTCTTGGAGCTTATGAAGTAATCACATCCACATGCTCTTGGAAGGAACAGTTCCAAAGAACTTAAAATAACCTTTTATAGTTTTTAAAAACATCCTATAGAATGTAATAAGAAACTGTACCTATTGTATAAGACTAGAGGCATTGTGGAAGAGGGATAAGTTAACCTAAATTTGAAACCATTTCATAGTAGTTTCTGTGTAACATTTTACACCTTGGATTATACTAGTGTAACTACTCTGTGATGTCAAGCACCAGTTTTCTTTAGCCTATAAACTCCTCCACATATATTTGGAGACCTAATCTTGCATTCCTGGCATATTCACACTAGATGCTTAAAGTCAAACAGCACTTCAACTGAAGTAATCGTTATAGTTTTATTAAGCAAATAATTCTTCCTTATAATGTATTTGTCAAAAGCTGGAACTAATTTCCCCCCTACTGACTTTGTCCCCTGACACATGGCAAAAATTAAATTTATTCCCATATTTTTGAACGGAGCTAAAAATATGAAGACTGAGGGGGGGAAAGTAAAAACATAATTCACCATTAGTTTAGGAAGCCAAAGCATCTTAATTTTGCCTTCAGTACCACCGATGATACTAGCCCATGAGCTCTGAGAAGGGGGTTTCAGAGTGCATCATTTCTGAGAAATTTTAGAGACAGATTGGAAGGTGCATTTTTTCCAAGTTCAGTAAATATGTAACCCCAAAATGAATTCCATACATGCTTGAGTACAAGCTCCATTTAAACCACTCAGGTCAGATCCTCTCCCAACTCCTAGTGGTATGCCAGGGAGCCCCTCCAGCTGAGTTAGTTTATATTTACATTAGCAAGGAGTGCAGCCCAGAAAGAGGAGCTCTGTGGAGCAAAACTAATACTGCTGAAACCCCAACATCCAGAGACCTAGGAAGTGAGTGTTCTTTTTAGCCAATATTTAATTTAATCCCCAAACCTGAATGCTCAGTTGGGGTTGCCTTTGGTGTTTTAGGTGTACTGCCAGAACATACTTTTTGGCTTTAGTTTTACCTGAGGGTAACTAGGTTCATATATGTTGTGGTAGTAACTAAACCAGGGTAAGCAGGAGAGGCATTTCGAAAGTGAGCTTTGGACTTGAACAAAAATCCTAATGTAGATGAACCCACTGGTCAGTGAAGAACCCCCTGTCCACCTCCAAATCAGGAGTTACCAGCTCCCAGTCTAATCCATACCACTTTGATGAGAGGCATCCTTTGCCCTGCTGAGTTCACAGGGCTAGATTATCAATGGATCAGACACATTGCATTTCATCATCCCCCATTTTCAGGATTATCACACCTACAGGGATATGTTCTGCTCAATGCATTGCTCTGAAATGTGCAAACCAAATGGGGTTAAAAAGAAAATAAGCATTTACAACATGCTTAAATAAGACAACGAAAAAATAGCAAGTTTGCTTAATTTCCATATATTAAAGAGCCTGCTTTCATCTCTCCCTCATCTCCTAATAAGCTCTTAGAAGTCTTAATTAACCCAGGAGCCTGATACTGATGAATACAAAAAACATTCCCAATTCATTTGGAGAATGACTTGTTTCAGTGAAACAGCCTTACAACTACATTTTGCCTTTTCTTTGAGTTACTCTAAGATGCTGCAAGGTCAAAATTTTGTCAGGTAAAACACTTTCCACCTGACTAGACAACATTTACATTTTTGCTCCACTTTTTGTTCTTTATTTTTCGTTTAATACTAACTTAACATAAATGTAGAGAAGATGAGTGTACGTTGCTTGATACTGGCTCTCAAGGTATACACACATGGCCAGATCAGTCAGAGTGACACTGATCTGGGGCAAAGAGATCCTACTCTGTCTTTGAATGATATGCTGACTTTAAGTTTGTGTTGATGCAAATGCATCTTTGCAATTTATATAGAAAACTGGAACAAATACCTAATGGCTCCCAACTTCAAAATGAAGAAATCCAGTCAGCTGTTCCACTATTTCACCTCACAAAAATGGAAGAATTTGGAATAAAAAATGTATCAGTTTACATTATTATAGAACTTCAAGACAAGTTACTGGAATAAATTTATGGGAGGGAAACATTTTCAAAATCCCCAGTTCACGTGGATCAAAACCAAGAGGACCCTCAGAGCTCTGAAATGTAGTTCTTTTAGATGTGCGTGACTCTAAATGGAAAATAATATACAAAGCAGAGGAATGCTTGCCTCTGGGAAAAGCTAACAATATAATCACTTTGTTGTGTAATCAAGATGACTTGCATCCAGTTGGTAGCAAATGCTACATTTAGACAAATAATTCCCCCAAGAATGACTGTTTCCAGCACATTCACCATAAGTGAGTAAAAGAACATTGTTTTTCATAATCAACTGTTGGCATTTTAAAAGCATGAAACTCTCAGAAAGTATTCACTTTCAAATTAACAGGGGATCCATAATTTGACCTCCAAAACTGGAGAAACAAACAGTAAGCAAATGCCAAACAGAAGAAGAAACAGTAATGAGAGATTTAAAGCCATAAAGTTACGCTTCTATCTTAACACTCAAGTTTAGATCATAGAATGGCCTGGGTTGGAAGGGACCTTAAAGACCATCTAGTTCCAACACCTCTACTGTGGCCAGAGACACCTTCCACTAGAGCAGGTTCAACCTGGCCTTGAACACTTCTATCTTCTCTTGGCAGGCTGTTCCAGCGTCTTACCAGCCTCACAGGGAAGAATTTCTTCAGTATATCTAATCTAAACCTACTCTGTTTCATTGTGAAGCCATTCCCCTTTGTCCTGTCACTACATGTTCTTGTAAATAATCTCCGTCCATATGCTAATGATTCATTAAATCAATATAATTTAGAAGAGTCCAAATACCCTTCCTAAAATGACTGCAGGCTTTGAAAACTTTGCTGATAATCTGGGAAGAGATGAACCTCCAAATTACGAGATGGAGTTGTATGCAGCACAAGAAGAGACCTCTTGATTAAAAAAAGCGCCACCAAACACAACAGAAAACCAAACGAAAAGGCAAAGCCAATCCCAACTCAGCTTGGTTCATCTCAGCTCCTTCTGGATTGTGAGATACCTGCAAGTGCCCGCTTGGTGTCCCAGCTGACGAGTCATATGTCAAGGCAGAAGACACATCCCTCCACCAGCTAAGTTATCAATAAGGGAGTGACAATGAAACAACAACAAAAAAATGCTGCCAATAGACAAGTGAATATAACCTTCTTCTAAAAACCTGCTTAGTAAGTTACCATGTCATAGTTACCATGTCACTCCAGGGTGATTTCAGTGAGCTCTCTTCAATCCCGTAGGAGATTTACACTGAGGCAGTAACAGTTTTCCTGACTTTTCAAAGGAGTGTTTACTCACAGACTAATGTTTTTGCAGATTAGAAGGGACTCCATCAAGAGCCCTGTCTGCATCTGTAGGATGGCCATGGAGTATAGAAAATCAGTAGAACTGTGCAAAGCATAACTAAAGGCCAACCTGCAACACCTGCTCCCTATCAGTTCAGATCCATTTACGCTTCAGTTTCCAAAGTTTATTTTCCTCTCCAGGAACGAGATTCCTTCAAAAGCACCTGCTAGCATCCTGGCATGCATTCTTGTGTTTTGAGAGCAAATTTCTAGGCTTGCATCCCTCCTCCCTTCTGATACATGGCCAAACGGAGAAAAGCAAAGCTGGTCTCCAGAGTTTTTTGAAGGAATAGTAGAAAACTTCACTTAATCCACAGTTTTACATTTCTTACAAGCCCACAATGTTACCACTACGCAGACAGACAAAAGAATGCATTCAGCAAAGAGCTGGCCAAAGCCAATTCCCCAACAAATCACCTTTGGGACCTGGGTGATAGGAACACTCTGGAGGGGATGAAAGAAAAGAAACATAGGCCTCCAAAGCAGAAACCCAGGACACCAGCACAATCTAACTTATCCAACATGTCTCCAGCAAAGATACATAAACCAAGGATTTTTCATAATAAACACTTCGCATTATGAGAGCCCTGGAGTGACAGTCAGCAGTCCCCTCTTGCTACACACACACACACACACAAAATACACATAACAACACACTGAGCAAGCACATAGTGCTTATTCAGAACCACAAGGATTAAAATTTTGTTTATGGGAAAATTGGGAGTTAAGCTAGGAAAGAGACATGGCCACTGGCAGCTTTTTCCTAGTAGAAAAATGTAACTGGCTGAAGCCCAAGTGCACTAAGTTATATGGATTCCTGACCACCAGTGTGAAGCAGTGTCAAAACAGATGGTCCTTAAAACTGCAAAAGCAGCACATTAGCCACCCTCTGAAACCCAGCCCTGCTGTCTGAGGTCCCACTTGCTGTGTCTGTGACTTGTGATGTATAAATTGCAGATTGCTATTTATATGCAACAGCATATGGTACTCTGACATTTGAGGAGTATCAGATGTACATCAGATGTACATACGTGCAAGTAAGTCAAGAATTCAGCACTCTGTATTTATGGCAATTTCAATAACTTCCCAGTCTACTGAATGCCACAATAAATAATTGCCTTATTGTGCATAAAATATTAACTGACTGCAATTATTCCTTTTCAATCCATTGTGATTCTAATTTAGAGAAATGAGATAAACAAAATTATTCACGCACTGTTTTAATGTCATTTTGACTTCATTAACTCAAAATCATTATGCAAAAAAAAAAAAGAAAATATGACGCTTATGTCTACACAATCATTGAGTTATTATTCAAAGCAAGAACAATGGCATCATCTGTTGGAGAACACTGTCTCAAAGGCTGCCAAAACAACCAGGGTGAACAGTTTCAAGCAAGTGAACAACACCAGA
>JAWWTY010000077.1:75817958-75901381 GCA_035222235.1 Margarornis squamiger
TATAAGTCTCATGCTCCCTGAATAAATCAGTTCTTGCCTTCACCCACCATCGGCTAGGACTGGTCCCTTCCTTCCCTTCGGCACGCGGCAATCATCTAAATCTTTCAGCTGCTTATTTTTCCCATCAACCTAAGCTAATTACATAAAACACCATCACTAGCTCTGTATGGAATTTTATATTTATCCTCGGATTTAGTACCACCAATTTATGGCAGTATCTTAGGGAGTAGACTTTAAGACAGGACAGAAGCAGAAGCAGCATTTGGAATCAAGATATATTTGGCATCGTAATAAAGAAAGAGGAAGATGAGGAGAAAAGCTCTTTTCTTCACAAAGCCCAAGAAAAAAGGGAACTTGTCAGGGTGGTCTCATGAATACACATATATATATATATATATACACCTGATGGGAGGGCATACAGGAAGTGGAGCAAGGCTCTTTACAGTGGTGCCCAAGAACAGGACCAGAGCCAATGGATAAGCTGAAACACAGCAGTTTTCACCTGAACATCACCAGGAAACACTTCTCACTGTGAGAAGTAGCACTGGCACAGGTGTCCCAGAAAAGTTGTTGAGTCTCCATCCTTGGAGATATATGAAAGCCATCTGGACATGGTCCCAGTCAACCAGCTCTAGGTGGATCAGCTTGAGCAGGAGGTTTGGACCAGATAATCCCTGCCTACCTCAACCATTCTGGTGGTTCTATGAAATAACTCTAATACATTTCAAACAAAGAGCCCATGAAGTTTAAGTTCCATTTTCAAACAGGTATCTTCAAATCTGTTCTCCTGCCATGGGGGTCTTGCATAGTTTGTTTTTTTCAGTACATCAACTCAAGCTCCATTTCAGATGTGACTGAGATGATAAATGATCACCCTCATCATTAAATATTAGGACTCAAGCAGGCAATTATTATCAGCTGGCAACATAGCTGGTGACATTAGTGAGAACTGGCTTAAGGGACAGTTGTTCTTTGTCCCCAGTGCAGAGAATTCCTGAGGCTCAATTCCAATTGGCTCTTGGCACCTGTAGAAACACTTCTTGAACTCTAGAAAGGATGAGCATCTTTTGCCAGAATTCACTGAAAAACTATTCTACCTCAAAACTTTCACTAGTACTTTCATCACATGTGACAGACAGTATCAAGTTTACCTGCACATAAAGGTAGTCATCTAGCAATAGAAAACAATTTTCTTAAGCTATCAGATATTGTCTCCCATACCTTTCTTATCATCAAGCTGGTAAAGTACAGAAAAGTCTACAAAATCTAAACAAATTTTTTAATGGTGAGAGTGGTCAAGCATGGGATCAGGTTGCCCAGAGAGGTGTGGGGTCTCCATCCTTGAAGAAAGTGTCCTGGGCAACATGATGTATTTGGTCCTGCTTTGAGACAAAGGTTGGATAAACTCCAAACATCCCTTCTAAACTTAAATTATTTTGTAATTACTAATTCAATGGAATTTAATAAGACTCTTTTCTTTGAAGCCTTGCATAGAAGAACAAAGTATGCCTAACTAAACCAAATCAAACCCTTGTGAAAATGTTAAAATAAATGCACCAGTTCAGAAACTCTGAGTGGAAAGGTTAAGTAATCTTGACCTGTGGAGCTAAAGATCAAAAGGGATATGATAATATGCACCATTACCTCCAATGTACATAGACAGAAGACAGAGGTGATGGAAAGGCTACTGTACTTGCAAAGCTATGTAAGAAGGAGCAGTAGCCAAGTCTGACCTAGAGAAAACATCGTAGCTGAGGGCTAGAAATTATCACACGGTACACAAATAGGTCAAGGCATAGGCTGAGTGAGTTGGGATTGACATCTAGAGCTTTCTAGGAAGAAGCGAGACTAAAAATAAACAAATCCAAAACACAACAATAGAGGAATTAATCTATGAAGAAAATTCTGCTTTAAGCTGTTGTTTAAACAGGATGACCCAAGAACTTTCCCACCCTTAATCATCAGCCAGCCCTGATTTGTCAGCCATCCTTGTCTTTCTAAATAGAGAAGTAAAACCCTTACCAAAAGAATTTGTCAGGGGGCATGAAAAATGAAGGACAGAATAGCATTGAGTAATTGGTGCTTATTTTCATCAGCAAAGTGCCACTCTTTTCCATCAAGTTGGCACAGATACACATTTGGGGCTGAGAAGCAATGCTCTTGCTACAGCTTTTTCAAGGTTGTTTCAGTACACACTTTTACAGATTTTGTACTCCTGATTCATAACCTGCAGACCATTCTCCATTTTGGGAGAAAAGAGGGTGATATTTACTGCAATGTGCATGATCCACAGGAGCATATTAAACCCTTCTCATGTGGACTTTGCTAAGATTGCTAAGCTTCAGTGAAAATTTCTCAAGATGCTCTCTTTTTGTTACTATACAATAAATATACCAAGGATCCTTGTAACTTACATCTTGAGTTTCAGAGACAGCATTTGCTGGCCTCAGTTCTGAGACCTGTGAGCAGTCACCATTGCCAGTCTTCCTCAGCACAGAAAAATTAATACGTGCTCTCCTTCTTGGCAGAGTTGAGGCTACAGATTTCTTGGTGGGATGTACCATGTTAAGCTTGTAGACAAGGACTACATGAACTACTAAATTGGTTTATTCCAATATTATTAATTATGTCTTATTGAATCCACACTCAGGCTACCTTCAGCTGAATTGACTTAGACCAGCTTTAGAAATGAGGTGATGGACACAGCACAGGGAAAAGTTATGCTCTGTAAGCTGCAGAGAGAGCAAAGCAGCGTCATACTACTGTACCACTAGTGTGTTTAAGCAGCGAAGTGACGACGAGGTTGTGTTTACAGGATGTGTGATGTAAATTAAGGTACATGTAATGAGGCTTGGGTTCTAGAAAAGACATTTAACGCAGTTCCACTAGGTACCGAAGCTTTCAGGTGGAGAAATTATAGTAATGACTTCATCGTCTCCTTCCTAATTACACAAGACTTCAAGCAGAAGACTAATCCAAAAAATAAATTTATAAAAATGTATTTCTAGCATTCCTCAGTATAACTTGGAAACATGGAACACAGCCAAGAGAGATCAAAAAATCACATTTAAAAATTTCTAATGAGAAGGTAAAAAGACTTTTTACTAGGAAACATTTTAGAAACATGAAGTGACTTCATATTTTCCAGCTCAGTGGATTTATAAGCACAGAAGCTGATGCTGCAGTACCTGGAATACTGTCTGGGATGTGCAGAGTACCAGTGGCTACTGAGAGTTCAGAGCAGCCAGCACCTCACAGGATCACAACTCCTCTCAATACACATTGAATCTGAAATACTGCCAGGTTAGTTCACTCTCTCTGCTCTATTTGTGGCAAAGAGACCTTTGTAACATCAGTAATTGCCTGGAAATTATTGCTTTCATTTTCTTATACTGAGCTACACTCCACTCATGCTGTATTCATGACTATTTACAGCATGAACCACGTATAGAAACATTACACTGCAAAAGTGCCACTATGAGAAATGCTAAAGCAAGAAGTGAGATGAGATTACAAACACTGGGACACTTATCTGCTATAATCCAGTTATACATTTACTTGCTCTGTCACTTTAATTCCATTTATAGAACATGTGAGCAGTGTGCAAGGCAGTGATAATACCGGTATTACACACGATTCAGGAAAATATTTTTGTAGCCCTGAGGGTCACTCAAAAACTAGTACAAAATATTGAAACTTTCACTATTTAATATCTTACCCAGTTTGGAAGACAGCAAAATCTGTTCCAAATTCCTGATCACCCTATAGTTTGTGAGAATAAGGTCTATCACAAGACATCCCTCTTGTTTGGTTTGGACTAACTGTTTTGACATGAGACATGGAAGGAAACAGGTGACAAAAGCACTGACACAGGACATTTTCAATGACAGGAATGCATGTGGCAGCTTATGTCTTGCAGAGGTATCTCTAGTACTAGAGCACTGAAGTCCTTCCATTTGAATCTCAGGAGTTAGAGTTCTCCCAAGCAGCATCCCCATACCACATGAAACAGGACTTTTGTTCACTATCTGCTGATATGGGATGTCTGTACCTGAGCCTGGGGATGGAAAACAAGCTGTCAATGACTTGTCTCTCCACTGAGCTTCTTTTCACATGACTTTTGCAGTATTTGAATTCTGGCAACTGCATAAAATCCTAGCACAAAAGTAGCTCATGCCTTACAGAAAGGTGTCTGTTCAAAGTTCTGCAATAGCAGAGCACAAGGACAGATGCTCCAGTTCACATGGAGTGTTACCTCTTATTGAACAAAACCTGGTCTTGATCATCATACCTATTTAAGGAAAGACTTTATAAAGCTTTGAGTTTACTGAAATGACATAACAAACAGATACACTGCTGAAGTGATATTTGACTCAGAAGGCTTTTATGCTGAATGGCCTCTGTTTATTTAGAAAACTCTATGTCATAGTAGCTATGCCATAGCTCTGGAAGGTGAGAATATATTCCCAAGTGATCTGCTATGTTATGAAACAGCCAGAAGCCATTTGAACATCACACAGTAAGAACAGGCTTCAGAGAGGCATGCAGTGCCTCCACCCACGAGGACTCACCAGCAGACATCAGCTGGACATCAGCTCTTCCTTGCTCCAAAACACAGGTGGGATGCCTGCCTTAGGACTGAGTCATGGTTCCTGCACACCCAAATCAATCAGCCACTTCTCTTCATTGCTTTCTATATCTACAGCACTCACAAGTATGCTACTGAGTCTTCTTTACTGAGTATAATGAGGTTCATGCAAGTGAAGCCATATCTGGGGAACAATTCAGACAAAATATGTTATTTTAGCTGAGACTACAGCTGGCAGAGCCTGCTCCTTAGGCAAATTGCCTTGTAACACAACAAAGCCTCATCTGTCTGCAGTGCATTGCAGCAAGCTCATCAGCCTTTCTGTGAACAGGTATTTGCTCCTTGAAGGGAATTTGGATTTTTGTTTATAGAAAAACCCCAAACTGTCAAGAGCACAAAGTAATCTCATCACACTTGAACTGCATTTAGCAGCCTTGCTGTACAGAGGTGTGGGTGGAGGGTATGCTTCTACATGCTGTCAATGCAGAAGAGTACTGACGACAATAAACTGAGATCTATCTAGAAACAGAGGATGATGGCATGGCCCAACCTTGGCAAATGGTCTGGGTAACACTGCCTTTTAATACAGGAATGTGAGTGAATCATTTGTGGTGTACATGTGTAAAAAATGCATAAAACTAGCATGTCTTTCCCAAAACCGACCATGTTAAACTGCAAGAAAATCATCACCCTTTACCCACTCACCTTAGCAAAGAAGAAAATCATCATGCAGACAGGGCAGTGTCCCAGTCAAAGGCCATGAGCTGTCTGCCTTCAGGCAGGCTGCTGCCGGCAGAGCCCTACACCTCATGGGATGCACCTGAGCTCTTGGGTGCAGCCTCACCAGCTGCAGGGAGCAGCACTGGGTCCCATGAGGTGAGAGCACCCACATTTCCTGCAGGATAAGGGTACACTTCAGATAGGGCAGAGGGGGGACTGTAATTTACATGTTCTGGTACAGTATGGGTGTCTACTTTTGAAAGAGAGACAATAACTTTCGGGGATTAGTTAAAGCTGCTTTCTGTAAGTGCTTATTAACATTAATTCAGTGTTGTGATTTATCTGTGGCATTACTGATAATGATCCCAAATGAGCAGTTTATCTACCACTGATTAATTTCATGTCATTATTAAAATGCTTTGACCTTTGCTTTGGTTTAAGCTACATGAAATGAGTAGTACTCTACTGCAGTGCATGGCTGTGATTCATCACTCACTGCTGTTTGCTTCTGCTGTATTCTTAAGGATGAGAAAACTGATTTATATCAGGTGTTGACAAGAATTTCAAAATAAAGCTAGGGATTAGAGTGTTGTTTAACCAGCTGCAATAAGCCATTGCTTAGAAAAGGTGTGGACAAACTCCAAAAGCAACCTAGATGTCACTGTGGATTTGTGGAGCACTGGTAGCACTGCATAGTGGAGCAACAGGGAGATGCTGAACACCTGCACCGAGGGATCATGTTCTGCCTTGGCAAGGATTGCAGCTGATTCAGACTCTGTTTTCTCCTGCAGGGAATCACAAACTTGGTATAATCTAATTATCTCTTCATACATATATGTGTATTATTTCCATATATGGCTAAATTTGGCTATATCTATAGGCAGTTTACTATAATTACAGATGGCCAGAAATGAAATAGTGGCTCTGAATTTTCTTACAAAGTATGGAAAGTACTGCAAACCACAGAAGAGCTGTGACTGAATAAAAAGCTTACCTTTCATTTATAAATGTGTGAGCCAGGGAAACCTTAATGATATACACTTAATATAATTAGGAAACCAAATTAAAGACAATTAAATAATTTGAAACATTTTTCTAGAAAAAGGTGTAAAATTCCCTATGAGGATATTCTAATCCCACAATTAAACCAGAACGATTTTACCCTAGTAACTTTCTCTCTTTTGTTCTGTTTGGTTTTTTGGTGTTTTTTTTGTCTTAAAATATGCAACATAAGGAATTGACATGCTACAATAAATGAACATGAAAAAAACCTAAACACCCAGAAGTGCACTGGTAATGACTATTTTTTAAGCCAAGTCAAATTTTGCTTATTGTGCTAAAATGAAGGAAAAATTAATTAGGCAAACCATATAATGTTTTTCTGACAAATATTTGATTTACCTATACAATAAGAGGCACTTGCAGAATTTTCATTTGCTTTGTTTAAAATGGAGACACTTCATGATAGCACTGCTCAGAAAACACATAGATATGATCTGTAAACTTAAGACAAGCTACCAAAATATTGTAACTTTAAATTTACACTGCAAGAAAAACAGCTTTTGGTGTGTGTTCAGTGCATCCTTGTAACTCAGCCAGGCCACGACCCTTCTCACTTCCCTGGGAGTAATGCTACTTGGAGCTGTAGTAACTTATGAGAGGCACAACTATACCATGGTCTTTTCAGGCTCCTACCCACCTCTTAACCAAATTCTCTCTTATTAAACATGTTTTCCCTTTCAGCAGAGTGTCACAAGCACAGACCGATAAACCATGAGAGTGATTTTGAGTTGTGTCAGGTCTTCAGGGGAGCTCCAGTGCAGCTCGTGAGATGATGCAGCCTGGGGATGCACTAATGCAGGACCAGAACTCCCAGTTGTGGAAAACATGGAGCACGGCCCAGAGCCGGGGGCAGCTGCAGCTGTGGGAGACATGCTGCAGAAATGGGACATGTACCCAAATTATGGGAAGCACAGTGGTTTCGGAGGATACCATGTGCACTGAGCTGGCTTCAGGATGATGGTGTAAAAAGTGCTGCTGTTTTACTCTTTTCCCTTTTCTGTGCCCTCCATTAAAGCCCATAACGCCACTGCACAATATGATGTCAAAAATGTCATACAGATAATGATGAGTGGAGCCAGAGGATGAAGCCAGACGTTTATTATTATGTTTTAACCAATATAAACTGGATTAGGAAATTCAGTTTATATTTAACTACATATTTTAAAATAAGCCATTATAACTATTGCACTAATCTAGAAGGAATTCAGAAGCTGTTGGATGTCTTGGCAACCTTGATGTAAATTCATATTCTGCTTCTCTTAAAAGACTGTGTCCAAAAGAAACACTGCATCAAATGTATTGTTAAGACTTTCCTCAGCACATGTTTTGACACCTAGGCAAATTTTATGAGTCAGGGTGGTTGAGAAGCTCAAGCAACAGACCTGATGCTGCTGCATCTGACAGATTCACCACTAGGAGAAAGTAAGTTGCCTGCCTTCTTTTGACAGCTGAACAGCACAACTCAGCCTTGGCTTCACGCTCCCCATCAGTACCCTCCAAGCTCTCCAGCTTCACCACACAGCCTGCCGGGGCACACAGCAGGGCTGAGCATCCTCCTCTGAGCTGGCACTTAGGTGTTCTTGGTGACATGGACGGACCACCAAAGGAGCTTTAGGGCAGTTTGAGACACCCATGCTCTCAAAGCAGCTGACAGGCACCTAAATGACATCAGTCATCTGTGAACATGTCACAGTATTAACCACTCTCTGAGCTCCCCACTGAAGCATTGGCAGCTTACTTCTATCACATCTAATTAGGCACCAGGAGCCATTTAGCAGCCGGAGAGGCAGCTCTCAGCAAGCACACCCGGGTCACAGAAGAGTTCTGTTTCCTTGCAATTGCACATTCTGGTACAGGAGCATTAAAGTCAAGTGAGAGTCACAGAGACCTACAAAGATTTCTTTCTTCACAGGAATATATGTTGGCATTAATCAACTTGTTAGGTATCCCATGAAAATCATGGAGAATATTACACAGTGCAACACATCTAATACTTGTGCCACCCTGCCACGCATCTTTCTCTGTCCTGAGGTCCCTCTAATACTCTGAACATTCAGATAGAGTTGCTGAAATGCAATCTGTTGTTTGTTTCCCAGTATTAGTAGTAAAAACCATGCAGCTGGAGTCAGGCGCAATTTATCCACCAGATAAATTGCAGCAGAGAAAATTTGAATACACAAAGTATTCTAGTTTAAAGGGAAAAAAAGTGAAAGCAAGAAGATTGCAGAGGCTCAGAAAAGAAGCTAATGCATAATACAACAAAAAGTTCATTAATACCTCTGCTTAGAGGTGGTAGCAGACTTGAAATACAACCCTCTGGACACACCACTATAAACACTGTAGAATTATCAGATTCTTGCAAGCAACTCTGAAAAGCTCTGGCAACCCAAAGGTTCATTATTTAAAATAGTTTCAGTTTTCAGTTCAAGTTTTATTTACCCATATGACAGAATATATCCAAGCTGGGAGACGCTATGAGGATTCTGCTAGTAAGTCAATAGTCACAACAAAGTTTATTCAAGAGGAATACTGTTTCAAATTCCCCCATTAACTGTTTTGAAATCTTATGAAAACAAAGGACAAACAAACAAACAAAAAAAAGATAAATCACACCAGGTAAATTAACCATCAGCCTCCCTCAAAACAAGGAATTACCTACTGTTAGAGGCCTGTGGTGAGGTTAAAGCCCTTATCACTGGTTTCTACCATCTGGCCAATATATGACACATTTTAGTTTTCTACATACTGTACTACAAACACATACTAGATTTAAGATTTTTATATGAGCCTTACACCTGCAATCCCCAAAATGTCATGCTACACACCACAACAGAGATTTGTCATCCACAGGACAGTTTAGTTTTGCCTCTAACTTCTCTCAGCCACAGCACCCTCCCACTCCTAGGAGGCTCTACAGAGGAACTCCCCAAGCTTGCTCCTCTGCAGCCATCAGCACACAGCACAGCCCTGCTCACGAGGAAACTTGGCGGAGGCTCACAAAATACACGACTTAACAATCAAGGGCCTTGTTGAGTTGGACCTTTTATTGAACACAACTCTGGCCCTTGTCTCCCCTCTCTGTTTATAAGGCTTACCAAGTATATAAACTATTGCTCTTAAATTATGAGGACCCACATTTATGAGAGCAATTATCCTTTGTTTGTTTAGAAAGGCTATTTGTCTTTCTCCCGTCTTTTACATGACTCTCTGCCTCCTTTACCCAAAACAAAGCAAAATGTTTGGATTTTTATTTGAGGGTGGGCTCCATCTGAAGTTCACTTAATGAGAGGAAATCTCTGCTATAACCACTGGCTAGGGGGAGGAGCAGGAGGAAGAGATCAAGCCTTGCTTCAGTTCAAATGAGAGCTAGGCAGAGGAATTGTCTGGAGGAATAGATAAAGTTTTTGGGTTTATTACCTGTATAAAATGAATTATAAAGTTGGAGTGATTTGGCTTTAAAAATAATTTTAAAATTCTAGTACACATAATAACTACCTCTTTGTCAGTGTACACCTAGGGCAGGGTAGGGTTTGAACATTGGACTTCCTTCTGTAGTCTGTGTTGGTAAGATGCAAAGTAAAAACATACTGCTGGGGGTTTAAGAAGACCATGTTACTCCTGGAGAAGGGATTAAGCTATAACTTCCAAACAAATAAAGTATGTCTTCATAACACTGCTGTATTCAGAATTAATACTGCCAACATAACACACATTTGAGCTCTGCAAGTGAGCACACTTGGCTGTCTGACAGTGTTTCCCAGCAAGTTGTCAAGTACCAAGCATAGATGGATTTCCTTTAACAGTTTCAGAAAACTCATCCTCCATATCAGCTCTGTCATTCCTGTAATTCCAACAAGAATTTAAGACCTGAACAGTCCTGTGGCCTGCAGCCAAATGGCTATTACCCTGAGGACCTCTGTTCTTCCTTCCTCTCCAGAATTTGCAACTTGCGTCCTCTGATACACAAGGCAACACCCAGACTGAGCCATTGAAATAATCTACTTAATGAAAGTTCAGTTGCTTGAAAAGCCACAGCAGCAGTAGGAAAAGGAAACAGACACATGATGTAGCTCCTCCTTTCCTCAGTAATCTTTCCTTCTCACCGTCAGTAAGAAGTGAAACTGTTTCTTTCCAGATGCCCTGGGTAGGGGAAATCCTCCAATATACTTTCAAGTGTGAAACTATGTAGAGGACCTTCTGAGAGATGGTGATGGGACAGATCTAGAGTAGCTTAGCTTCATCTTGGAAAATAATTTAAAAAAAAGTAAAAAAAAAGAAGGTATTTTTAAAACAAGTGCTGCAGAACTGTCAACAGAAAGGAACAGAGGACTGGTGGGTGCAAGGTAGGCTGCTTGGTGGGCAGAGTCATTGCACAACCAACAGCCACTGAAGATACTTCAGAAATGAAATGTATTTTCTAAATTAGGGATTCTTAATTCTATGACAGGGAAAACTCACGGCTTTGAGAAAAATTCAGTGGTTGCTTTGCTCTCCATGTACCAGGCATCCTTCCCCTGGGTGACTTTTAGTCACTGATATTCAATGTTTCAATACAGAAAGTGGAAGACCAGGCTGAAAGTACATTTTTCTCTTTATAAGCCAAAATCATCAACACTCGCTAATACAGTTTCCATGTCCAAAAATGATTAGCAGGAATCTTGTACTGGGACTTCATGACACTTGCCAAGTTATAATAAAGGAGGTTATCTTGCACAATGCAGAATGCATTGTCAACAACACACCTCTGAAATAAAGTCACAAGTTCCCCCTCTTGTACAACCTGCTTTCAAGGTTAAATGAACACAGTTATCTTTAGGTAGAAATATGAAGTACTATAGAATCACAGAGCCATTTAGGTTGGAAAAGACCTCTAAGGTCATCAAGCTCAACTACAAACCTAACCCTGCCAAGTCCACCACTACAGGTCTTTTAAATACCTCCAGGGATGGTGACTCCACCACTTCCCTGGGCAGCCTGTTCCAATGCTTGATAACCCTTCTGACGAAGAAATTTTTCCTAATATGCAATCTAAACCTCCCCTAGTGCAAATTGAGGCTATTTCCTCTTTTCCTATTGCTTGCTACTTGGGAGAAGAGACTGACCCTGACCTGGCTACAACCTCCTTTTAGGTAGTTGCAGGGAGAGATAAGGTCCCCATGAGACTCCTTTTCTCCAGGCTAAACAACCCTCAGCCACTCCTCCTAAGACTCGTTTTCTTAATTAATGATGAAAAGTATAAAGATGAGCTCATGCAAGACCTAAATGCCATTCTACTTTCCAAAAGCAGTCATTTTTCTCTCCCGTTCTCTTTTTTTTGAATTGTTTTGTTTTAAACCATCAACAACTTTTTTTTTTTTTTTAATGGAGCAACTTTATGCCATGTCCTAAATACGAATTTTATAGAAAACTTTTGCTGTAAAAAAGTTGTCTGGTTTGATTAATAGTCTTCCCAAACAGGAAATACTTGCATAATGTGAATACATCTTGGACACAGATCTGGCTCACAGTAGGTCTTTTGTGCTGCAGAGACTAACCTGGAACTGTTCCCACTGATACTGCTTTAAACAATTCTGCTGGACTGCAGAGTATGGATACCAGCATCTCCTGCAGGTTTTAAGCTATCCAGCTGGAGACAGGAATTTACCCAAGTTCCACCAGATACAGACAAAGCAGAGACACCACTCATACTGAGCTGTACAAAGTGGCCTTTCAGTCAGAAAGCCCCTGATCCCTATCACACACTGAGCACTTAGAGAGCTCGGAACAGAGGGCCAAAATATGGAAAATCTAAGGTTACTTGTAAGCTGGCAAACAAAACCACTGCAGGAAGCAGTCTCAAAAAAAAGTGCTAAAGGACAGAGAAAGATATGGTGGCCATAGTCCACTCATGTTTCCAGAAGATGCTCAGTTAAAGTTTACCTTGAAGGTCTTGAAAGAAACTGGGCAGCCAAAACAAGTGGGAAGATATCAAAGATAAACTCCTTACTTATTTATGATAACAGGAAACAAAGTAAGAGTTATCAGTTGCTTCCTGCCATTAAAGGAAGGATTGATATGCTCATATGTAATCTAGACAATGTGTTTAATAGGAAAACAATAAATATCATTGTTGATAGATTGAACTGCTCAAGAAGGTGAAGATGAGGGCTTGCTCTGAAGAATGCAGAAAAGTCCTAATCACACTGTTATTGGACATTACATTGTCAAATAATTTAATGTAGATATGAATAAAAGTCATTTGGATAGATTTGCAGGCATGCATGCATAAACATGTAATTTTCCACACAAAGGAGACTGAGCAGACATTATTATTGACAAGTAAAATCTTGGGATTGGAACAGACGGTCACACACTGTAGTTCCAAATAAACACAGCCTCAAACAAACAAACAAAGGGCAAAATGAAAACTCTCACAAATGAATAATGAACAGGAAAGAGCACTCATCATCACAGAGGAAAAATACAGCGCAAGTACTGCATGCTGTCCTGGTCCTTTCCTCTCAAAACACTTTGGTATAAGCAGAAGCAGTTCAGAGGAGGATTTTAGAGGACAAGGAAAACGAAGGAACAGCTTTTGCACAAAAAAACCCCTAAATATTCTTCAGTCAGAAGAAGGGACAATTGAAAAAGAGTATGATGAAGATCTGCACAGTCACAAGTGGCACTAAAAAGCTATACCTCACTTATTTTCTTTTACTAGAGAACAAAAGGGAGAAATCACACTAAGCATTGTCAGGCTCAAAACAGTCAGACATGAGAGGTATAATGATTTGTAGCTGGAGGACGGCAACATTTGCAGAAATCACTTCTTCTCCCATCATATTCGTACTGCTTATACTTCTTGCTCAGCTCCACCATGGTTTTAAATCTCATTCCTTCCTCTCTCATGTGTTTTTTTAAATCCTGTAAGAATGCCATATAAGCACTTCCAATAAATACAGAACTGAAAACACATTATACTGCAAAGTGTTAAGAGCTGCTGTCTCTTCTATATAGGGTATTGCAAACATGATTAAAACTGATGAGTGTTCTCAAGCCTGAAGGCTGACTGGAAGGTGCAATTAAATACCTCTTTTTATATGAACAGCTGGAGCCAAATGGTGGTGAAAAAATGGTGAGGGCCATAAGTCAAGAAAGTAAGCTGTGAACTGGGTCAAGAAAAGGTTAAGTTGTAAACAGGCAATCCGGCATTTAGGACTAAAAAAAATTAATGTGCAGTCAATTGCTTAAGCGGGTAAATATTAGGCTTACTAATAAACATGTCTGAACATAAGGGAAAGAATAAACATAGCAGAAGATGGGCATTTTCTGTCAACAGCCTTACAAAGGTGAGGTAGATGCAGTTAATACACATGGAAACTATCAATTTTAGTCAGAAGACTGGTGGCTGTAGTGTGTAAGAAAGCTCCTCAGCTTGTTAATAGCATAACTCTCTACAACTGCCTGAAAGGAGGTGGTAGCCAGGCTGGCCTCTTCTCCCAGACAACTAGTGACAGGAGAAGAGGACCCAGTAGCAAGCTATGCCAAGGGAGGTTTCGGTTGGACGTTAGGAGGAATTTCTTCACAGAAGGAGTGACTGGACACCGGAATGGGCTGCCCAAGGAGGTGGTGGAGTCACAGTCCCTGGAGGTGTCTAAGGAAAGACTGGACGTAGCACTCAGTGCCATGGTGGTGTTCAATGATAGGTTGGACTTGATGATCTCAGAGGTCTTTTCCAACCTAAATGATTCTGAGATAACTGCCTTCCTGAAGCTCAGAGAACCGTGAGACTAATTCTCAGACTAATTTTTGGAAACAACTATCCCAGTTCCTATACATTGGTCAATAGTACAAGCTAGCATTACTCCAAGTAAATTTTCATTTTTGCAAAGCTGACAGAGTTTTACTGTCATTTTTTTTTTTTTAAACTTTTAGTCAAAAGACCATCTGTAAAAAATCATACAGGAGAATCGTGATCCATGTCTGACCACTAGTAGCATTATACATGGAAGTCTGGTGATAACAAGTAAAATTTAATTTCCCCAGAAGGTCCTGCAGGACAAAAACATCCAGAAAACAGTTGGTATTTCACAATACTTTTACTAAAATCTAGTCAAGGAAGAAAGGAGAATACTTTCCCAGCTATTCAAATGTCAAGATGAGCAAACAGAATTGTAATAGCATATGGCAAGGAAGGACAATGTTTAATACTATCAGGATCTAAAAGTTATTGCTTGTTATTGTCAGAGAAAAAACAAAGTAATAAAAAAGACACAGCTCCCCTCTTTGGGGAGGCAACAGAAGCTGAGGAACAGGCTCTCACGAGCAGCTCATGTACAAAAATCCCAACCTAAGAATGACTGATGTGGATAAAATAATTAATTTCCAGTGAATGAAGCAGCAAAAGCTGCTGCTTTCACCTAAGGGAAAGCGAACAGGGTACCAGAGTGGGAAGGAAGAGTGATCCTCTAGTTAAGTCACCACATTTGGTCCAGGACTGCAGACAGAGTTATCAGGCAGCCTAAGACACAGCTGTGGTGCTGCTAAACAGTTTACGGAATAACTGCAGTGGCGTTTTCCCAGAATATGTTTTTCCCCTTCAGCATCTCTTCACTCACGCACACACCTGAGCTTCTGCAGTAATTAGAGACATCCCTCCAGGGCCCACAATACCATAGAAAGGCTCCCAGACAGTTCCATGTCTTCATGTAGTTACGTGTACTGCAGACACCAAACAGTGCCTAGCCAAAGTGTGAGTAGTCTTCCTTGAGTGTACTTATGTTACGCTGTCCTTTTAGTTGAATGTAGTTACAACATCAAACAGCCCAAAGCAGTGCCCAAGTGCAGCAGCAAGCAGCTTTTCCTGTCTCACAGCTGAGAGCACTGCTTTGGAGCAGAGATGGATTAGTGATGAAGCAGCATAAGCGGCCGAGGGGAGCACATGCCTGTACAGGTGCTTTAATCCCAGGAAGGGAGAAGTCAGCTTGAAGTGAAGCTTCAGTGAATTGTTCATGCTGACCTTTGAGACTGCCCTAATTTTGCCAGTGCAGAAAGGTCACTTCTGCAATAATGTGCAACTCTATCAAAAACATTATTTTAACAGTAGTGCTGAGAACACAGTGGGTTTGTAATTGATAAAACCAGGAAACTCCACCAAGGTGTTTTTAAGGACTTTGGTTAGAGGAAGAAACTAAGAAAGCAACGTAATGAAAAAGCAGCAAAGCAAAAGATATAATGCACAGAGTTCACTGGAGTTCAGTTTTCATATATTTAATACATTTTTTCCAACACTACTGTTGTTTCTGAAATGGTCTTTTGTACTTCAGGAACAATGAAGAGCCATATAAATAAATGAGCTAAGAGCCAGGTTCCCTTTAAGTTATTTGAAAAGAAACAGGTATCACCTGACAACTTTATTACAGGATCTGAAGAATAAGAAACACCTGTAGGGAACTGAAAAAGCATGAAAAAAAAGGGAAGTGAACTAAGTAGGAACAAACAAAAACATTCATGGCTTAGTATCAGAAAAGGAATTATGAATATGTTTCCATGCTCAGTCCATATTACTAGATATACAGTGCCCGTTGTAAGGAGGTACACTGCCATAACATGAAAAACAAAAACCCAAACCCCACTCTCTCCCATGATTTATATTATAAATTATCAGTGAGGCAAAGCACCATGATTAGCAACACACAAAGAACAGCTGTACATTGAGTAAAAACTAATGCTGCTGTCAGGAGAGGTATATTGAGCATGAAAATATTATTCATTTACTTTTTTGCAGAAAAAAATAAAGGTAGCTTTATTGAATCCTTATCTTTTCTCATGCAAACCTTCAGAAGAAAAGGTTCACCACCATGATTTTAAGAGCTGCGGCGGGCAGCCACCAAAGGCAATCAGCTGCTTAGTAGAGCAGGGAGAACCTGGCCAGCTCCATCCTGTAGGTTAACCCTGCTCATTTTCAAGGATAGTTACAACCCATGCTGTCCCACATGTGATATCCTAGGACACACCAGTAGTATAAGCACAAGGGCATATAGCATACCTCAGAGAAGAACTTCAGAAGTTTACCTGCCATTACTTAATTACAGAAAAAAAAAAACCAAAAACTGATGAATTTCCTCTCACCTCTAAGTCACTGCATGCCTTTAGCCTCACCCCTTCCATTTAAGGCAATGGCCATCTTTATTCTGCATGGCTATTTAAAAATAGTTTTCCATTCAGTCTTTTTACCTTGGCTTGCTTCGTTTGACTAGCTTCATCTTTTGAGCTTCATGCTACTTCCTCTAGCAGTTCTTTTCGAAAGACTGCTGTTACACCATTCAGTGTCGACTTGACCATCCAGCTTAAATGTCTGTAAGAGGACCCTAATGGTATGCTTACTATTAAAATTCTGCTCAATACCATTGCTCGATTTCCATGCCTTCTTCTCCACGACCAGTACAACTTTTGAAAGGTCTCACATTAAGCAATTCCTGCTTACTGTCTTAAACTTCTCTAATGTTTTCCACAACACTCCTCGTTTTTCATAGCACCACCTAAGACCACTTCCTCAGAATGTGTATGTGATACGCTTATCATACCTTGAGTTTCCTATTGCTAATGGCTTAAGGAATAGTGCACAGCACTGTTCAATCTCTTTTAAGAGTTACAGATACTAAATACCATTGCTACTGCACTAGTCTTACCACTGAAGCATCTCTGATTCTTTTCCAAGTAAACTTCTTCCGTCAGGAATAGGGGACACGCTTTAGCGGTGAAATTGCAAAGCTGAGTTAATGGTCGGATTTGATAATCTAAGAGGTCTTTTCCAACCTAAATGATTCTAAGGTTCTGGGAATGTGCCTTTTCCTGGGACAGGATCCTGCCATTTGACTTTATAGCTTAAGATTTTAGTTTATATGCCACAGGACAGCCTCCAAAATCCTCACCAGATCCAAAAGACCTTATAGTCAGAAGCCAGTGACCTCAAAAAAATGCCACCACGAATTCATGTTTTTGAATAGTTTAAGCCACCCAGAACACCACATTAAAAGGCCAGTGGTATCTACTGCTGTTTCCTAGAGCCCACAGCCCTTTTGCAGTTGCTCTATACCCCAGTAGGCCTTCTACTATGAAAAAGCAACCCTGTCTCACCCAGGGACTCTCTTCTTGCTTGTGCAGCAGGCAGGTCATCATGCTTCTCTTGGGCACTCCCCCAAGTAGTTTCTCCTACGTCATGCAAAATCGTGTCCTCTTTTTAGCATTTATAATTTTAATTCTTCTCTGAACTCAGGTCTAATTCATGGAGACTAGCCAATTCACAGTTTAAGGGAAACTTGTTACTCTCCATCCTTCGAAACCTTCAGGTAAAAAAAAACTCCAAAGGAGATCTGTACCCCTGCTTTGTATTGCCCCTTCTTTACACACTAATTGGCTTTTTACAGCCTCCATAATCTTTGCACATTCAGGAAGCAAACAGTACATAACGGATCGGAGAAACAAAAGGAAAAAAAAGCAGATGCCATCCCAACTTAGGCAGTAAACATTTTTTCCCTTGTCAGACACAAAAAGAAGGAAAAAGGGTATGGTCTAAGTGCTGGATTCAAAGTCAAAAGCTATATCTAACCAAAACACTATCAGCATCAAAAGGTTTTCTTTAACAAGTCATATTATATTAAAGACTGAAGATAGAAAAGAATCAAAATTCAAAGCTGAGAAGAGCTAATAATTAAAAATTTAATTTGTTCCTTTCTTTTTAAGTACAAAGGTGAGGTACTTAGAAGGAGAAGCTCACAAACTTATCAACAGCTCAAAATTTAGATGTTAGTGTACCAGTTTATTTGAGTTATATTCAAATGATTGAGACTCAACCTTCACGTGATAAGCTAAAATTACGTAAAAATATTTAGTATTTTTTTAAAAATTTTATATATTTGCACAAGACCCACTCAACGTCAATGTAAAACATGTTCTAATCTGGATCTCAATATGTACAATTGCAACTTCAATTTCTGAAATTTACGTTTATACTGCAGAACATTCTGAAAGCATTGCTTGTATTAAAGGGTGGCAAAACTATTCCATTTTCACTTTAATTTGACGTGACTACAAAGTTTTCCTGAACGTAGGCCTTTACTCCAGTACAGAAACTTTTGATCTCCATAAAAATGCAACGAGGAAAGGAAAGGACCCTAACATATAACCACCTTAATCCAGCCAGACGAGCATTTAACTTTTTATGTATTTTACTTAAACAAAATATAAACGGCTCTAGGGAAAGCAGTATTAATAAACATGATCATATAAACTTTACAGTGAAAATTCAATTTTACCTTTAATAGCATCCCTCAAACAGTAAACTTTATTATAAGACCAATAACTTAATCAGATCCTAGCACCAAAATCAGGTGTTTCATTTTCAATTTTTAATGTTTGCCCAATTACTTCTTGGAATATTTCATGCCCTAAATAAGACAAAAAATGCCAATGAAAATCTCAGATTCTGCTGGAAACTGGATGGATGCCTCCACTCTCCTCAGTTCCAGGAAAATTTTTCTTGACCAAGGAAAGCATTCCTCTCTGGTTACTCCAAGATTCCATATCTGAGATGCAGATATATTCATGTAAGAAATGAAATCCTAAAATTTATCCAGAAAGCTGTTCTGAAACTTGTGTTAGTGGCAATTTCAGAGTCACACTACTCCCAGATGGTAATTTGGCCCAAATTATGTCCACTGACAACAAGAAAATAATTGTGATACAAGATGATCATAGGTCTTTATATTTCTTTGGTTGGTTTAAGTCTCCGTAATGCTCTATGCTGTTCTCCTGCGCACTATCACCCTCAGCACTTATTCTCGGTATTTCCATTTGGAATTTCCAGAAATGCTTTAAGGCATTTTTGCTCTGCCCTCGTCACAGCATTTGGAGCACACAAATGTGCACTGCCTGGATTGTCCCATAAGTATACTTTCTGTTTTAAGACACTATTGTTCTTTACATGCAAACATATAATTTGCCAGACACTAATTTCTTTCTCAAGCCATAATGTCGTTAGCATATTTAAGGGCAACTCAGTAAACTTTATATGCTAAGCTAGAGCATCATTAACTTTTTCAGGGATGCTATTTACATCTCTTTCCCAAGAACACATGGAAGAGCTTTTGACCATTTGGAAATTCTGTGTGGAGCCAAGCTTTCCGTACTTAGTACAAGAACTCAGGTTTCTGAGAGCCTCCAGTTCTGCATGCTCAGTTTGAGTGACTACACACAGACTTGCCATAAACAGTTGCTTCTGCTTCTGCAATGGGGCACAGGAAAGAGAATGAAAATGGAAGCATAACCTGCTCTAACATTGTAACATTTACATCAAACTATGAAAAAAAAAGAATTACTTTCAACTGCAACTTTGTGTGGCTGAAGAGTGTAATGAAAAACAGCAATTTATGGTCTGCAAGTGCAGTTTGAAGTCAACTTCACTGTAAAAGCAAAAAGAACAGCCCTGTCCCTTCAGTGTCCAGGTTGATCACACATACAGTACAACAGAAGAGGCGCTTTTGCTCTTCATGATTAAGAATTTGCCAAAATACATTAAGTATTGGAAGGGAAGTAAAAGCTTTCACTCATATACAAGGCTAATCTTTGCAGTCCTATGTACGGCCATTAAGTAATGATAGGTAAGAAATTCACTGGGAACATAATTTTGTTATTACTGGATCTTCTGCACTTCTGCCTCATTACTTGTTCTACTAGTGTTGAAAAAGAGTCTTACAGACTGACATTGGTGTAGCTGCACCCAAGAGACTGCCCTAAATTCAGCACCTATCCTATGGAAAACTTAATTTATTTGCAAAGATGTATGGCGGCTATAAAATAGGTATATTTTTGTAATGTCATAAAATTATCTTTTCATGCACATTTTACCCAGCCACAACAGCTACTGAAAAATTTTAATTACTGTAATGAATTTTGTACCTATTAAGGGGGAAAAATGCAATGCAACAGCATCCTCCTTCTCTAAAAACTAAACAGTTCTAAAAACAGACAAAACTTGTGCCAAAGTAATGTACTGATGGGCTTATCTCTGACGTGTACTATCATCCATAGGCACAAACCAAATCTTTTCACATTCTCTGGAAAGAAAAACATGACCAGTTCTTGAGAAATTCCTCCACTCCAGTACCTGAGATTCTGGATGACTCAGACACATGTTTCCAGTGCTTCCAATAATTTGACAGGCTCACAGGTTTCTACATTCTCTTAAGATTACTCAGACTAGAGAAACTATACGGCAAGCTGAAGAAATTACAACAGCATTACTCTGGCACATATGGACCAAAAACGCTCTCCAAAATCAGGAGAATTAAGGAACAGAAAGAAATTACTCTTCAAGAAAGACATTCTGTAGGATTTAATGCAAGCTCCTAGGGACAGACAAGGTGAAATGTTCCAGGGGATTTCTTGCTATTTGCAGAACACTTAATTACTTCAAGGATAG
Source organism: Margarornis squamiger (assembly GCA_035222235.1). Lineage (NCBI taxonomy): Eukaryota > Metazoa > Chordata > Aves > Passeriformes > Furnariidae > Margarornis > Margarornis squamiger. Next base: position 75,838,790 of record JAWWTY010000077.1, read on the forward strand.
CTTGTTTCTGCTCTTCTGGATACTGCAAACCTGTCACGCCATAGGACAGATTTACAAGATATATTTCCTTCAGTGCCAAGCCAGATGCAGGAGGTTCCACCCTGTCAGCTGGGTTGATTCGACTCCACATGGAGCCACATCACTCACTGGATTGCCAAAATGCTTTAGTTGTAAGAGCATCTATTGTGTCACAGCACGGCATGACTTGCACAGCTGAGCCCTGCCTCTCTGAAGTTTGGCTCTAGCTCATGTTTGGGGAAGGCAGCACCACAGTCTCTTCTCTTGCATGCCAGAAGAAATGGATCAGTGAACCCCAGGTGGGATGTGTTGTGCTGCAGCCAAAATGAGGCCAGTTTTAAGAGGCCAAAAGCAGCCCTTTGAAGTGTCAATAGATGTAATGCTCTGCATCATCTCACATACTGGGGAGTTTTCTGCCAGGGGTCACAATGAAACGCAAGGTTTGCTGCAGAGAGACGTGATCTGTAACTGCTGTCAAGAGCTCAAGCAAGCTGTGAGAGCCACTGTGCCTTCATCACTAGTGAGGCATGTTGCAGTTGGGATATATGCAACAACAATGAAAAAGGATACAGGACCAGACCCACAAATCAAGTACCTGAAGAGACATATGGAAGGCTAACTTATGACAATGAAACTGTAACATGAAGGTACTTGGAGACATCTGGCAAAAGATTTCCAGTGTTTAACCTTTGCTTTCAAAAACAGAATATCCAGACACTGGGAAAGAGATGAAGGTATAGGTTTTGAACCGCTCTCAGCCTCTGCAGGCTTGTTAGATATATGAAATAATATATTTTTGTTCCTAAGCAAATGTTTTTTAAATGAATAGTGCAGAACCACTGCAAACTATCCACTGGGAAAAATACCTAAGTACTCATGCTGTTGCCATATAACTACTCCAGACACTATACTTGCTACTCACAGACAAATTCAATTGTTTAGTCAGTTTAGATGACTGTTAGAAGCAATCATTTCTGCTATCTTTTTTCTTAAAAAAGTCTTTTCCCCTCATTCCTCCTTCTCATTTTAATATAAAATATGCTCCCATGTTGAATGTGACTGCAAAGAAAATTACATCGTTTATAACAGAATTCAAGTTATAATCATAATTTTTAAATTTGCTTTCTTGAAACATGGTATATAAAATTCCAATTGCTTCCGAGAATTAAAAGAGAAAATGTGCATAAAAAGCTTAGTACAACGTGCTTAAATCCAGGCTGATTTAGCAAGCACATGTTCTACACTGTCGAATGGGGTCCAGAATGAAGCTTCACATTATTTCCAAATAATCTTCATTGCCCTATAAATCAGTCCATTCTGGATTGGACACATAAGCAGGTAACACAGACACATTTATTTAATGCTGTAACTGAAACCAGGCACATATTCAGTACAAAAAGTACCCCAAGGATCAAGGATTGCCAAGTGCCTAGGGCGATGCAGTGAGAAAATGGGGCAAAATGCTGGGAGTCCTGGGAAACCAGACCCAAAGGTTCCCATCCCACAAGGCACAGAATGCACCGGACTACATCTTATCACCAACTCTTCCAGCTCTGAGAGGGGCTTTAAGACATCAAATCATATTTTGTGCTGCTACTGACAAGGACATCTCACCAGCCTTTCTTAAAGAAGCTGTAGATTAAATCAGCACCAGTTCCAAACGGTCACACGTTTGATGCTGTGAAGAAGGATCTGTTGCATCCATTCTCCTTCCAAAATTTCTCTTGGTCAATAGAACCAACTGACTTGATGTACAGCATTATCAGGTCGAAAAGAAGGAAGCAAAAAGCAGATGTGCCACCATTAAGTCCATCAAACAAGTGAACTACTTGTGCAGAAATGGGGGCTACAACTCTGTCATGCAAGTGCTCAATCAGTCTTCTGCCCAGAGTACAGTGCAAGGCACAACCCACCACGGCCATATTAGTTCCTGTTCTTTAGAAGAGGTAAGTCACACGCTTGGCTACCATTAAGGGGGATCGGAAATGACACTTCATAAACCAAAGGTCCTAGTTTGCCTATTTATCACAAATAGTGATATTTTACCTGCCTGTTCCACAGAAGAAGGAAGAAAAGGGACTATGTAGCACTTGCATTGCTAAGAAATGGCCTAGTTTGCTCACCACAGTACTGACACCATCCCTGCACAGTCCTCTGCATAACCCAAAGGAGATGGTGGCCAAGCAGAAGCAGACTGAGCGTTTCACCCCTGACTGACGAAGTGGTGATGTACCACCAGTTCAGTTCAGCTAAGTTCAACTGCAACCACAAACCATGCAGGCCTGAAAGAAAGGTTTCCCTAGAAACTTTTCTCCATCTCTAATTACACTTCTAAACAAGATTTCAGTTTGCTAAATTCATACAATATCAGAAATATATTAACGCTTTTAAACTCTGTGTGTCAAAAGGAACTAAAGAGTGCTTGGCCTAACTAATGTATTTTTCCTATGCACTTTCATAGCCATGGTGGTCAATCCCACTCGCAACATGATCAGAAACATGACAGGAGCAGAGGCCTGCACCTTCCAATAAGCAATACATGTCATCTGGTGGGCAAAATGCCCTCAGAGAAACTTGGGTAGGAAACCACCACCCGTAGACGCCAGAATGAACTCAGTTGATAAAGACCAGAAATATCCACTTACCAGAGGCAAAACTCCCAAACAACCCAGTGACTGCTCTGCCTGGATACTTTAAGGAAATACAGTATAATATCCTTTCAGAAGAGAAGCTGGAAATAAAAGTTCATATAAGTTCCACTGGATACCAAAACAAAAAGTAAAAATAAATTACAAGACTCAACAGGAATACTGGTCTTAAGGTATTTCCAACTCTCCTGTCTCCTCCCAGACAGCCTCTCCACAATCCACAGGCAGTGTAAGTTTCAGGTCATACTGTTTTCCATCAGAGCTCAGCATTTGTCCACCTTTCCTCCTGCTTTATAGTCACCCATCACTCCCGCTGTCAGGTGGCTGGACCAGCACGCTCTATCCCCACTCCAAACAGTTGTTAAACTGTTAACGAGCTGTGAAGGCTGCTGCAGCTATTTTCGACCTACAGAACAGCTTGTGCGTCCAAAACCATGTATTCCTCCCACCCATTAATATTATATTATTTTCTCCAAAAAATAAACTATTTCTCCTCAAAAATCTTCCCTGTGAACCTTGAAGCACACTGCCCACGGAAAAGCGGGATGTTACAAAGCTGTATCAGGAAGACAGTGCTCAGTGTTGCCCTCCAAGCCAGCAACAGCCTTACCTCACTTCTAATTGTTTTCCATCCCTGACGACTTACTGCTGCCAGGCAGGCCCTCCTCAGCTCCATGTGATTTACTTAAGCAATGCTATGATTCATCCTGTACAAGGTCTTTAAAGAATGTGTGTTATTTTCCATGCTTGCATTGACACTAAAAATTTCTCTATTTCTTATATTTCCTTTCACAGACCCCAGACTGTTTATTCAGGCATGAAATATCAACAATGTCCTCCAGGCTGGTGATGCTCTTGGCTAACCATATTGATCAGACCATGGCCAAAGTGTGACTGAACTGTCAAGTAAGTCTGTGGTAAGAGAGATTTTAAATCCCTTTGGGAGATATGGCTTATTTAAAAAATGCAATAAATACCTTTTTTTATTTTTAAAAAATGTATTCTGTGGTTGCTTGGTTTTACTTGACCTTAAAAAACCCAATTTGGTGGTTTAAGGAAAGAAAAATGGATACATTCTGCCAATCTTCTCTCCCTCATTCATCTATTTCCTTGTTCACCTGGCAGAGCTAATACAACCCATTTCTCAGGTGCTTCAGGTCCTTCTGGATGCAAGTGAGGCACAGCTGAGATGCTGCCACTGATCCAGGGGGAAGGGTGGTCTGCTCCAGTCTCTTTAGGCAGAGAGACATGCAGAGCAGGTGCCTCTTTTCCCCTCCTATCCTGGTTTTGCTTCATTTTATATAAGGGTTTAAGATGTTTCTGCGATGGTTTGTTTTGCATGTAGCCTTCAGGTGTCCAAAGAGATAACCAGGCACAGTGACAGAGCATTTTTTGAACCATTTTTCATATTTATGAGGATTTTTAAATGCCCATGGAGTATAATCCAGTAAGGAAATCCTACACCGATAATGCCTACATGATACATACAAACCAGACATCTTCCATATACTCCAATTCAGGGGATCTGCTGTTTAACCGGAAGCAATTCAAAGGTACTACATTTTTATATCTCTGTTTTGTGTGGGGAGAAAAAGTATATAATCCAATATTATCATCTTTCATGAGTAACCACAACAGAGTTGTGGTTTGGTATGCAGATAAGGAACTACCAAGCAGGAAGATAACACTGTCTCTATTGGCACTAACGTAACCTCTGCTAGCATACCACTCTGTTCTGCTGTCCACAACACAAATAGAATGGAAAAATTGGAGAGAGATCAGTAAGAGCCACAAGAATGACCAAAATATATTTCAGCAGACTGGGAAACTCAAGCAGCCGAGTATATTTATCTTACAGAGAAGGTTCAGGATAGCCATTTGTAAGTACCAGTAGGAGAAGACACATTTGATAAAGGACCACTCAACTTTGGATATAAAACATGTAATTATATATAACATTTGGAAATTGCAGAAGATGTTCTTATTGGAAATATGATTTATTTTTTTTAAAAACATCAAGTTCAGTGAAGCTCTGGAACAACTTATGAGATGGATTCTCTCTACCCATTTCTTTTAGCTTATTTTTAGAGTTCTAAAAATGACATGCTGTTACATAAGGAAGGAAAGGTCTGTGTCTCCTGTCCATTCAGGAGGTAATATGCACTCATGACAGTCCCTTCTGCAGTGAGAAATTACTAAATTCATAGAAACTTGAAAGATATTTTGCAACATCTTCAAAGAGTTTATTCTTCTTTTAGAATCACCACTAGTTAGGTCTGGAAATAATTACCATTATACTGAAATTTGGTTTCAGCTTTTTAAGAAAAATTCTTCTGCCACCATCTTTGCAACCACTTAAGCAATATCCCTGAGTAACTACAAAGAATGAAAAAGGAATGATGGAGAGGGGAAAAAAGTAATATATTACCTTATTATTTGACAGCCTAATGCAAGAGCTAGTACACAAGGAGGGCAGCTCCCATGTCATTAAATCATATAATTTGCTAACTTTTCTTAAAAAGGAACAAGACCATTTATTTTTCATTATAGTTCAGTAATATCTGGAGCCTTTGGTTGCAGGAACCAAACTATCCCCAATGCAGATTGTAGAACTACAGAATCACTTAGGTTGGAAAACACCTCCAAGATCATAAAAAGGTCCAGCCTTTGACTTATTACCACCATGCTCACTAACCCATATCATGAAGTACCACACCTACTCGTTTTTTTAATGCTTCCAGGGATGATGACTTCACGACATCCCTGTGCAGCCTGTTCCAATATTTAACCACACTTTCAGCAAAGAAATTTTTCATAATATGCAACCTAAACCTCCCCTGGCACAGCTTGAGGCCATTTACCCTTATCCTATCACTTAGCTGCTTTGAAGAGACTGAACCCCACCTCACCACAACCTCCCTTCAGGTTGTTGTAGAGGGCAATAAGGTTTCCTGAAGCTCCTCTTCTCCAGGCTAAACAATGCTACTACCCTCAGATGCTTGTAGGACTTATGTTCCAGATCCTTCCCCAGCTCTATTACCCTTCTCTGGACATGCTCCAGCACCTCAGTGTCTCTCCTGTAGTGAGGGGCCCTGGACACAGAATTTGAGGTGAGGCCTCACCAGTGCCAAATAGAGAGGGATGATCACTGCTCTAGTCCTGCTGGCCACAGTATTTCTGATGCCACTGGCCTTCCTGGGCACACGCCGGCTCATATTCAGATGGCTGTCAATGCATCCGCAGGTCCTTTTCTGCTGGGCCATTTTCCAGCTACTCTTCCCCAAGCCTGTAGTGCTGCATGGGGTTGTTGTGACAGAACCTAGCATTTGGCCTTGTTGAATCTCATACAATTGGCCTTGGTCCATTGATCCAGCCCACTGAGATCCCTCTGCAGGGCACTCCTGCCCTCTGGCAGATCAACACTCCTACCCAACTCGGTGCTGTCTGTGAAATTACTGAGGGTGCAACTCAAACCCCTCATCCAGATCATTGATAAAGGAATTAAACAGGACTGGCTCCAAAACTGAGCCCTAGGGAACACCACTTGTGACAGGCCGCCAACTAGATTTAACTCCACTGACCCCAACATTCTGGGCTTGGCCATTCAGCCAGTTTTTACCCAGCCAAGAACACACCAGAAGCTGTACAGTCTGTATGCATCCTTTCATCTTGCAGTGCACTTCCCCTCTGTAAGTGCCAAGTTGCTGCTCTGGATTGTCTGAAGAGCTGTGGCTGCTCACACACCCTGCCCTTACCCAATGCCCTGCAACATCACCAGCTGGTGATGCACACAGAAAAGGAGTCTGGCTTGTTTTCCTTCAACCACACCACACCCTGCCAATGGATCTCCCTCTTCCACAGCCTGAGATGCCACAACGTGTGTGCAGCACATGAGACATCTTACCAAAGCCTCTGCCACGGAAGGAAGCCATTCTGCTGCTAAAAATGTATCTGGGTACTGTGGGGCTCTGATCCAGCATATCCTGAGAGGCAGCCCACTGCCAGAGCCACAGCGCTGACCTCACTAAGCCCCCTGGCACACCAAAAAGGGTCCCTGCTTCAAACATTTCCTTACTGAAAGGGAAATTGCTGAGCATTTTACCTACAGGTATAACACATGGCTCAGAGGCATTAACTGTCAGCAGGTGAAACCTATTTCCAGCTCAAGGGGAAAATAAGTCTCTGAACAAATGCAGAAACTCCAGCCCCGATGGCTAGCAACTGCTCAAAGGAAACTGTTGTTATAGGGTACCTCATCAGTCTCATGTCAGATCTTAACAAAATATACTGGCAAAAACCAGAAGGGTCATCAACAGGCTGGAGAGCTGACTTTTACTATATCTATATATCTATATTCATATTGTTAAATTATTAAATATATAATTACATAACTGTGAAACACATTATCCATTCTTATCACAAAAGTTACTGAAATAAAATGAAATATACAAATACCTAAGTACCTCCTAGTTCCTGAACTACTAGATGTTTACATATAGATTGTATGAAGTCTTATTTGATTTTTAATTAAAAGTGAAGCTTGAACATAAAATCTATTTATGATATATGAAATCATAATTGTAAAATTATAGCTAATAAACATATTAACTAGTAAATTTATATTATGAAATTAAATATATTCCTTATAGAATGTAAAAATAATAGCCAGTGGATTTCCTTCAAAGCAACAAATTTATTAGTAACAGTACCCAAGACATCAAACTAACCCAGTGAAAATGCTCAAATCCATTTACAACAAAAGGGAGCACAAGAAAGAAAAGTTTAGATGATGAAGGCTTTGCTTTGCACCACGCACCTTCTCAGACAGGCTGCAACTGCTACGTGCGTTCTTCCCAACACCTGGAGAAAGGACCCAGCTTGGCACCCCTTTTCAATCTGGGCAGCTTCTTGGTTCAAGAGAAGAAAGGACAGCATCACTCGGTGAGGCGAGGCTGCCTTTGAAGACATGCATAGTTATAAAAACTAAACGGAGACTCCACTAGTGTCATGCAAAGCCACAGGAAGCCATGTGAAGCCAACTCCCTGCCAGCACAACGTGGAGCACAACCCAACACCACCAACAGAGCCAAGCAAGAGTCTGGAAGAGACCAGAGAAGCTGAGCATGCTGCTGGCTAGGCACTGGCTTATAGCTTCACTTGCTAATTTATTTGTAGGAATGCGGAAGGGAAAAGCAGGTTCATGTATGAAGGCATGAACCATCTGCATGTGGAAATTCTTCACCTATTCAAAATCCAGGAGACAGTTTGAAGAACACAAATAAAAGACTAGGAAATAATCTGGAAACTTTCTGCTCAGGAAAGAGCTGGGGGGAAAATCTCCCTGTTGACTATGTGTCTAATAACTACAAAAACTATGTTCTGTATCAAACAAATCTGTACAGCACAAGCCTGTTTGCAAAAGCAAGGACAGGTCTTTAATTGATGGCTTTCAGAAGGATGTAGCTTTACAAAGGAGCCAAAATAAAGAAAAAATAACACAGCCCAATTCGTGAAATTAAGACATATGCATTGCAGCTCATAATATAAAAATATACATGCTGTTAATATCTAGACTGTTCCTTTACCACAGCACTTACACATGCCAAAGTGTGAGACAGTATGTGATACTGCTGAGCCATGTGAGAAGAAACATTGTGCCATCAAAATCAAAAATACGGAAAGCACAATAGATGTTTCAGAATTTACTTTGTCAGTATAATCAGCAGAAACCCAGAAACATTTATTCTAATACCAGACCTGACAAAGCCCACTTTGTAATTTGGCTTGGCATTTATGTGGCCTGTCTAGTATTACACTATCTAAAGCCTGGGTGATGTGTCAGAATTTAATTCATACATATGTATATCTAGATTTGCCTTAGAAGCCAGGCATAAACACATAACCTTTGAATATATAACGGTGCTCATATATTTATCCCAGGACTTTTAAAATAATGTAAAATACAGGAATATGTAAAATCCATGTCTATGAAAAATATATGGTGAAACAATGACAAGTTTTTAAGAGTTTAAACTTCATCTTTGTTTCCTATTTAACAATATGCAAAAATATTCTCTAAAGAAAGTGGTCTGAAGATGATTTTCTTATGGGCTTAATTCTGATTTTGATAATGTATAAGAACATAGAACAGCAAAAGCCAGATAGATTTTTCAAAATATAATCAATTTTGTGTGTGTCAAATATTGTTAAAAATATATTTTCCAGTGTTGTTAGAAACTTATTTACATTTGCTTCCCAAATCAAAATGAGATGTGGGGGAGCATCAGCACCTTGTGCTGCACCTTGATGTAAAAGGAGCAGCATTCTCTGACAGAGAAGGGGTCTGTCAGTAGGAGCAGCAGTTTGGAGGAACAGGCCAGGATAAGGAGGCCTCAGGGCTCATTACACAGCAGTGACACTGCTACTCATCTCGGTGCACTTACTCGCACTTACACTGTATGTCTGCATTACCAGCAGCTGAAATATGCCTAAGCGTTCCAGAAGTTAAACAACTGGGCCTTTTGCACATAAATACACATCCAAAATCTTTTAAAATCATTAAGCAGTTGTCACCCACAGCCCTTGGAGAATCAGTAAGTTTCTGAAGTCAGTCAATTGACAGACCTGTGATCCTGGTCCAGGCTTTGGCCAGCAGGAACCAGATTGAAGATTTTCATTTTCCTAACTCAGCTGACAGGGAAGCACAACCCAAAGTGTTAGACCAACTGAGGTGATAGTCTTCTCTTGGTGCTACTACTGAGTTGCAAAAGAAATCAAAGTAAAAGCTGAGTAAAAACTTTTACATTATTTTTGTGCCCTGCAGTCTACATATACACTTTTTGATATTAGTGTCTACAGACATGACCCAGGGGCTGTCCAAGCCATGGAGTGGTATGGTGCATTTGATACAAACAAGCATGTGAGCAGAGTAAATGTCAACTCCTAGCTTCCCTCTCCTCTGTACCTCGCACCAGCTTTGGATGTGTTTCAGGAGACCAGGTTCTTCAAAGAAATTTCAGTACCAGGCTGATGAGTAGTACTCACCAGCTGGATCCAATGTAAGCCTGAACATGCATGTGGGCAGTGCTATAGAGAAAGGGTGATCTAATGGAACAAACCAAGGGAACTGCAGCAGGCAGGCTCCAGATTAAAACTGAAATAATGGATGGTCCTAAGAAAGATCTGCATGTCTGTTGATCCCCAGATCTTTGATGAATGAGGACCAAGACCTCTCTGTTTTCAATTCAATATTTCCACGATCAAGCCTGCAGTTAAACTATGCTAAATGCAGTGACTCCAGTTAAGAGTTCTACTAAGTATTTTGTGTCTACTATATTTTAAGCAAGGCCTGAAGACAACAGGAAAGAAAAACATTCTTTTCATACTTAATATTAACTACATCTTAACTGGCATCCAGGAAAAAAAGTTAAAAGCCTTGTAACAAACCAATGCAATTTTTCATTTAACAACTTTCTTTAGTCATGGAGACAACTGCTTCTAAACCAGATGAACAAAATGGTTTTAATCCTTTATTTTAAGAACAAAGGCAGTGTAATCTAGTCATTAAATATCTGATGATGTAGTTTAATGACATGTGAAACAGTGCCTTAGAACAGTCTGGGGAACATATGCTAGCAAGAGCACAGATTTCCGTCTTGTGATGGAATAAAAGCCATGCCAGTCCACTAAGAGACACTTGTAAAAATTAAGCCTTTAGCAACAGAGATCAGATGGCAGAATATCCTAAATTACAGAATCTACATTGGCAATAAAAATATTTGAGATAAGTTGTAAGGAAAAAACCACAACCACGCAAGGCAGAGAGACACCATAAATGCACAGCCATCTTAGAGACCTTTATCTCCAATTCAGTTTAGCTGAAGTAACTGAAAATGAAAAAAAAAAAAAAGTCATTGCTAGCATAGTACACAGAGTGGTACCTACAGGCTCTATTCTGCAACGTTGTATTATGTAACACTTCATATGCTAATATTTGGATAGTAAAAAAAGTGAGCAAGAAAACAAGGAAAGTAGATATTGGCCACTGAACCACAGGTGAAGGTTCTATTTCATCAGAAAAATCTGAAGGAAATCTTCTAATCACAGACCACACAGCTACACTTTCTATTGCAGCTGCAGCTTCATCAGTTGAGTGATTGTGGAAGTGATAATTTTGGTGATGTACTAAAAACATGATCAGAAATGTAAGCAGCAACCTTATATAACTCTGTATGCACACACACACATATTTGTGTTTGGTAAATGTGGAAACACTGAAATGCAGAAATATTTAGATGAAGGAGCAAAGGTAAGGACTATTTGCTTGCAAAGAAACAGTATTCCCCTGCACAGAAACCTGCATAAATTCAAATGACCACCAGCACCTGAAATAAACTGCTACCATTACATTAATTAATTAAATTAGCCTTTTATGATATTCTGCCTCCCCTCTCTGTGTTAAACATTTAAAGGACATCCACAAGGAAAGCATTTAGAAAGGTTTTAGACACAGAAAAATCAGTCTTTAATAGGCATTAAAATATGCACAAAAAAATTACCACAGTACTAGAACTAACACTGATGGGTTGTTTGTTTGTTTTTTTAAGTTAGCCACAAGAGGGAGTCAATAGTACTTGAATGCCAACACCACTCCCTCCCCCCAACAAAACCAAGACATGGAGTGAAAACCAGCAGTTTAAATAAAACACATTCTAAAGAGTCCAGTGAGATATTTTATGTGCATTTCAGGAAAATTACGAGCACTAAAGTGTAAATGGAAAGCTTCAGCTTCTTTGTATGTGATTTCATATACACGTCTTCATACATGAATGTGAAGGTGAAAAGCATGTTTATAGTGTGTAACATAATGACCCAGAAAGACCTTGCTGCAACGTTTCAGTCACTTCCCAGCACCATCCCACTCACAGCCTTCAGCAGTGGCACCACCAGTATGAATGACCCAGCTTTCAGCCCATGCAGCCTTCCTCCACCGACTCTCAAGACTTGTGCACACAAAAGTGCCACCCCCTGCCCTGCCCAACACTGAGTACCTGGCACAGAGCAAGGCTCAGTCCCCTGTGGTGTAAAAGCTGTGCGTGCCTGTCCAGGCATGACCAGGCAAGCAGGCAGGCCCCAAGCAGGGATGCCGCAGGCACCCTTACCACGCTTCTGTGGCACAAGAGGAAATTCTGCTTTTGAGTTGCACAAGGAACAGGGAGCCTCTCTAAGAGGCAGGCTGGGACACCTTGAAAAACTTTACAATCCACACCTCCACAACCTGAGCAATCTGGAGGCTGGCTACAAGCTGTTAGATCCAGCAGCCACCTCCATAAAACAGCAGTATGTTGGAATAAATTAAAATAAAATTAACTGAAGAGTCTGAACGAAAATCAGATCTTTCCTTTTTGTGAAAGTAAGGTCATGACAGAAGTACTTGGCTATTTAGTGTCTTTACCAGCTCTTTTTCTTGTATTTTTACCTTACACATCAATCCTAATGAGATATAATTGGCCTTATTAAATTAATTTTAATCCTTACTAAGAATTGAATTCTGTAGATAACTGCTGTAACTTGGAAACAGTATTTAAGCAAAGAAGATTTAATATATTCTTCTCTTCATAATTTGCCTACAGAAGCAAACTTTTGTTCTGTCCATTCCTACAGTTACTCAGGAGCTCCCAGAACAGAGAACCAAATTAGAAATACCAACCTCTGTTTCAGTGACTCTTCATTTCTTACACTTTGCTTTTCTCATATTCCCTCTCCCTCACTACATCTGTAAGAAGGGTAAAACCACCATTCTTATTATGAAGTGTATTTATACTCCTCTGATAAAACAATCTGTGTTCCACACTTCATTTTTCATGTTCTCCTTTTTTATCCAGATATTAATTTCATCCTATGAGTATGGTAATAACTAGTACTGACACAAGCGCTGAAGATGACTTTGATTTAAAGGTACCAAAAAACTCTAAACAAAGAAACCGAACAATCTCTCACACATACAAAACAAACAAAACCCCATTGAGAGTTTCTGCTGGCTGAGGCAATAGAGGAATTTTAGTACTAATAATGTCACAGCACCCAAAATAATTCTGGACATGAGTGGTACTTTGAATTGTCTACTAGCCTGGTGATTTATGATACAGAATGGTTTTAAGTCCAGATCCCATTGAAAGACTGCTTTCATAATCATGATGTTTGTTTTGAAACTTCCTAAATTCTCCCAGCTACAGTGCGGCTACAATAGAAGCCTTTAAAAAGTAAAGATTTATCAGTCATTGTTAAGAAGTTGCCACAAAAGATCTTTTCACTTCACAGAAGGCCACATGACATGGCCCACAAGTCATAGCAGGCCACTGAAAAGAACAGTTGAGTGTGCAGATCTGAGTATCCACTGCATTTAGCAATTCCATGACAACCTATTAACACAGGAGAGGAGCAAACAGGTATGAGGTAAGATGTGAGCAGCACCCTTTCCACCTACATTTTTCAAAATAGGCTTTGATTAGCCTTCGAACTAGCAACATGCTGCCAGCATGAAAGGGGTTCTCTATCACCAGAGTTTAATCCTTCTGGGAATGAACTTACCTACCCATTAATACATTCCTAACACTTAAAGATGAAGACTACAAGAAATACTACTAAATCTTATGCTTGATGACATCAAATGTTCCACTACCTCAGCTAGGAACAGTTTTTTCCCCAGATCACAGCTAAGCATACATACTGGGCACATTCTTCCTCAGGCCCTCCAGAACACGCCATCGCTGGGGATAAACAGGCACTCTGCACTGGGGACAGAAAATTCTTTTACTCATATGCCTGGATAGTGTACTCTGCTTATACAGGCACAGCTACAGCTCCAAGAAAATCCTACTCCTATATCCTGTGATGCTGGAGGATACTGCAACAGACAGCACTGCCAGTCAGAGGGTCAATCACTTGTCCTCTCCCGGGAAATCTGCCCTGAGTTCTCTCTCCCATTTGACCTGTGTTCTGAAATAATGCCCAAAAAGGCCAAATAAAGACTAAAATTGCAGATGCCTTTTGTGCCATGTAGATTAGTGATGAGCATTGTCCTCTTCATTGACCCAATGCAAGGCACTGGAACCTAAATCAGCTCGGGCAAGGAGATAGGACCATATAAGCACAACACAGCAAGCAGGCCAGGTCATTTTAGCTGTCCTGTCACTTGGACCTTAATGCTTTGTATTTTGTATTCTTGTATGGCTAAAAAGCCGAAACCATGTAAAACCATCAAGTTTTACATGTTTCCATCCACAAAAAAAACCCCAAAACCTGACCTAGATTCCCTCATTCTTAGATTCCCTCACAGTCCTGGCTGGGTTTTCAGAGGGTTGCTAACCTTGGCTGGAGTTAGGGGTTTATAATGAAACACTAAAACCCAAGTACATTTGAGCTGGTTTGGATTTTATTATGAATGTTTTGGATGGCTGTAATGTTAGAGTCAATTCAGATATTCTGGGCACTTTTCATCCAAAAAAATTGCTTCTTGGAAAAAAAATCCCATGTTTACAATAAATTAAAATTAATCATTATTTTGGTCCTGATTCTCCACTTCACCATTCTAGCACAGCATATGGTTTAAGACCAGGCTCCTGAACTTGCAGTGGATGTACCTCGTTTTTATATCTTCTTACTACAATAATGACAATAAAACCTTTGTGAACACATTTACTTGCAACTTCAAAAAAATCAAAAATATAAGGTGACAGACATGAAGGAGATGCGTAAAGTATCAAAAGTAGTGAAAAAAGAGGCTACAGTTTAAAAGACATAATCTTTGAGCTTGTGAGATGATCTACTGTCTTGAGACACATATGAACATACCCCATTAAGGTAAAACTCAAGGTAATGGCTTCTCTTTTAAATCAGAGCTTCATCCTCAAAAAGTTTAAGCAACAACCTACAGCTCTGGAAGAAGCTGAAACAAACTTATCTGAGATATGGGCAATGAAAAGCAGCACTTCTAACATGTTGTTAAAGGAGTACAGGCCATTCTCAGAGGGCTCAGAGTAACTTGACATGGAGAGCATGAAGGCAAACAAAAACTACCATGAGGACACTATGCCACAGGCTAAGTAATGAAGCAAGTATTTTCAACACCTGAAGTTTTTTCATACGTCCCTTGCTAGGCTCTCAGGTTCTGTCAGCATGCAGCATAGACTGATTTTTGCCCTTCAGTCAGAACAGTGAACTTCAGATAAGGATGCCATAGGACAGAGGGAGGGCAAAAAAAAAAAGGGTGAACGATGCTGATAAAACACACTTACTTTGGAGTTCTTCAGATATCAGACCATGCACGTGCTACCTTCAAAGCCCTTTTGCATTTACTTTAAATGTTCTTTTTAAAGCAATATTCCTTCTTCTTATGAAAAACCTAAATCCACTTTTCCATGTTAAACTCCCCAAAAACGAGGTTGCAAAAAGTACTTTTACAGCACAAATAAAATACTCTCTACTATGTAAATACTGTGCATACCTTAACAAAAGAACATTCAGAGATGCCTGTTTTCACTTACAAATAGGGACAGAGTAATTCTTCGTTAATTTTGTCTGCACTTTATTGAAATAGTTATGAAAGGAGGAAGAAAAAGCATGGCTTAAGCTTTGCCAATATCCAAACAAAACAAACAGCAGCAGGGTTTTGTTTTCACTTAAGTTTCATTATAGTTCATATATAGAGAATTAGTGCAACTTAAAACTGGTTTGCATTTAAATCCATGTGTATGACAAGAGTAGCCAACATGCTCATTTGCTAGTGGAAAAGTCTTATTCCTGCAGAATGTGTTTTCATATATTCTGGGAATCTTTTTCCCAGAAAAAAAGTAGACCTTAACAAATTAGCAGATGTGAACCAAAAGCCCAGTCCAGAAACCCGAATATTCAGGAATTAGCATCTGACTTTACAATTCTATGGCTAATGTCTCTCCACTATGACAACTGAACTTGGATAAGAGTGGTGAGAGAACACCAGTCACACAATGTTGGTCTGGAACAGAACAACCAAAACAATCTTGGGAAGGCTTTTGCAACACTCCGAAAGTCAAAGACACAGTCAGGAGCAAGCTGTTTTACCTGAGTCAGTAGAGGTTACTCAACTGAAAGCTCTTTCTATTCCTCATGCTGTTTGTGCAGTTTGGCAGCTGAGCCATTTCCCATTGATTTGTGTTATGGCCCACTGCAGGCAACTGGCATATACAAGCTTAATGACAATCAGCAAGAGAAAATAGTTAAATTCCAATTTAAACATGCTAATTGTAGGTATTTCAGATGAAAACAACTCCCACCCAATACGTGACTGGGGCATCGCAATATAACACATCTGTGAGGGCTTGGAAGTTACCTAGAAAAGATACACACAGGCAGAGGGATTGACTTTGCAAGTGTCAGTCTCTACATGAGGATTCAAAATGTCCAGTCATTTAAGGGTGATGTTCAGCACTTCAAATAAGTAGCTTAGAAAGAAACAGCATTACATGAAACAGCTAATTAACACACCAGTCAATTCATGATAGAACATGCATGTTCAAATGCTATGTTTCAATTCTTTGTTAGCTGCTATAGTTGCATGATCATTCCAGTTTTACTCTATCCAGCAAAGGATGCTACGGAATAAGGTGCACAAAAGGCCATTTAAGGCTTCCAATTAGTAGAGGGAGTGACAGGATTTCTTACTGAAATGGAAAACACAGGAGAGCTTTCCTGAGTCAGTTTTCTGTACTGTGTCTATGTCGTGGTTTAGGAAATGTATTCCCCAATTTAGTGTTCCCACAGAAACCCTCTAAAGTATGCACTGCTCACTCACTCCTCTTTCCCCCTCCCTCTGCGGTGGGATGGAGAGGAGAATTGGAGGCACAAAAGGTAAAGATCATGAGTTGACATAAGAACAGTTTACTAGAGACAGCAATGAAATAAGAAATGAACAGTAACAGCAAGAATATTACCAAGAGTGTACAAGAAAGGTGAACAATTCACACACAAGTGCTCACCACGTGGAATCTGGCACTACCCAGACTGCATACTCTGCCACCAGCCTGGTAGGAAGGGAACCACCCCCATTCTGACCCCTTCATATGGTGTGAGGTAGTACAGAATAACCTCAGGGTCCTGGGCAGAACCAGGACAGTATATTAAGAATTATTTAAGAGCAAATCAGTCAAGAAGCCCCTATAAAAGTAACCATGACCTCAGGTAATCTGACTTAGGAAGGAATCAGAGGACAACTTACAACAGTTTAACTTGAAATTCCTCACTGGTATTTGTGCCATAAATTCATTGTTGAGTCATCCGACAAATATTACATCTCTTTTCACATAGTTTTCATGCCAATTTTCAAATCAAGCAAAATACTTTTCAATCTTTCTCCACAGTCTGGCCATCTTTCCACCAGATATCAGACAGGAGAGAGCACAGCCAACTAATATGGTAGGCAATACACGTGACACTTCTGGTTGTGACTGTCAGCCTAAAAGGCAAAAGGGTCCATGTTTCAATAACACTCCTACAGCACCTGCTTCCTGCCTGATTAATTAGCTTTACAAAGAAACAAAAGCAATCTGGGAAAGACCTTCCACAGGGACAGTTACCACAAAATTTCAACCACACACATACTTCAAAATGATGCCTTCCTCCTCTAGATAAAAGAAAAATTTAGGGAGCATAACATAAACCAGAAGATTATCCTTTCCTATTTTCCCCAGGACTAGTATGGTGGGAACTCCAGAGCCTTTGGGAGGACTGACAATAAAAGAGGCCTTCCAGCTGGGAAGCAACAGATATGCTATGAAGTGGATGTATATCAGAACAGATGTGAAAGGGGCAAAGTGATAAGATAGAAAAATTGATCAAAATTCCCAGAACTTTCAGATGGCTTTTCAGAGATGGGAATAATAAAATATTAAAATTAGAAAGGGTCTTAAAGACTATTGGAAGCAAAATACTGTGAAACACATTGCTCAAAGTCCAGGCTCTTAAAATAAAACATTCAAAACAAGAACAAAACCATCACTTCCAAGATAGCAAACCCTTAAGAGAAAGCAAACTCCAACTAAAGAAGCATGCAGGTGATGTTCTCTAGATGACAGCATGCACTATTTTAGTCTATAAACATTTGGAAAATGCAATTTGATCTCATTTGTTCCAGCTCATTTAATCTCTAAACCGAGAAGCTTATCTTTCCAAGGCAAGACTAATGAAGAAAGAATGTCTTCAACCTAATAGGTCAAATGTAAACAGGCTTAAAATTAAACCACTTCCAATAGATCAGAAATGACACTACCTACATGACTGTTCACACTCATCTTCCTCATCTGGAAGAGGAAGTCCAGACCTGCCATCAAGTTTCCTGCCCTGAATTTTGTTCCTACCCAAAGCAATCACTGTTTAACTGAGTACATGCAATTAATTTACTTAAAGGTTTAATAACACTCAGTGGTATCACTGTGACTGAAATAGAAGTTTATAGCTGTGTGTTGTTTGGAGAGCCTTAGACAGCAAGATTCTCTTTCTTGGGAACTGAATGATCAGTCTACTATTAATACTGTTTCCAGCCCTACTCCTGCTGTTCCTTTAACATTTGATTCTTCTCTACAAGTTTCTGCAGTTTTACCAAGGGCCGGGTAAAGAGCTGCTTTGCTTGAAGATCCCCCAAATATTTATGTTTAGATGTTGTTTCTCCCGACCCCTCCAGTCTTCCCCATTCTTTTTTATTTTTTGTATAAGTATACGACAGTAGCACAGTATTAGAACAGGAGATGGAATGAAAGTTCTTGGAACAAAATCTAGAAAAGTCTCACCCCAGCCTCCACCAAACCAGACAAAAACACACACACACAACCAAAACCTCAGAAACCTATCCCTCTTCCCCACAACCCACCCAGATAGCTACTGCAATAAACACTGAATCAGAGACAAAGCACATAAGCTCTTGGTGATAGGAACTCTTTGCCAAAACTTTGGAATGTATCCCAATTAGCAAAAAAAAAAAAATAAAAAAAAAGTCAATAATTATGGTAAGAATTTCACAAGGAAATGTATTGATCTGAATTACAGCAGAGACAAGTTAGTTTTTTGTTTAAATTTTAGCCAGAAACTTTCTCTCTGAATCTTCTAACGTGGTACAACCTGATATACAAGTACCTGGGTCATACTATTGCTATCAGGGATTCAAACCCTGCAAATTTCATGGCCACTGAGCTCATTGAACAGCACAAGCCATGAGGTACCAAACCCCCTCTGGAAAGCAATGAAGGATATCAGCTTTTTCTTGAATAGTCACTGTACATTTAGTGTATTGCTGGATAAGACCTTCTATTGCTGGCTTCAGCAAGCTTACTTACAAGAATGCAAGCTGCATGCAAACAGCCCAATTATTTTCCTCTATCCATTAAATCTAACCTAACCTGAATAAGGAGTTCTGTTTCTAAACAAGACTTTATATTAGAGCTTTCCTTTCATACCACAAATATACAAGTGTAAAATACTTTTTTCACTCAACTGCAAAAAGTTAAAAGTAATTATCTAGACCAAAAACTGAATCTGCAAAATCCTATTTGAATAGTGTGAAAACATCAGAAGATATTATATGGCAGCTAAATTTATTACTATGTCACTGAATATACCTTCTGGTACAGCTCAAAGTATTTCTGGGGTAGTCAGTACTATGCAAGTACTGGAAATAGTGATGGAAAGTTGGGCAGAAGGATTTAACTTTGGCTACTGAGGAAACAGCAGTAGACCCCAGCATGCTCATCAGACAGCATGTTGGACAGCACAAACAGGTTAACCCACCTTGCCCAATATGGCCAGAAGAGTCTAGCTCCACCTCATCTTTACTCTTTCACTGAAGTAGCTGTAGGCACAACAATAGGATCTCAACAAGATTGTTCTGCAAGCAAAACAAGCCCTGTTCCCTCAGCTTTTGTTTACAGGTAAGTGCTTGAGCACTTGACCATATTTCATAATGCTTCATTTGACTGACTTCATCAGGCCAATGTCTTTCCTGGACCGGGGAGCTCAAACCAAACAGTACAGCAGGTGCCAAATGAGGAGAAAGAACTACTATTAGCAAAAGTTGGCCACACTTCTGCTAATACATCCCAACTTCAGGCCATTTTTCCAGCCACTTCATATTCTGCCTGCCCTCAAGTAGATAAATCACTCCACACAGTTTGGTATTATCCATAAACTTGCTGACAACACACTATACCATCCATCTAGGTTATTAATTTGGATTTTAAACATTGTTGGCCCCAGTATCAGTGCCCAAGGGATACCACTGGTAATTGGCTGCTAGTTGAAATTTGTGCAGCTGTTCACCTGCTGATTCATATTGTAACCAATAATCTCACTTCTGAAGTGCATTTTATAGTGTGAAAAAATAGTAATAAAAAAAAAGTTAATTAAAAACCTTCTTTATGAAAACACCTCCCAGCATCTATCTTAACAGAGGCTTGCTTCCTTGAACTACAAGTCCATGTGGCACAATTTGCATTGCTGTAAGTTAACTAGGAAGCACCACATACTCTCAGTGATGCCACAGCTCAGGGAATTATTTAAAACCGAGAGCTGCTTGGAGTTGCTTTATCAAAAGTGCAAGTTTTGGAACAGTCTGTTAAGTTTACCACAGAAGGATGGACAGCATGTCCTAGCTTCAGCTCGGATAATTTTCTTCCTAGTAGCTGGTACAATGCTGTGTTTTGGATTTAGGATGAGAATAACGTTGATAACACACTGATATTTTAGTTATTGCTGAGCAGCACTTACCCTAAGTCAAGGATTTGTCAGTGTCTCATGCTCTGCCAGGATGCAGGTACACAAGGAGCTGGGAGGGAGCATGGCCAGGTCAGCTGACCTAAACTGGCCAAAGGGATATTCCACACCCCAGAATGGAGTGCCTAGTATATAAACTGAGGTGAGTTGGCCAGGAGGGGATGATCGCTGCTTGAGGGTGGGATGGACATTGGTCAGCAGGTGGTGAGCAGTGGTATATTGTGCATCACTGGTCTTTCTTGGATTTTATTACTCTTTCTATTTGCTACCTCCCCACATTATTATTCTTTTTTTTTAATTATTAAACTGTACTTAACCCAGAGGTTTTACTTTTTTCTGATTCTCTTCCCCCAGTCCACCAGGGGGAATGGGGAGAGGTGTGAGTGGCTGTGTGGTGCTTATTTGCTGTCTGAGGTTAAACCATAATTGATATAAAATGTGAGAGGTTCTTCATGAGAATAATTAATTTAACAAAACACTTTAGTTTTTAATCTGCAAAAATGGACAGACCATGCCTGCAGGGAGTAGAGAGACCTTATGAATTAGAATGGTTAGAATGCAAAGCCATTCCACATCAGCATTAAATTTGCTAATCTAGCCCCTCATATTTTTATCCTGCATGAGAGCTTCTTGATGGGATGAAAAGCTATTAACTTTGATTATTAGCTGTAGTGGATATTTCTGCAGAAATACACTTCTACCATGTATAAACAACATTAGTTTCAGAATTTGTACTTTTAGTAAACACTGCTTCAAACTGCAAAGAACAACTTTTTTGCAGGTCTTCTTTTGAGGCCTGTGCCTCCAGCAGCAGGAGTACATGAAATGTGTTTGTCTGTGTGGTTCTCAGGGCTATGAAACAGCAGAAGGAAGCTGCAAGGACAGCAGCTTACCCTGGAGAGTCTGTCACCTTTGGGCAGTCAGCAGCCACTGTTTTCACCTGTGAAATGGATGTGGGCATCACCATAGCTCATGGTAGCACTTAAACAAATGAAGGCTCAGCTTTACTGTGCAGTGTTGCACCTCCTGGGCACCACAGAGTGTAATGGCTTGGCTACAGTGTGGATCCACGTCTGCAGTATTGCTGCAAACCCACTGAATGTCAAACACATACAAATACAACACACCTCCGGTGTCTGTTTTCCTGCAAGCTGCTCTTTCTGTCCTGGATACTGAGGAGTGACAGCAAACTGCATAATCAACAGAATGCTCTTCTACTTCACGCTGGGATAACAACATACCTCTTCAAAGATGTTTCCTTTAAAACTGAGACTGGCCTTACTCAAGGAGAGACTGGATTTGGATGCGTGTCTCCCATGTCTCAGACAAACCTTAGTAACTGAACTTCTGGCCATTCGAAAAACAGATGGTACCTCTGCTTCCCCAGATACACGCATACCTATTAAAAAGTTTTGATTTCAGGAAGTCAACATTTTTCAAGGAAAAAAATTCTCCTATCAGAAAGATTCTCAGTGTCTTTGACATCCATCTGTGAAAATATTAGGCTACTTTACTCCTTTGTCTTCCTCCATGAGATTTCAAATTATTAAAAGAAATGGAAAAAGTAGAGCCTGGTCCATTCCTCTGACATGTCTCTTGAGATATGCTCTCTGAATCAAGATGCTAGCTTTATCTGCATCCACGCCTTTGAGTTAAGCTCTAGGATCAAGTCCTATAACTTTGCATCCAAATCTTGTAATGTTAAGCCCATCCAGAAGACAGGCAGCATTTCAGTGTGAACCATCTGCTCTGTCTCATCTCCAGTTGCACAGTATATTACTGACAAGTCTTACTGATGAATTTTCATAGCATAGGCAGTCAACATATTCAGTGTCTGGGCATGTATTATTTATTGTAAATACACACACAGGTATGCACACAGTTTAAAAAATCATTGGAGAAAGAGAAAGAAGGGAAAATAGAATACACCATGTTTTTAAAGGGCATATACACTCAAGCAGTGTGAGACTGGATTATACAGAAGGCTTTGAATTAATTACCTCTATCAATCTGTGTCATGGCAGACACTGAGAGGGCAATGGAAAAACCATTTGCAAGCAGCTTAAGCTCACTGCCTGCTATAAACAGATGAACTGTGGCAACCACCTGACTTTCATGAAATAGTGATTGACAGAGAAATACTCTTGTTCAGAACCTAGGAAAAAAGGAAAATACATGTTAAAAATAAAAAAGTCCCACACCTTTGCAGCACTGTAGGAAGACCCAGGCCAAGCATAAACACCAGTCCAAACTTCCCAGAGAATTCAAGCAAACTGGAGACCTTCAGGCTTAGGAGCAGATGCATTACACGCTTGGTGAAGCCTGAGAGAACATGCACACCTGAGAGAATATGCACACCTCACCAGAAGAGTCAAAAATGCTGGGAAAGAAGGTTAGCACGAAGGATCAGTTTTAGATCTAGTCCTACTTTCTCTTCTCACTGGTGCCTGTCTTAAAGGCAAACATTCTCACACTCACATAACACTACACTATGTTCATATCCTTCACCGCAAACACTTTTCCTTTCTTCATTTATTTCCATCTTACATGCTGGCAGGTGACTGTTCAAATACACTAAGTTGATAAACCCATTTACCATAAGCTCAGCAAACAGAAGTTTGCAAGCTCTTTGTACAGCTCAGAAGAAGATATAACCATATTTCTGCACTCACAGGAAAATACAGGATCTGTACTAAGTCTCCAACTGCTTCTGTGGCCTCAACTGTCCCTTTTATTATCTGGGAGATTTAAATCCCAGACTTCTAGAATAAGTTATGCTAATAGCATACCTGCTACTCAACAGAGGAATCCTTCCTCCTTGCATACCAGAATTCTAGTTAGAGAGTTAATTCAATTTCCTGCTTTGCTGAAAATATGCATTTAACAGGCAACAGTCACATGAGTAGTGTTAACTGATTTAATAAGCACACCAGGGTCTCCTTCTCTCATCTACTAGGATCCTTAATGCCTCCTGCAAGCAAGCAGCACCTGCTGTGACTCTCCATGACTTCCACAGCAATGCACAGCGTCAGGCATCTCACAGGCTCAAGCCTTTTAAAGAGCTTAACAAGTTTGCATATATAATGAGGTTAGTGAGGAATGCCCTTTCCATGGAGCAAAGTTATTCCACATCTGAAAACAGCTTAGTGTTGTTAATGTTTTCTTGCCTCTAAGGGTCATCTAACATTCATTTCTATTCATTCACACAAGAGAAGCAGCTGCAGCAGTTCTGAATGCCAAGGAAGACAAGATGTTGTCTCTAGAACTGAGAGGTGGGGAAAAGACCCTGTGAGGGTTTAGGAATGGAAAGGGCACATCAGCACCATTGTCAGAAAGATGTTGCAATGACAAACTACGCACAGCTTTTCTACATAAGTCTACACACTGGTGCAAATTATAGCCACATAAAATATACACTCCGTATTTGCTGTCTAAGACCAATAAAGTAGACGACTAGACCATAGGCATATTCAGAGGTGATTCCATCTTAGGGAATGCAGCACAGGAACAGAACACCATGCCCATACAATTAGGAGATGTGGCAGGCTAGGGGTCAGGGTGGTTTGGTTTTATTTTGGTTTGGGCCGTTGGGCATTTTTCTCAGAAACGACTGACAGAAGCAGGATCCTGTAACAGACTTTAGGGAAGATTAGAGGGAAAGAACAATAGCTCAGGGAGAACAGAAGAAGTATTTTGTCTGATGCCCTGCCAAGCTTGTGTTAAATAACAAAACAGTGTCCTAAAAGAATTTATTAATATGGCAACAAGTCTCTTCCAGACTGATGAAAGATAAAGCTATGTAAAGCATTGTCAATCTATTTGAACACCAGTTTCTGCTACTCAAGTTAAAGCTATAGATCTTGGCTGTTGGAAGCCTGCTCATTAAGTCTTGGTCTCCCTCTCCAGTACCAGTGAGCCAGTAATAGTCCTTGATGTGCTCTAAATTCATGCAAGCAATTTTCAAACCTTTTCAGAGGACCAACTCTTTCCAAAGTCACAAATAATTATCTGCAGCAGTTTCAGCCTCTCAAGCAAAAAGAAATTACTAGCTAACTACAGAAATCAAGATATACCTTATTAAGATCATAATTTTTTTCAG
The DNA here is from genome assembly GCA_035222235.1 of Margarornis squamiger. Lineage (NCBI taxonomy): Eukaryota > Metazoa > Chordata > Aves > Passeriformes > Furnariidae > Margarornis > Margarornis squamiger. The sequence goes on from JAWWTY010000077.1 coordinate 75,863,351, forward strand.
AAGAGCTCTCAACTTGTTCTGATCCCACTAAAACCAATCAAGCAATTGAAAACACTCCTTTATTGAAAGTCTCCTTTGTCTTACAAGCTATCCATCCATACCTACCCCCCTGATTCAGTATTTATGTTATTTTATGGCACCTCTTAGTGCAGTAAACAAACATAGTCCCTGGCCCCCAGAACTTATCCTCTTATTTTAGCCATGACACAATGAAGTGAGATGGGCAAGAATAACTGGGAATGTGACAATGAAGCTATATACTTAGGAAAAGGAGTAAAGCTGTGAATGAAAGAAGATTGGCGAAGAATTTGTAGAATGCTGCTTTACACAACGTACTGTGATACTCTAGATTGAAAACATGGACACAATTTGGGTATGCCACAGATGAGAAATGGGCAATTTACATTATTTAGCTAGATTATGATGACTTTATGGATCAATACAAAGACAAAATCCTAGCTTGAGTGAAGTTATGCAGTTAAATCAGTGCCATGCAAAGATGTACTCTAAGTTTCCATGAACTGTCAAGAAAATGGATTAAATACCACTTCAGAGTAGTGCCTAATAAAGGATTTTTACATGCAATTGCTTTTCATGATCTTCAACATATGGTTATTGAAAATCAGATTGTTTTGTTCCCTTCCTATAACAAAGATTTCTGATTACATTTGTTTTCCTTTCTCTTCTAGGGCAGAACTTTTAATGCAAAAAGCCATGAAAAAAGAATCTTGCAATTAGAGTGTTACATGCTCAAAGCAGCAACTCTCTCTTCTCCTGCAAGCATCCCAGGACAGCTTGTATTTATCTCGATGACCAGTGTACATATGCAGCTCAAATCAAGGCTGTGAGGAACTTGGCAGCATTTATCTTCACAGGCTTGCTATTCTCAGAATTTTTTTGCTTTCCGATCTGCATCACAACACAAAAGACAGCCAGAAATGCCTAGTTTTGACTTAAGGGTCACAAAGCTGTGAAAATGCACAAGTTTATATGCCTAAGGTGGAAACTGAACCAGTCACCTTACTTCTCAGAGCCAGACTGAGACCCAGATCCCGTAAAATCATTTTGGAGAGCAGGATTTTCTGTTCCTAGACCAAGTTTTCAGGATTGGACACCAGACTGATGTCTGTATTCATGCCCAACTGCAGCTCCTTTCAAGCACAAGGAGAGAAAAAAAACCACCCAGTACCACATTTAAGTAATCTTAGCAGAATTTGGGTCTTTGGTGTTTATGGCTTATGAAATACAGCTACAAATTGAAAAACCTTTCTTATTTTTGTGCTCCCCGCCCCCCCCCACCCCGATTTTATTATTTCACAGAACTGTTTCTGGTTTCACAGAGTAGTCTGAGTTGGAAGAAACTCTGGACAAAGATAGTTACAGGATTTCAGTTTTAACACTTGTAAACTTTCAGTGCTGTTGCATGACCTTCAAAATTACAGCAGCCGAAGAAATTAAAAAAAGAATATAAAATTGCAGTCAGTGTTTTACAGAACCACTGCTATCAGAGGTCACTAAAGGCTCTTAAAACTTTTCAAGAAAGCAGAGATGCTGGGAAAACATTAAAAAATAACAAACCTAGCCCCAAAATAAAAACAACAGTACTTTTTCAGGGTCTGTTATCTGCACAAGAAAAGAATAGGGAATTATAAACACAGCTTGGAAGGGATTATGACAAAATGAAAAGAAGCATAAAACCAAAGGAGCTCCTATCCTAAACCATGCCTCTGTGAAAAGAGAGAAAGTGCATCAAGGCAGAAGCGTGTCCATGTGAATTCTGGCTACATCTACTGCCGTGTGCTGCAGCGTGCAGACACTTGGGGACCTGCCATCACAAATAAAATGAGCAGTGTGCCAACGACATACCAAACATTAGTGGTCTCTAACATAACTACAGGTTTTGCTCACAATACCCTTGCCAAATGACAGCAGGGTTTTTGTTCAACTGTTTGCTTCACTTTCGCATTGCAGAACAACTGCCTGCCTAGCTATTGAAAATTAATCTGATAAATATGTTTGTTATATGCCTACAGAAAACCCGCAAGATTTCAGTCATTAGTATGCCACTCCAGGGCCTTTAATCACACAGTCATCTGTCAGAACAATTACTGTGTGAAAAGTAGAAAGAAAATGCTATGCTTTCTTGCAACATAATACTAACCAACCCAAAATTAGAGTAAAGAGTTCCACAGTAATATTCAAAGCATGTTAAAAAGGAAGTTTCAAATCTAGCACCTCTTCAGTTTCACTGGCTTGCTTTGATTATCATTTTACAAGCCATGAACTTGTAACAAGTATGGTCTTTTTGTTTCCATGTGGTCAAGTAGTAAATGATCAGTTAAAAATAAATACTCAAGGGCAAAGAAAAGTAAAAATGGCTGGGTCTACTGTTAGCTTAAGGAGAACAAAATACCATCCCTTACCTGTCCATGATGATACTGAAGTTCAAGTGAAAGCAGATGAACTTTTCCATTAAAACACACAAAGCAGAAAAAAAAAAGATGCCTTCTTTAGTCAGATAAACCACGCTAGATAACTTTTTAAATCCCAACTGATGTAAGAGCACAATATGGTCAAACTTCCTTTTGGGGCAGAAGAGAAGATCAGCATCAATGTGGAGTCTGTTCAATCACAAGATGTAAATGGTCTCCTGAAAACCACTAACAAAGGAAACTCAATGTCAGTTCAGCCTACAGACAAGGTTCAGTAGTCCATATCCAAACTAAAAGAATTTGGCAGGACAAAGTATTAGCATCTTGCCTTTGTCATTTCTAAGACAGTTGGAAATAAGATCTTTGCTGTAAAGCAGTGTAAAATGATCCAAGCAACTGTTCTTTCCAACTACACTACACAGACCAGTCAGTTGTCAAAAGCCACAAAAACCAAATCAAAACAAAATCAACAACAAAGCTCCTCCCATGAAACTCAGCTATAGGAGATAGTCCTTCAGAGGTACTAGAAATTGTAGAAAGTGTTTGCTTGTATTATAACAACTTTTTTCTTTTCCCCAAATGAGACTGCAACTGCCTGTCACACCTGCGTTTCAGGAGGTGAAATAACCTCTCAGGATGCACCAAACTTTGCTGTCCTTGAAACGAAACTTAACTTTGGCTGGAGAAGTAAAGGACCAAAAATTGAAAATTAAAAGAAAAAAACTAACTTTGAGAACTTGAAAACAAATAGCAGGACAGGAAATGACTGATACTTGACAGTTGCTTCACTGCTCTTAGACTGACTAGGCAGGGTTTTTTGGACTGTGTCCTGTGGGCCATTTTCCTCTCTCTGTGTATCTCTTCCAGACATCCGGATATCTCACTAAAATGACAATGGTTGTCTGCACTGGAGTTGTATTCACGTGTGCCTGTGACTGCTCTGCTGAGTCTCACACTGTCACTTCCCAGTGCTTCTGCCAAAACAGCAGCCATTCTGTACCACTGCTGAGGGACCTACCGTATGCACAGTCCTTTTCCTACCCACCGCCTCAGGACGACACAGACATGCTGTGTGACCAGCATCATTTTCCCACTGCATAGTCGAGTCCATGCCAAAGATGTTTGAAGACCAGATTAAAAATTCACATTTGAAAACTTTAAAAAACTATCAGAAAAAAAAAAAATTCACTAAGTTAGGATAACCAGCTCAATCTCCTAGTGATGTTAGTAATCTGCACACTCAAAAAAAGAAATAGAAAACCCGCTTAAGCAGCAATGAGACAAGGTCCCACCTGTTTATATTTTCCTTCATGAAAAATATATTTATGCAAAACCACCAGAGTTGTTTTCCAAATCCAATAGGCAGTGTTAATGCAGTACTTGCTACAATGACACAACTCTAATGCCAAGTCAAAAGCATTTGTTTCTAGACATCATACCAGTGGGAGTTGCATGCTGTGTCTTCTTGTGGTTTAACCCCAGCTGGTAAGTAAGTACCAGGGAGCTGCTTGATCATCTCCCACACCCCACTGGTTGTAAAGAAAAGGTAAACCTCATGTGGTGAGATAAGAACAGTTTAATAGTTGAAGTAAAATACAATATAATAATAATATACTAGTAGTAATAAATAGAATGAAAATGAAAGACACACAGAGAGAGATGGAGAAATAAAACCTAAGTAAGACAAGTGATGCACAATACCATTGCTCAAGCCCCACTGACCGATGCCCAGCCCTTCCCTGAGCAGTGATTGACCCCTCCTCACCAATCCCCCAGTTTATACACTGAGCATAACCATATTCTATGGAATATCCCTTTGGCCAGTTTAGGTCAGCTGTCCTGGCCTTGCTTCCTCCCAGCTTCTTGTGTACCTCCCCACTGGCAGACCACAGGAAAATGAAAAGTCCTTAACTTAGGCTGAGCACTGCTCAGCAACAACTAAGACATCCATGTGTAATCAATACTATTCTCATCCTAAATCCAAAACAAAGCACTGTAAGAGCTACTAAGAAAAAATGAACTCTGTCCCAGCTGAAAAAGGACACTGTCAAATCAAGTGCATCACCTACACTGACATTCCTCTTTCAAACAGGAATTCAGCACTGCTGAAAGTTTGCTCAGTCTCCCCTGACAGTAATAGAGATGGGCAAAGAGAAGACTGTCCTGTTCTCTCCCTCAGTCCACAGGGAAACTGCCAGGAATTCTATCCATAAATTGACTCTGCCTTCCTTGAACAGTCGGAAGGGCCAATGGCATGGACCAGCGACTCTAAAGCTAAGAATGGAAGTGGCACCATAACTTACCACTCATCTGCATAAACCTCTCCAGCAGACCAGCAAAGCAACAGCTATCGTATGAAGGTATCAGACACCTTATAAAGGGAATTTAATCAATACCTCATGACTCCTATTTCCAGAAAACAGCACCAATAGGTATCCCTCATTACTTGGCATATCACAACCCAAGAGGGACAGACCAGGACTCTCTGGCAGTCCAGGCAGCTTGTTGCAGTAAGCCAGCCATAGCACCCTCCATTTGTCTCTACAGTGCTTATTGCTCTTCAGCTGGGCTGGACTTTACATCTCAGCAAGCTGAGAAGCACTCATGGCTCCTTCCAGAAGGAAAACACTACTCCTCCTTCTGATACACTTTCTATTTCAGAGGACCTTTCCTTTTCTCACTTCACTACCTCAAGGGTAGATACGTGAATCTCTACCTCAAATTCCTTTTGAGTTTTCAGACTACTTTCTAGAATGGATCCAACTTTTCCGCTTACAAGTTTACCGTGCTTGAATGTAAATTTCAGTATAAATTTTATCCCTGTCTTAGCTACTTTGTTTCCTTCTTCTGGAGCACGCTACTAATTATCTAAACCCCCCCAGTTTTATTGTATTTGGCAGGAATATTCAGGTAAGGCAGCCTGTAGAGATTACGGAGTCCAAGTCCATTCCTCCAAAACCTGGAAAGAAGAGCGAAGTTGATATGGGGGGAAATGAGAAAAAGTTGAAACTGGAGGAATTGAAACACTGAAAAAATTGTTCTGAAAGATTTCACATTTTAAAAAGCTAAAAATTTTTATTGCAGCATTTCAAACAATCTATTTCGAGGCATTGAACTGATTAGCTGCAGCTCCTACAAAACACAGTACTGCCAAAAGCCATTCTGTAGGTACTGTTTCAATAGTCAAAGACTTTCTTCCTTTGCAATGGCAGAACTGTTTGTGATACTTGAACAAGGTGTGTTGGTAAAACTTTGTAACATACAACATGTTATTGACAGTCTTAATAAAGTACTTCTAATGAAGTATTATCATCACCATCATTAAATATAGTACTTCTAATGAACTATTATCATCCACCATCATTATGTATAAAAAGGCATATCCATTTTCCAGGTTTTCTTCTAGAAACTCAAATTTCTCCATTATTATGCCATTATAACATTGATTCTATTATGAAGCATTTCTGAGCCTTGTGGATGTTATGCTCATTTAGCTAGCATCAAAATGATTTTTCTCTGTTAGAGAAACCAATAAGGGAAAACAACTGGTATCTTTCTAGCTCACTTGAAAATGCAAAATCATTTGCAATATTCAGTATGCTTGATAGCATTTAAAACAAAGTCACCGTTATTTCCTAAACCTGTTAAAGGAGTATTTTATATGTAGTAATTAAATATTCCTAATTTTTCTCACTCTAAAAGTAGTAAAGTCCAGTTTTGCGAAGCAATAACTGATGACTACAGACTCCCCATAAGGTTGTTATTAATCCCAATGAAGTAGTATTTTTCTTATGCTTTTAATATACTACATCTCTAGGAACAAGACACCTCTTACCAAGTTAGTGCAAACCATTCAATAAAATTTGTGCCAGAAGGCAGGATGTTAGCAGCTGTTAAATACAGACTGTTGAAGATCATATTACCTGTTGGGCAGTTGATTAAAGCCACAAGAGATCCCATATAGAAAGTAAAGTTCCTAGATGCGAACAATACAAGTATTTGCACAAGAAATTATAGAATAATTATTTCATTGTTTATACCATATTTTGTATGTGTGCATGCATCTATCAATATGTACATTGACAATAACATAGATTTACATTTTGCTAATACAAGCTCTGGGTCAACACCAGGCAATACCACTGACAGCAGAATAAGACATAGCAGAAGTCCAAACTAGCAATGACAGGAGGTCAGATGCAGGAATTTCCTGTATCTTGTAGATCAATAGCAAAGATGCAACCCCACTGCTTGGAGTTGACCCTAGAAGTCAGTATACCACAAAATATGTCTCTCCACACATAGCACTACTCAAGCCTGCTACACAGCCTTTGAAAAGAGATGAGGGTAAGGGAGAATATGCTAAATCTGACATTAGGTGGGAAAAAAACCAAAAATGGAGGCCAGCCACTCTTTTTCTGAGTTGTGATGACCCATAAAAATTAGATTTGAGGTATTTTGTTCCATCAATGTCTTTCAGGAGTGGATTTTCCAAGAAAAGGCTTCATAACCTAATTTACTTAAGCAGAATCTGCCTAGCAGAAAGGACTAATGTATACTATTTGTTCTACTCTGGCAAGTCATTAAGTATTTTCTTACTCATGTATGCTCTTCCTAACTAGTGTCTAAAGCCCTCTCAGTCTGACAGAGGAATGCACATACACAAAGGCATGGTTGCTCCTCTACTAGGATTTAATGATTCTAAAAACTGAACTGTAACACAACCTGAAAAAAATTACCAGCTTCCAGTGCTAGATATCTTCCACCTTCCAGTCAGAAATCTACCAAAACTGGTTTTGCAGTTGTGTTCTTAAGTATCTTCTCCAGTCATCAGTAGAACAAAATGAAACAAAAGTGCAAACTGTAGAAGCCATTTCCAGCAGATAAACTCCTTGCTAGCTCTCTCCTGCCTATTGCTAAGTCAGCCTTCTAACTAGAGGAAAGACCTTTGTGATTTTTTTCCTGCTTTATTATTATGTTGGAAACAATAGCCTTTTTGTTCTATGGCAAGAATACAGGAGCCGAAGCTTCGTGCACAATTGTGTGATCATCGCACAGCCCTGTGTCCCAACCTTTCCGAAACACGGCAGGCACAAAGCTATCCTGCTGACTAATGAGAAGATAAAGGACGGTCCAAGGGAAACAATGAACAAAATTGTCACTTACAAGAATGCAGAAGGCCACTTCAGTATTCCCACAATCTCTTGCCAATTTTTCTTTCCTTGTGCCATTTCCTCCATCAAATAACTGCTGTCAGTTTTGACTGTTTAAATGATTAATTATTCTGACCATAAATATTCTTAAGAGAAATGAGAACAGTGACCTAGACCTGGAACATTTATTTGCCATAATAATCACAACTTTATGTCCCTGAACACGAATGAGAGTCTGAGACACTGAACAGTTTACTCTCTGAGCTCCAAATCCCAGATACTGCCCTGCTTGGCATCTCTGAAGTAGCTTCAACCTACAAGGGCCTACCTCCAGATCATGTAGTCTCCATGAAGGACACCTGTGTAACAAAAACTACTCTATACACCAGGGCAAAAATATCATTCCAGAAATGGAGAGACTTTTCTCAAAGTGTTTTAGCCTGGTTATGCTGTAACTAGAGCCTCCTGGGTGCACAGCAAAAGTGGCTGTTCAGATTTTCAGCTGGTTTACAGCTGTGCCTCTTCTCGGCAGCATCAAAGCATTTCAGTTTGCTGCTTCACCCCGCCACGTTAGCAGATACGATGGTAACAGACTGTGTTTGTGTTTCGTGTTTTCAGTGGGTCAAAGACTGGAATTTTTGTGGTGTTCATTCATAAGACCAAACTGTTCCACTTGGAAAAAAAAATTACGTGAGAAGTAGATGATGCCCACCCTTAGACAACTTCTTACTATCTCTGCAATTCTGCAACTAATTGATCAAATGTAGCAACAGGGCTGCAAAGTGCTGCTAGAAGCCCTAGTCCTTCCCTTTGCTTAAGTAAACTACACACCAAGCTTAGTGGTGAAACTCTTCACCGCAACTACAAGCCTTTGCCGAAAAGTGCATCTGTTATTTCCAGATAATTCCATGATAGTTTTAGTCATGGTCTGTTTTGCACATGGTGACCAATCATGCTAAACACCGTATATTCTGTTCAGCAAAACCATACAGATTAAGTGGTCATTGAGAACCAACCCCAAATACACTATGAAAAGAAGCAGACCATTTCAACTCACACTGCTCTAACCTGACAACTCAGGTCCTTGTGATCCAAAGCAGTCTGACTCACATGCTGGGAAGATTCACCCTAAATTGAGTGCAGCTCTAAGACACACATGTCACACAACCTCAGTCTCACTGTCCTTCTTTGAACTCCAAACCATATTCATTGTATTTGGGGGCTGACGGTGGTGTGTCTTGTCACACTCTTAGGGAAAAAAAAAATAAAAAAGAGGAACTACCTAGCATTTTAGTATTTTCTTCACATCTCACTTCTTTCCATTGCAGGACTCCTGCCCAGCAAGACACTGGCGGAGTTTTTACCTCTTGTATTGTTGATGTTCAGCTATTGAGTTATATCTCATATAAAGAGCTCCTCGATTTGCTTCAGATCATGGTAAAGTGATAGAAGGTGTCCCAATAGAAAACAGACTTGAACCACATGTCAAAACTAACAAACAGCAGCAAAAATCCCCACCCAAATATTGTTAAAGAAAAATATTTCTATATAATAATGTATTCCAATTTATTATATAACACTACCTAACAATATATGTTAATGTGCTAGAATAATAGATATTTTGATACTCTAATGATATATCAGGATGATAAAGGAAATTGTAAAATACGGTGGTTATAAAATTTAACATCCAGTTATTTTCTAGGCATTGACAGCATCATGGAAGATATTAGCTATCACACCTTGGACATCACATACAGTATGCATGTAAAAAACCATAAGAAAGCCTATTAGAACTACACGAAAAATGATCAGTTCAAAGAGAACTTCACAGGAATTAAGTGTCCAAAAATGACACTGTTTTAAAAATAGTTTAAATTTATATTAAAATAAAATTATGAATTAAAAATGATTTTACAGTATTTTTACAGAGATTAAAGAAAGCCTTGATCTGCCAAAGTTATGGAAGCTAAAAGTAGAAGTAAGACACTTAACACCCCCCAGGACTGAACACATCCCAGATTTTAAGACTGTTGACTGCCACACGGAGGCCTGCCTTGTTCAGCATCCCCATGCTATCTCATGCAAAATCTCACCATCTGGCAAACAAGGGCAGTTTCTACAAGGAAAGCAACAACTAAGGCAGGATCTTTACAGAAGCTGTGCTAATCATTAAGAAAACCATATGCAATGGAGGTTTAATTGTGGACATTTTAGCTTCCCTAACTCAGCTTCACCTTTCCCATATGAATTAAAAACTATTTGGGGGACCACACTTACTTGCGTTGCATAGCCTTTACTACAACAGGGACCCCAGCCCATTACCCACATTCTGATCCTGTGACAGCAAGTGCCACAGTAAGAAATGGGTGAGTGAAAGCATTGCCTCAGACAACTGAAAGCTAACCTGGCAATGCCTAGTCTTTCCTTACACAGTGCATTCCCTCCAGTGACACAAGACATTTATTAACTAGAGCAATTGTTACAGGGATCTCATTTATGTCACCAGAAAAGGATGTTTCAGTGTTCTGAGTTCCGTATTTTTAAATGCTATTAAAGTGCCCTTTTCCTTAGAGTGATGAGTTTTATTATGCAATCCTTGGCTCAAAACGTAACCATAGAGCAAACAGCATCTTTAGAAATACTAGATGTAATAGAGAATCTAGAAAATATCTACATAGTTCTGTCAGCCCACTCTGAGTAAATTAATATTGCAATGCAAATTCACACAGACTTTAATTTTATGAAGTTCAGTTATAAACAAGTACACCTGAAAGCTATATGCAAACTAAGAGCAATTGTCATAAATTCAAAGAATTTGTGATCAAATGCATGCTGCCTCTTGGCCTCTCAATTATTTGCTGTCATAAAACTCATGACAGTCACTGAATGAATGGCTTTTTATTGCATGATCATCCCGCTAGAAGTTTGGAGTGCACAAATGTGCTGGAAGCACTTCCTGATAGTCTAATTTTTAATTATTCAAATATGCATGTTTCTGAAATTCACATAACCAACTGTTTTGCCAACAGGCCCCAAGACTCAGCAGATGCCTCTTGGACTCAGATAACATTTTCTTGGTTCTGTTGTGCATGGGTATCTTCTTACTCTAGTATGGTTGCACTAACTCCACCATGAAGCCAATAAAATCCCTTTCCCTTAAAAGGTGGTGGATGCTTAAGAAAGATATGGCCTCGTGGAATGGTACACTACACAGTGTTAAGAGGGGCTGTTTGTAACTTCTACACAAACCACCCTGCTGAATCTTTGCTTTACTTGTGGCAGAACAGCATGATGAATTCTGTCAAGTAATCATTACCACCACATGGCACAGCACAGGGGACCATTGTGAAAACAGACAAAAGGGAAGTGATTATAAGGACAGAAGTTGGCAATGGGGAAAAAAATCGTATTTGCTGACCATTGTATTTTTCCCATTCACAGAGAGAAGTCAGAGAATGCATTATTTTGGGGTGAAGTCCTAATGAGACTGGCACAGGGAAATCTACAGAAAAATAAGCATACTAATCATAGCAACTCATATATCGATAACAACTTCATTACCTAGGCAGAATAAGTTCATTGTCATTCTCTCCTGGACAGTAAAACTCACCATCAAACTACCTATGCAGGTGGGCACAAGCAAGTAGAAACTATTGCAGACACAGCTAAGGCCACGACACAGCACAGAAAGATCTGCAGCTGAAGAGTTCAAAAGGAAAACGGGGAAGCAAATACAATATGTGCATCAAAGAGGTATTGCAAGCCAGGGCAAAACTAAGCAAAGGTTTTACACTGCTCTTCTAGAGATGACAGAATCAGAACAGTTTGAGTTGGAAGGGACCTCCAGGGACCACCTAGTCCAATTCCCCTGCAATGAGCAGGGACATCTTCAACTAAATCAGGTTCCTCAAAGGCCTGGCCAACCTGACCTGGAATGTTTCCACGGATGGGGCACCCACCACCTTCCTGGGCAACCTGTTACAGTGTTTCATCACCCTCACAATAAAGAATTTCTTCCTTCTATCTTCTCTAAGTCTGCTCTCCTTTAGTTTAAAACCATTATCCCTTGTCCTAACACAATAGGCCCTTCAAAAAAGTATGTCCCCGTCAGAGAGAAGTAGCATGCAGAAGTAGATGCAGTGATGTATGTGACACAAAGCAAGAGAAGGCCACGTAAACTGAATCCTGAGTCTAAGATGCCAGTTCACAGAGTCCTTCACCACACAGGTACCAGACATCTTTATGTTAGTATTGAATGAAGTCTAAACATACCATGTAACTGTATAAGTTGACACTGGAAGCTGCAGTCTCCTTTGTACAAGGACTATTAAATCAGTTTAACTGCTGTCTGCTGAAGAAAAAAATTAAATTCCCAGAAGTTTCATGACTTCCTACATCCTACTGTGTAGTCAAATGTCAACCAGTCAAAAAAAGCTAGAAAGGCTTTTCAATTTCACCAAAACTTCAGGTTCCACACTCACATGCAAGGATGACAGAAGGGTTTACTAATAAACAAAAGCTGTAGGCTCAGAGGAGGAAAAGATTAAAAAACTGGAGTATACTAAACATGATCTTTCACTTCAGGGTCTTCTCCCCATCTGACTATTCCTGGTTATAAACAGTAGTGATTTTATTAGGCTATGGCTGCTAGAGATTTTCTGCAAGATATTTCTGGTGCTTGTGATGTTAGCCTGTGCTGAGACCAGGGGATACACAGTCGTCAAAGCAGCATAAAATAATTCTGACAATTCATGACATTCTTTTAATTGCACTATCAAATTGCAAGGGTTTCTCTCAGGTTCATCTGCCTAAAATTTAGTGGTTTGACTGTTCAGCATTGGATCACTAAGCACACCAGCTGTAGCACTTACTACTGCAGCCTAATAGACAAAGCAACAGAAGAGAGTTGGCAGGCAAAAACAAAAATGTGATTTTATGGGCTAGCATATACCCACAAAAACAGTGGTGGAACACAAGCCCAATCAATATAGGACCATAGGGACCCCTGTTTATGTAACGTGAAGCCAGAACACATTAAACTCTCAAGTTCTTTCCAGTGTTAGAGGTTTGCAGCATGCTTTATACAGACTTTGGAAGAGTATCTGATTTACTTTGCCAGCAAAAACATTACAGATGGAACCGTCAAATCTTCTTGTTTAGTGGCGCCTGCTTTTCTAACACGTGACTTTTTTAAATAACAACTGCCACTCATCGGATAAACTCAGTGTCTTTTCCAGCACCTGCAATAATGCTTTGAGGACATAGAATAGATTTCAAGAACTGACAATCTACAAACTACCCTTCAAAAAGCCATTCTAGGCTATTTTAAACTTCATGCTTTTCACTGTTGTAATTCTGGCCTATTGTTCATGTGTAGGGCTATATCTGCCAATTACTTACAACATATTTTGCTATTTCTTCCTTCTTTCACAATTATGCAAACAGTGTGTGTGTGCTAGGTAAGATCATCCTAGAGACACTAGGTGTGTACATGGTGTAAAAACGGCTGCAACAAGCTTAAGACTTCTGTCCTACAAGTCTTATGCATAATTTATTTCCTCATACCAATCAGGAATCGGAGAAGGCTCAAGGGTATTCTCAGTCATGTCAATAGGAAGAGAGGAAAACCAGCACAAGGTGTATTTGAAAGGCAGCCTTGGAAGCAGGACACCATGAAATTTCACTGGGATCAAATCCCAAAACCAGATGCTGAAAATGAGTTCAAAGTTAAAACTTAGACTCTGGCTCCTGCTTCTTTCCTCACTTGTTCTTAGAAGTGAGGACTAAAAAAATCATTACTATAGGGTATTACATAAAGAAATCTTTTTGTTTAAATACAATGCTATTACAAAAAAAACCAAACCCAGAAACTAACCCCAAACAAATTTCATTACAAAGAACACTTTATTATTTCATAATAAACCTAAAAGAATGCTGCAACCATACAAGTAGAGAAAGAGTTAATGAATACAGCACAATGAAGCTTTTTTGGGGCCTCCCAAAACTGTGTGCAAAGTTGCAGAAAATCACTGCTACCAAATAAAATCACTTAACAATTAATTTTAGACCATAAACTTCCCATTATGAAAACATCACTAATAGACGCTGTAAAAAAATCCCTCCCCCAAAAAACTAGGAGGGCTGCAGTTAATCAGAATACCAGGAAGGGAAAAAGCAAACTTGGAAGACTGACACTGGCACAGTCTTTGCTGATAAAAAGGAAGAGGCAGGAAGCAGACACTCATGTGATATGGCTTAAGCCATACATATGCAAAGACTTAAAGATCTACAAGCAGAAAAATGAGTATGAAGAAGATACATCACACAAGCAAAACAGCAGTATTTATAGAAATGTTTGATCATTACTAGCACTTTGTTCTTTTTTATTATTTAGCTGGTTGTTCCTGTGGAAGACGTGTTTTTGCTACTTGGCCTTGAACTACAAGAAACTGTTTCACAGTTCCTGCTTTGCTGCAGGTGCAGAATCAAGATGGGAAACCATATTTTTCTTGTAAACTTAGAAGCATTTAAAAGAGCTCCACAAAGAAGCTGCGTATTACAAGGTAATTTCTTTAAAAAGATTTTCCAGTGCCAAGGTATACTGATTGCCCATACTAAATGTAGGGAGAGATATTAAAAATAATCTTTGTGAAAGATGATGTTACTTGCTCAGGCTGGTAGCACTTCAGACTCTCCATGTCCAGTCTAGACTTGGATGTATTAGGAAAACCATGACCATTTGCCAAAAACACCACTGGCATTCACTACAGTTATTTTTAGAAACAACTAAAACAAACTTAATACCATCCACTTCTCTCAAAAGAGGTAGCATTTAGCAATACAGACCTGAAATTTACTCAACACATAGTTTTAATACATATATTCTAGCTCTCACATTCAAAGAAAACTGTATCAACATGTTTTTGTAACAGAGATAACAATTTAATAGGAAGCAACTGCTGACAAGGGTTCATTAGATTCTTACATCTAATTAACTACACACACTAGTCAACACTTTGCTCAAGTGCTCAATATTAATCTGAGTTGCTGGCTAATAAGGTCCTATATGCATATATATCCACATTTATATAAACATATGGTGTTAAACATGATACTGTCAGTCTCCTTTAAGAGAAGATTTTAAGTATGTCAGTTCATTCCATGTTTCTTGCAGATGTTTCTTAGTAAGTGGGTTTTATCATATTTTGGTGGAGGATTATCTTTGTTTCTTAGGGGTGCTTGTTTGTTCTGTTTTTTAAGACTGTTCATTTCATCAAGATTATGTTGAGAAATTCTGTTCTGTAGAAAATGTGCATGACAACCTGAACAGAAAAATACTAATCTTCCATCTTTGCTACAGCAAAAAGGCAGCAACGACTTAATCAAAACCCACCTGTTACTCAACCTGAATGATAGTTTTCCATTCTAATCTTCAAATAGCAACATAAAGTGTTTCCTTTCTAACAATATGACATTGCATAAACTCATAGAGTATCCTTGATTCCCCTGAGGTTAAATGTAACGTGTATCTGCTTGGCAAAAGATAGAGGAAGTTCCTATAAAACTTCCATTTCAATTAACTGAATTTCAAACATTAAAGTATATTGCCTTTACTTTTCATAACAAAAGTGGTTGGAAAGTTTCAGTAATCCACAAAGCATTTCCTGAAGGCCCAAAATACTGCAGCTTTATCAATTATGGCATACCTGTCAGATCTAAAATATTCATTAATGCTGCAGTTTGACAGTGGGGCACAATGAGTGGTTACACACCTAAGACGAAATGCAGCAGTTGCTCTGCCAGGTCCTAAGTTCCTAAAAGTATTCCTCATGATGCCATGGGAAGGTGATGCTCTTAGGCAACATAGCGCCACTTTGTTGTAAGGACAGAAACACAGGACAAAGTCACAGAAGAGGAAAGACTGACAGCACAGACGTAATCCTTTAGCTGCACGAGGGGCAGCAGAGGCAGTGAAAATGGAAATACCTGAAGCCACTTCTGCCTCCAAAGGAGGGTGGAAATCTGCCAGCCAAGAGGCCTGGAGTGTCTGTCCTGGTTATCCTGCTTAAGATCTGACTAGGAATCAACCATGAACATTGGCTGACTTCTGCAATTGCCTTCCCTAAAGAACACCAAACTTTTAACATGCTCCTGTGCCAAAGCATCTCTGATAAAAGTGGGGTCTTGAGGGTGGGCTTTATGTGTGGGCTTTTTGCTTGTTTGGGTTGGGGTTTTTGCAGGGAGATTTTTTGGTTGATTTGGGTTTGTTTAGTAGGTTTGGTGTGGGTTTTTTTTTCTTTTTTCTTGTCATGAGTCTTGGAAGGCAGACCAGTAATCAGAAAGAAAAGCAAGGAGTCCTAGGGACAGCCTAGATGATACTTCATAAAGAAAATACTGAAAAAGACCCATCACTGTTTGAGAAAACAAATTAAAGTGGTGTTAGCAAGCTCTCATCACAGTATAGATTTCTATGTGTATGAGCAGAGCCTAACATCCTGTGACAGATTCAAATTTTCATCCTCTCTCCTATGTGAAAGGCACTAGCAAAGTTGTCATTTTAAATACAGATATGATTCTTGGGGTATGGGTATGTTTTTTATGTATGCAAACAATAGATTTTGCACCTACAGAAAAAGATACACGTAATACTCAATTTTTGCTTCATTAGTTTTGCTTTCTTTTCTCTTGCTGTAGTAGGAACCAATTCCTTACTGCCTCCACTGAGTCAAAAGAAGACAGTTCAACCGGCTAATCATTTGACTACCAGAAAACTAACTCAGGAGATGATGTCTAGGGTTTTTTTCCTTTATAAATTGTTTGAGATCTATTGAATCACAGATACCTGGGTTACCCTGCTCTATGTCAAAGGAAGGACAGAAAAATGTCTTTTCAACATGTGTGTTTACATGAGACATTGGCAAGAGGGAGATGTGTTAATTCCTCTTCCTCCCCTTTTGGTCTTAGTGTCTTGGCCACTGCCTGATAAAAAACATACAAAAGAAGCAATGCAACAACAAAAAATTTTCACATTCCAAGCAGTAATATCACATATGCTGACTCAATTATAGTTCTAAAATTCACTACAGATGTAGCTTAAACCAAATGGGTGCAAGATGTACAGTCAGATATGAGTTTACAGACCCGTGTTAGGAAATAGCTGGCAGAAGACAGGCAATGTCGTTTGCATTTTGCCAGCCCGAATCTTCTCCCCTTTCCCCTCTCCCCTCCTTTCTCGCTTTAGTTGTTTTGGCAGCTGTGTCTCAATCTCTTCAAATTACTCTTCTAATTGGGTGTTTCTATGGAAACAGACTAGAAGACACAGTACCTCTCCATTAAAAAACTATAAAAACAAGAAGTGCACCATGAGAAAACAAAAAGGATGAAGATCAGTAATACAATGGGAAAAGTTCTTACCAAAATGAGAAACTGTACAGCCTTTAAATAGTTTAACAGCACAAAGCAAACCAGGACCACACTGATGCTGCCAAATTACCACATAACCCGTCATGATTCTGCAGGGATGGCTTTTGACTGAAACAACATGCAATGGACTGGTTTTCAGATGAAATCTCTCCATGCCTCAAGTATCTGTGCCAGTGACCTGATATAGTCTGTGTCCAACCATATTTCTCTACAACACAAGATAAAATGGAGAATGGGGGGTTCAGTCATTTCATCACCCATTGTCTCTGTCAATGCTTCCTCCTCCAAGGAAGGACTCTCCACATACCTCCTCTGCTCCAGTGTAGGGTCCCTCCCATGGGAAACATCCTCCACACAAACTTTAGGAGTACCTTCTCCCCTTCCTTTACTGATCTTAGTGTCTGTAGGGCTGTTTCTGTCACATCTGCTCGCTCCTTTCTCCTGGCTGCTGTTGTGTAGTAACTTTTTCCCCTTCTTAAACACATTATCCCAGAGGTGCTTCCACCATCACTGATGGGCTTGGCCTTGGCCAGCTGCAGGTCTGTCTTGGAGCTGGCTGGCATTGGCTCTGTCAGACATGGGGAAAGTTTCTAGCAGCTTCTGAAAGAAACCATCCTGGTAACCACCTGACTACCAAAACCTTGCCACACAAACCCAACACAAGATGTTCAAAGAATTTAGACTTAGTTTAGGTATGTCCAGTCACTGATACTGAAAAAAAAATTAAGTATCAATTACAGAAAACCCTACATCCCAGCAATATCAGCTCATTGGGTCTGATCACAGAGCCTACCACTTTACTCCACGGTGAATTGGGGAATCAGTAACAGAATTTTCACCACTTCAGATCCTGAGTCTATTGCGAATCAATTAAAAGGCGCTGCTTATTAGCAAAGGAATGTCACAGCAGCCTCAGCTGAAAAAGAAAGTGCATTCAAGATTTAATTAAATTACAGCATTCCCTTACCACATAACCCATAGCAGGAGGAAGGACCACATGAGGAAAGAACCAGTTCAGAAGCATAATGCAAAATTAAAAAGGATGAGAGAGGAGGGAGAAGGGAAGAAGACTTGATGCTTCTTTATTCAAGATGCCCATTTTGCTGAATTTTTTAGGGTGAGGCTAGGAGGACTGAGCTTTGCCAACCCGAGCTTACTGCAAGACTGGAGTTGCAACAGCAACATCAGGCCTCTATCAACAGGCCTTTAGTATTTTTAAGTCCTGGTCAGAGAATTTGGTAATGGTTTTGATTTGTTTATTTTTTAAATGTCTTCCAACATTTTTCTTTGGTTTCAGTGATACTGAAGACACTAACACTTGCTAAAAATTTCTCCCAAACTGTAAAATGCAGTTCTCATTTATACACAAGTCTGTTTACTAACTTCTTCCTTCAGGATTGCTGACTAACTTTTCCAGAAGTTCTGCTGGAAATCCAGGGAATTGCCACCAGCTGCTGCTACCCGGGGGTTCTGCTCTCGGCTATAAGGAGGCAACGGAACCCTGTAACTGCACTGGAGTAACAAAGCAGAACTTGTCAATATATTTTGGGAGGGTTAATGAAGAATTACACTTGTAGCAATTTATGGTACCTTCTTAAAAAGGAACATATTCGTTTCCAAGAACCCATGAAATAAAGTCAGAATTTATTAATTCCTTGACATTACTAAGTGGTGTTTAGGACTAAACAGAGATTTTTAACCTTGAAGAATAAATCTGAAATCCACTGATAGTTTTACGCTATTGTAGCAATGAGGAGCGAAACGAAGTATTTTTATTCAAGATCATCTTTCAGGTTAGTATTTGGTTGAAAATCTCCTTAGAAAGCTACACTGAAGACTGCCGTACTTATCAGTCTACTGTTTTTTAAAAAATATAGTAGTTAACCTAATCTGATCTCACTGTTGCCAGGCCTTGAAAGCTCCAACAGTGATCAGGGCAGACAACAATTGGTCATGAAGGAAATAAAACATTAAATAAGGTGGTCAGCTGCCAACTGTTGCCTTGGCATCAGGAGCTTATTCTTCAGCCCCGTGTTACTCCACCTTCCCCAAATAATTCCCTTAAAAAGGACAGTGAAATCTGACACATGATCAGAATCGATAAGCCACCCCATAATTACAGTGCTGTCCGGACTAGTTTCCCTCTAAACTGTAACTACTGATACCTCCTCCCTCTCCCACAAAGTTTCTCCACTACATCAGAAATACAGCAACAGAGGTATTTGGTAGCTTTTCTGTGAACACCCTACTTAGATGAACACTAGTTTGTCTCCCTGAAGTGACAATTATCCCTGTCTGCCTGAAGTGCAAAATACTATAACATCTGCCCTGGCACCAGCAAGCAGTATCCTCTAGATGCACCCAGCTAGCAGAAAATCCACATACAAAAGCATGTAAGTAAATGCTTACACTAAGTTGGGAGCAAATCCTTTACTCCCAGTTTTTGCTTTTTTTTTGCTGTCCTAGGAGCAGAGAAAAGAACAAAAAAAAATTATTTAACCCCCTTTTAGAGCACACATGAGCAAAAACCAATGCATAAACAAAAGTATTCATAAGAACAGCATAATCTGCCCTCAGCCCTTCAGCCACTCTTGAATTGGGAGAAGCTTATTTATATGGCCTTTTGATGAAGAAATGCTGAGAGTGGTTTGGGGAAGAAAAAATAATACAAATGAGCATTTAGAGAGGCCTGCATGCTCACCTCTCATGCTAGGAAAAGGATTCACCAAATTTCAAGACAGAGAGAACTTTCAAAATTAAGAAACGCTTCTTTTATTTGCCAACTAAATACATTATGTGTGACCAGACGATTTCATCTTTTATGACAATGCTACAAAGAACCTTTATTTTCATCAGTTTCTTGATCACTCATCCTAATTTCCCCAGTGTACTGAGAACTCCAGTTCTTAACATCTGGAGTTCTTGTCTTCATAGTACAACCTATTTTGTAAGAAAAAAGCTGAAAACAAAACCCCAAATAAGACCCCTAACTACTAGCTTTTAATATCACTGTATTATTTCCTTTAACTCTGAGACTACTGTCCCTCCATCCTCAGAAAAATCAGTAGCAAAAAAAGGAAGTATATATCAAGGAAAAATTTTCTGGTTCTCATTAACATGAGGAAAACCACCTGGAATTTCAATAGAATTAAGAGATATCCATTTCCATGTTACTTGCCAAAGAGGAGCTTGATGTAGACTGATTCCTTACTTGAAATTACTTTTAACAGCCTGTAAGCTTGCATCTGAGCAGTGCAACATAATTTCATGAAGCTTTGTGCAGTCTCACAAATATCAGAGAAACAACAGGAGCTCACATCGCTCATGACACACATAAATTGAAGTATTCCAGGACTCCCACTCAGGCAGCGGGCCAAAGTCATACCTAGATACAACAGGGTGTAGGCTGCTGATTTACTACAAAGTCAACTGGGTTCACTGTCTAGAAAAATGAATGTTTGAATGCACGTTCCAGAAAATATGAGCTATTTTCAATGGAGAAAGTAGTTCCCCTATTACCCAAGTCTCATTTACATACAACAGGAGTAATTTTTGCTGCCTCCATGCTGGACAGCTGCAGTATGTCATTGCCATTTTCCATGTCAACCCTAGATAGAAAGCAGAAATACTTTTGGTGCACGCTTTGCTACAATTATTTCAAAAAGAAGACAAAAGAAAATAACCTATGTAATAAATTAATGCCACATATTACTCAGCAGCACACTGGAACAAAGGAGAAGAAATTGAAGAATTGTGTTTTCAACATCAATGCACCTCTCATAACACCTTATTCCCTCCACATGCACCTTCTGCTGTACCTGCCTGAAACATTATACAAAGTGGGACAGTTTTCAATTCCAACATTTTGAAGGAAATATACAGTTACATACAAACTGACCCTATTTCCCTGCTTGCATGATTTGCAGTTATGTACTTTACATTTTCTCGTGGCATCTCTCCCTATCTGCCCACTTCCTTAGGAAAAAAAAAATGAATGGGGAATAAGTTTGTCAAGGTAAATGCTCATTAAGCCAAAAATAGGCAGCTTCTTGGACAATGTTAGCTCTGGAGTAGGATATGAGACTATTTGGTGCATCTTCACAATCTTCCCAGACAAGTCATTAATTCTGGTCTATTGTTTAAGACAATGTTTAATATGCTTGCAACAGGTAAACGAGACTTTTTAGCAAATATTTAATAAAGAAGATAACAGAGAAATTAAATGAACACATGCAAATTTTAAACACTGAACTTTACAGTTTATTGAAGGTTGCTTGATTCATCAGGTCTACCAAATCACAGAGGCTGCCTGTAAATGGCCATGAAGTTTGACAACCCATGCCTTGCTAAGTCTAGAAGTCATTTGCTTACAACTCTCATGCACTGAGATTTATTACACTTACACAACAGAACTGAAGAGTACTGGGCATGCTGCATAGTATGTTTGTTTCTAAAATGCACCCCTGACATACTGCATGCATTCCAAGCCCTATAGAACTGTAATTCAGAGCAGCGTCTTAATCTAGTCTGACAAAAATCAGGAGAATTCAGGCTTTCTAATAAGCAGCAGCTATTGCTGAGGCAATGCATGTGAAGAGAACTGAATATCATGTATTACCAACTCAAATTTCATTCCAGATATGTACCATTGCATTTCTCTTCCACCAACTGATGTCATTAAACAACCACATAAACTTTTAAGTAAGCTTTTTTGATCACAAGAAATTGTGGTTGAGGAGGTATTAAAAGAAAAAAATTAAATCTCACTGCAATTTTCCCACGGGTAGGAACTGGCTTTCACATTTTGAAAATCTCAAGAACAGAAAGTTAAAAATCCAAGGTATGGGTGAAGAATTTAAAAAATCCATTATTACATGTCTACACCTGCAGGATTTCTATCAATTTCTTAGCTGTTCATTATTTCCTTGCATTACAGCCCTTTTGATTACTTCTTTTCTGGCCAGCCTATGACAGTTTAAGCACCCCACACCCTTCTCCCAGTCTTCTGTTAAGCTAAAAAAGTCAAATTAGTATTTGTTCACCACAGTGGGGAGAACAAAAAACAAAACAAAAACACCTGTACATAAACAGGCCAAGGAAAATTAGTCACTTAAAAATTAGCCCTCAGTTTCATATACATTTTCCTCATTGGTGGCAAAATTTGCCCACAAGAATAGGTAGTTAGTCTCTCCTGGGCTCCTGGTGCTGGTGATGCTACAAACTTTACTCAGCATGGGACTGTTTGGTGACATCAAATACTAATTTCCTTTACAAAAGAAAAACAAAGCATATCACCTGGGGACAACACACCATAGCCTTAGGTAGGCCACAAATCATCTAGTTTACCTTAAAACACAACAAAATTGTGTAGGTTTCACTAGGATTTTTACAAGAGGGATTGCTCCTGTAGGTAAAATAGGCACTGAGGTTGGACAGGGCTTAACCAGCAGCATTTCTGGAGAAAAGGTTGTGAGAACACTAGCAGCTCCATTTGTATCCAAAGCTAAATATCAAGCTTGAAGCTCATATAAATAATTCATGGAAATGGGTGGAGGGATTTTCTATTAGAGAATTTTACAGAGAACAAAAGTAGCTTACTTGCTTAAAACAATTGCATTTTTAAACCCTGTGACTATTATGTTTGACTCGTGTGTGTGTGTGTGTGTGCAGAACAGTGCCATTTCAATCCTCTAAGCAATTGAATGATTCAGCCTGGTATCTTAGGCAACAAGTTGTTGCCTAACATCTTAAAGCTCTGTGTGCTTTCCAAGAGAAAGAAAAATGACTGGACAGGGTGGGCATGAACATTTTCCTTCATTTCCCCAGAAGGCAATAAAGAACAACTTAAAGCACATGGCATCCTATCAAATCCAATTGCATGCCTTTCTAGTAAGGAAGGTCACAGTTTATCTGATGGAACAGCAAATATAAATCAGCACCTGCCACATTTAAGTGATTCCTCTAAGCCTTGCACAGGCAAAAGTATCTTTTGTTCACTCCTTGTAAACACTTTTTGCTGCAGTGTCACTAAAAATGTGGTAATATTTTGGCAACCAGTTGGCTCTGACTGATGGCATCATGCAGTTTAATTGTTCAATTCATATTAACCTTATGCTTCACCTCTACTGATATGAAGCATATCTATTTCTCATCTTAAACCAACTAAATAATTTAAGATTATAGCTCTCAAGGGTCAATACTAAGATTAATACTGTTTAACATCTTCACTAAGGACTTGGATGATGGGAGTGAGTTCATCTTTCAGCAAGTCATTGGACAGTACCTGGCCAGGGTTAAGTGTTCAACATGCAGAGAGTAAGACTGGTATAAAGAAAGATCTTGACAGGTTGGGGAAAAAAAAAATGGGGCAAAGTAAAACCCATCAAGGGCAAACACAAGGTCCTACCTCAGGTACATGGCCAGGAAACCTGGTCAGCCCAATGCACTACCAGCTCAACATGAGAGCTGCACCCTTGTAGCAAAGGTGCTACATCATTCTTTATGAGCCACAAGAGCGATGACACAGTGGGAGAAGTGTTTTCTCCTGTGTAACTCTAGTCAGAGCCCACTGGGAGGGCTGTGTCCACTTTGCAGCTCCCTTTAACAAAGATGTAACCAAACTCCAACAAGCACCCAGAAGGACCTCCAGGTGAGCAGGCAGATTGGAGCACAGGACCTACAAGAGGTGGCTGACACAGATGGCAAATGCAGATGGACTCTTTTCAAAGATGCACGGTGACAAGAAGAGATGCGATGGACACAACTAACAAAACATGAAATTTCAAACAGAAAAGAAATATTGTTTCTTCCACCATAAGGGTGGTCAGACCACTGGGTGGCAATGTGCTCCCCCCAATCCCAACCTGACCTCTGTTTCTTATAACCCTGCTCAAGTGCTAACCACCAGCGGTGCCTGTAATGCATGCCTAGTGATGGCTGCATCCAACTCTAAGTGGATTCAAGGGAGACAAGTAGCAACACAATAGCCAGGGGCTAATCTGAGCAACCCACCTGCCTAACCATACTGCCAGTCAAGTTCCACTTCAAGCCAAGCTTGGAAGAAACTAACATCTGCATTGGGTATGTAAATATGACTATAATTCAGTCCAATTACTCCATAAATACTGGACAACTTCGGGCCTGCTGTGCTTGAAACTGAGTCCATGGCAGGACTCTGCTAAAAATTCCAATGAACCTACATCTTGTCACAAAGCTCTCTGACAGTATAGGTCCCTGGGAATGCGATAGTTCATCTACACTAGAGTCAACTCCATCTGCACTTCAGCCAACCAAGGCAAAGTGACATGTCATGAGTCCACCTGGAAGGAGAGTGCTCAGTCTGAAAAGGCACAAACAATGACACAGTAAGAGAAACACTTAAAGACAGTTAATGGAGCAGAAGGGCTGGCTCAGTTTCAGAAGTGCTTGAACTCAGGAAGTTATCCCACATGAGGAGTGCCCTGGAAGGAAGGAAGTCTCTAAGAAGGGATCACTGATTTCCTTGAAAGATGACATCTAGGCATCTGCTTGGAAAAGAGGAGGGTGCTGTTAGGAAATAAGAAAACAAAGGAAACACTGGTCATAGTCAAAAAGCACAGGAAGAAGACAGGCATTGCCAAAAACTCAAGTTTAACTAGACCTTGAAAGATTAAAACACCTAGTAAGTTCTTTAGTTATACTTAAAAAACGAAAAAAATAATATCAAAGGTAAGGAAGTAGTAGAGTTGTTATCCAGAAATAAATGTAGATGAAGATCATTTAGGAGCAGTCTTATAATTATGATACAACAGTAAGAGAAGAGCTGTTTTAACTAAAGAGGGTTGCTTAAGAATAAATAGGCGCTTTGCCCTAGAACAATTTTAGGCTTTGAATGAAAGAAATATTCCAGATCCTTAGAGAAATGAAGCTTTGAAATGATCTCCCAGAGAAATGGAGGGGAGGGGACAAGATGCTTTCAAGAAGGGCTCAGAAATTTAATTAAAAGGATTGCATGAGGCAGTTGCTCCCAGAGCAGAGCAGCTGGTCCTGGTGTCCAAGACATTCCTTCAATTTCTTGTCCTTCAGAAAAAGCCAGTAAAATCCTTGCCCACCTTTATTACAATAGTCAGTATGACACTCATACACTCTAATGATTTGCAAACCTTTTTTAACCTTTTAAGTGTTATTTCATTGCTAAGTTAAAAAAAAAAAAAAATCCAGCTGAAGAAATAACCAGTGTTACTGGTAAAGGACTAAAGCCTTCAAGCATTTTTCTACAAAGCCCTTTCTCTCCTAACAGAGTTAACCCATCTCCAGGAATTGACTGATCTGTATGGGAATAAATCAAGGTCGCTAAAATCCCAAAATTACATGTGAAGAGACAGTGAAAAGCATTTCCTCCATCCCTAATGACACTGGTCCCAGTTCTGAGACAAGCTCAGGGCACAGTTTGTTAACATGTCAACATGAACTCAGTTTTACAGAAAAACGACTGGAAAAGCTTCCATTTAAGTACTTTGGTAAGATGTGCTTCACTTGAAATGAGTGTCTTTCAAAAGACTGGTATAAAGGCCAATCATTTTCCCAGTTTTAGGAAGAAGTCAGTACAATAGATGAAGGTTTTCAGAAATAAAGGTCACTTTTTTCACTGTGAAATGAATGCTTTTTATTGCATCAAGTAATAGGAAAACAGTATTAAAAGTGAAAACATTAAAGGTTCCAAGTGAAAGGAAATAACCAAAAATTCTGACATTCAAATGAAAATATTTTCCTGTTTGGAGTAGTCTTACACTGTAAACTATCTTTATGGCAAATCTTGACCTCTGTCTCACTCTGTATTCCCAGACTTTATAAAACCCCACAGTTTTCTAACCTGGTACTATCCCTCATCTCTTTGCAAAAGTTAAGACAAAAGTTTACTTTTATAAAAGTTTACTAAATGTGTTAGAATGGAAATATAAATTATGTAAATTAAACAGAGGGGAGACATCTTTCCTCATAGTAAAACACCCTTGAGTCTCTCAGCCAATTAAACACAGACTTACATTAGTAAACTCAATACAGAATTTAGAAGAAAAGAAGAAATGGAGTAAGTCTTCAGGAACGTACCACTTTTTCTATGCTAGAAGGCATATGCAGTTATGATCCAAGTTTAGGGGCAGGAAGAGTTGGGTTTAGGGATTTGCAGCCTGTACAGGGCTTCTTTTCAGCTGCTGGGGTAAAAAAAATGGAACACCATAACTGAAGCCTTGAAAAATTAAATACTATTCTAAACTGCAACTAAGTTGTTCTCTGCTACCAGTTTAATAGTCCCTCCTTGATTTCATCTTCAGCTTTCTGTGGCTTACATTCCTTGCAGGGATACGTCAATCTGTATAAACCACAGCAAAATTGTTAAAACTGTGGTGTCTAGGCAGCTGCATATACCCA
Source organism: Margarornis squamiger (assembly GCA_035222235.1). Lineage (NCBI taxonomy): Eukaryota > Metazoa > Chordata > Aves > Passeriformes > Furnariidae > Margarornis > Margarornis squamiger. The sequence continues at coordinate 75,889,770 of JAWWTY010000077.1, forward strand.
GCCAACAGCAATCAAAAGCATAAAAAAAAATTAATCCTTCTCCTGCTTGTATGTTTTAAAAGAACAACAGACTTTACAGGGCCTGAAGGGGAGTCAAATTAAGTAAATCACTCATCTCTGTTGGAAATATTAAGTCCCACTTTGGGCACATGAGCACTATGGTATAAACTGGCATCAGCCCTCAGTCCCGACTGAGAGAGCAGATGAAAAGCGGCAGGAATGCTGTTGTGAGCTTCGGGGGCATCAGCTTTGTAGGGAGCCCTAAGGACTTGAGAGGCTGCCAGGTGCCACAGCTGAATGGGGATGACACGCCATGATGGCATGCAGCTAATGCACAGGCCACTGGGAAAAGGGTGGTGAGGAAGGAACTTCTGAGCAGCCAAAATCTATTGTTTCCAGGACCTTGTGCTGCATTTAAAATGTAAGGATACCAACAGGAGACTGAATACCACCCCTTTCTTAGTGCTGCTGGAACAAAGCCATAGGGGACCATTGAGGGAGGTCTTGGCAGAAGCTGCAGTGAGCCTGGATGCCTTTGTAGAAAAACAGTCTCCATGCAAGCAAGCGGTGGGTTTAGATCTAGAAGAGGTGAATAGAGCCGACAAAGCCAAGCACTGACTTTAAGTAACAGCAACAGTGATGGCTGAGGAAATTCTTCATGCCTCCTGAACTGCAGTAGAAACGTTTCTGCCAGATATTTAACACCTACTCAGCCGTAAGGAAACCAACCACCTGGCCATTCAGTAGTGGTTTTGAAAGTTCTTCAAAAGATTGTCTCTCACACTGCATGAAGCATCTTCTAATGTGACACTCCACTGAACGATTCCATCAGCCTAGGGTCTGGTACTGGAGTCATGCTTTGTGTCAAAACAATTTGCCTTTTCAGTACTCAGTCCTACTGTGCCATTAATCTGTATTAGCTATGGGAAGCAGGAAAATTCATGGACTTTTCAGCTCTGTCAATGCATATGAAAATCTTTACATGGCCAAGTCCTTGATATTAGAAACTGCAGCAAAATAATTGTCCCGGAACTAAAAACTTCTTGAACTGGGCCCATCCAAACTCTATTCAAGCAACCTTTCTCATCTGAGACATAACTTGTTTCAGAGTTCAGGTGGGTCCCAACTAGGAACTCATTTCTGGGCACACTTAAGAATCAGATTTGGAACAGTCAGCAAATATTTACCAAGAGGAAAACACGTTTGACCCACATGACATCCTCAGTGATGCAGTGGCCTTGACCTTGCTATCTCCTTTAATATTTTTGTAATCAAGTTGGTATATCAAGGTCTGGATGGCTGGACAAACAGATGGGCAAAAAAAATGGTTGGATGATTGGTCCCAGAGGGTAGCAATTACTTGGTTGTACTCTATCCAGGCTAGTAATAAGCACCAGAGGGGTCAAGCCTGGAATCTCTCCTGTTTAACGTATTTATCAGTGATCTGGAGAAAGTGAGAGACCGCAGGCTCAGCAAGTTTGCAGATCACACCAAACTAGGGAGAACTATCAACACACGAGGGTAGGGCTGCCATCCTTAGGGACTGAAGGAAGAACGGGCCAACAGGAACCTCATGACATTCATTAGGGACAAGTGTAAAGTCCTGCACTGAATAAGAGTAACACCACACAAGAGTACAGGCTAGAGACTGCCTAGGTATAAACCCTCCACTCAGAGTTGATGAGACCACATCTCCCACACTTCCAAGTTTTGGACCCTGTGGTATCAGAGCGACATTGAAAAATTGGAGCAAGTCTAGCAGGAGACCCCCATAGTTGCCAGGCTACTGGAACACTTACCCTGTGAGGATTGGCTGAGGGATCTGGACTTCAGACAGGAGAAGAAACAACTGAGGAAGTGGCAGGAGGAAAGGGCTAACTGCAGTTTCCCATTCCTACAAGAAGGTTGTCAAGAAGAGAGAGGCAGGCTCTTCACAGCAGTGCAGGGTGTGAGGACAAGAGGCAGTGAGCCTAAGTTGAAATGAGGACTTCAGGTCTTTTTCACTCTAAGAAAAGTCAGTAGAAGAGGATTCTCAGCCTCTGTCCTTTGAGGTTTACAAAACCCAATAGGGTAAAAACCTGGAAAGCTGGTATGACATAGTAGAGAGCTGGACTTCACCAAAGTTGTCTTCCAAATTGAATTATTCTGTAATTTTGGAAAATATTATTTGATGTTATACTCAGAGATATGATGGATTTGCTAGTAGACCTTCATTAGTTATACGTACATAAACTTTTACAAAGCAGCTCTTCCCTGTATGAACAACCTACATTCAATCAAATGGAAAAAATACCACCTAAATTTCCCAGAATGAACTAGAACCAAAGCTCGAGAGTGCCTCAGGACACTAAATCATTCATACTTTGACCCGATATAAAAAGTTAATTATTTCATGTGAACAAACCATTTCGATCATGCTGTAAAACAAAAATTGTGACTGAGGTCTGTCCCCTACAATCCCCTGGATTCCACTATGATGCATTGCAATTAACTTGTCCTAAGAGATCTCCCTCTTACCTGCTTTTATTAACAAGGTCAAAGCTGGGCAACTACTACCTCATTCATGCAGCACTGGACTCTCAGTAATTAATTCTGCTCCTATTGAATACTGAGGTCCCACAAGAAATTCCCTGTAACAAACTTCATACTACAAGGGATAAAGCATCCCTGAAGTAAATGTTCTTATTAAGTACAAACTCATTAAGAACAAGTATATACTCTGGAATTTAACTAGGGGCATGTAAGATGTTGACCAAATGAGTCTGGAACAGATTGAAACAGGCTGTAGCATTTTGTCCAGGTATCATCTGACTATACTATTATATGCTTCTCTGAGTCCTACAACCTTCAGCAACAGACCTATTCTATAGCATCTGCTGATCATTGTGCAATCGTAAATGTAGGAAACCATTTCTTACTGTCGCCATGAAAGTGTTGTCTTTTGGGGACAGAACAGTGTTTTACTTTTACTGGAAATGGGGGGAGGAAAGAAGATTCAGACCAAGGACTTCCGAAAGATTCCTAAATCCACTGATTTTCCATTTCTATCATTTGCACTCTTTGAGCAGTCACTACAGTTTGGGAGCTATCTAGACAAATTACTCACTTTTGGAGTATTCCAGCTGTCACTGATCTCCCAGATAGATGTCTGAACAAATGAAAACACTTCAGCAAGTTTATCTGCAGCCAGAAACTCTCACACTAGTAACTCAGTTTTATTTTAAGTCTCAAGATACTACAAATAAAATGCACTTTGTCTCTTGGCTCAAAGGATCAGTATATCTCAACTTTTGAGAAGACTTCAACTTGCTGTACCTAACAATATGAATTAATAGAAATTCAAACAGCTGACACTGCTCAGCATTACAGTTGAACACATCCACTGGTGGTTTCTAGAACGCCAACAGTACTTTTGGAATCAGGGTCCTGTAGCCGGTTTCCAGATTTTTGTTCCGCAAAAGGACTTACATTGCACTTCCTAGTGCAGGTGCAAGTGGTAAAAGCTTTTTTTTGCGATGACTGCATTCATGCTTAATATGCTATAGCTGAAGTTCTGAAGTAACATTTGGCTATTTTGTGAGGTGACAATGTGTCTTTATTTCAGAGCTGCCTACTCTATGCAAAAAAAACATTCAAAAAGGATTACTTCCATCACATGGGAGGGAGAAGGAAGCTTTCAATCATTTGCAGATTGAAGTTACTACAGACAGTTAAACACCTGATTTATGCGTACAGGCACTGTTTGCCTCTGCACATTATGGTAGGAGGACTTCACATTTTGTTTTTTGTGGCTCCAATTTTGCTTCAACAAGTCAATTGTGGGTGGAAGTAACCAAATAGCATGTAAGATGCCAAGTAGAGGCCTCTGCAAACTTGGCCCAGAGTGTGCATACTTGTTAGTTTTAAATTCGCTGTTCTCGTTTTAATCCCCTGTGCTTCTAGCATCTGCAAATTGTTTAGCAAATTTAAGTCCTTCAATGATGCACTTACAATCCAGTCTGCTTTCTTACAACATTTTATCATCAGATTTGTGGAATTGCCATTGTTTCACTTTGCATTTAAATGAAGTTGGATAGAATGATGCTAGTCTTTAAGCAATTGCCACCAAAAAGGTGCAGGCACCAGTAACAGTATGCTGCTTATATAAATATTGCTGCCATAAAGCAGAGGGCAATAGGAAATACTAACAGAAAGTTTGAAAGGAAGTTAAATACAGCCAGATATTTCAGCTCCACCATATCCACCAATTACACTATTTCATTATTTTATCCCTGCAAGTTACATTGTCACAATGGACAAATACATATTAGTGAGATGTTAAGTACCCAAACAATTTATGATACTTAAATTCTTTATTTATCTTCAGGTTTTTTGATAACACAAAATGCATATCTTGGTATGTTCTTTACCAAATTTCCTGGGACACACTAAGTATCTTTCTGGCATATATTTCTATGTTCTTATGATCATTTGACCTACCTGCCAATTCACGGTGATATATTAGTGGATGGAATTATTAATAAATTGAAACACCAGCAATATGATAATTTATCCCCTATATAAAGAAGCAAAGGATAAGAAGATATTATTACAGTGTAGACAATGGCATGTTTCTGGAAAACATGATACAAAACTTTCATTAGTAAAAAGCCCCATAAACACTGAATAAACAAGAAAAAGCTACAGAAATAATACAAAGGGTCTGAGATACAGTGAAGCAGAAAGCATCTTTCCCTCACTTCAGATTTCAATGAGTTGCACATTTCCAGACAGCTGTTCTGTTTCAAACAAACTGGCAAGGTCTGCCTCAGGATACGAAAGCTTTCTATCAATATCATTTTGGCTAGATAGGGGTAATCTGGCATGGAGTACCTCTATCTGTATATCCTAATAACCAGGATTATGTCTCCTCTTACATTAAAAAAACCCAAACAAACAACCAATGCAAAACAACAAAAAAACCCCACAAAAAACAACCACCAAAAAACCCACCAACAATTGAAACCAACCCTAACAACAAAAGAACCCCCATACAAAGAAACAAAAAACCCACAAACCACCAAACCCTAAATTTTTAGGAAACAAATTCCTATTTTTAGTAAAAAAAATGCTACAGGTAACTTTAGTGCCATGATATAGCATTGTTCCTCAACAGTCTTGGCTTGCAGTGAAAGTTTCTCTTGCCTTGCAGATTTGATTTCCAGTTTCAAGATGAATTTCAAAAATTAGTCCCATTGAGTTCTGGGTAATTCACTTGGTTCCCACTGCTCTTCCAACCCTTCCAGGACTGCAGCTGTTCCAAGGCTAGCACAAAAAGTAAGCATATTTGCCATTTGATGTACTATGTAAACAAATAACGTGTCTTTCTTCTGGAAAGAGATACAAGTCTGACAACTTATTTCATGCTGCTTAATTCATTTCAGACCTGAACAGCTAAATGACTTAATCGGTCTCAGCAGCTGACCAGTGTGATTTGACGACCACATATGGCCAAACCCTGAGGGAAAAAGAATATTGGAGTTAGCATGGCAGCCAGAACTTTTAAATGCACAAACAACAGGTGAGAATACAAAAATCATCTGGTTACCCAAGACAGGCAGCTGCAGACACAGAAAAAGTGAGACAGCTGCTTGCAGTTGGTAGCACTGACTGTTAGAAAGCTAGTTATCCTTACAAACTTCACATATTTGCAATAGATATCCCCAGGAAGACATCTGGAAAGGCACATGGGGATATTAATTTCCCTTAAAACAAAATTCCATCATAATTTAGCCTATCTGTAACAGATGCTCATTTTTAGGGAAAAAAAAATAAACCCAAACCAAACCAAAACAACACCATGGGATTCCCCATTAAAATTCAACTAAAGTTTTGAATGAAAAAATTATAATCATGTGTAATTCACAGCATCTTGGGACTAGATATTGGCCATTCAAACAGCACAGAAGAACATGCTGCTCAACACAGATGCCAGCTGAATACTGCCACCTGACACAAAACTTGGGAATTCAAATTCAGATAAAAATCTGTCCTTTAAGACTTGAATTCTGAATTTGTTTTGGACAAAAGAACTCCACTTCTCTAGGAAAAACGCATGCTACTAATCAGAGAAAATGTTCATATCTAACAAAAGGAACAGTAGCTTACTAGTGGGAGAGTTAGTTATTGATGTCTGAGAAAGAGAAAGCAGTCTAGATATAAAAAATAAACAGCTGCAAAATTGCTGTAACACTTACTTTCCATTTGCCAGAACCAACTTTCCAATACTGAATTATACATCTTTTTTTTTTCCTGAAGAGTGAAAGAAAATACAAAACTAGGAAAAGATTTTAAAAAATTCACCAAAGGGATTTAAAATAACAAATAATAGCAGAGAGTGAACAAATGGATTAAGTATGGTAACATGCTAGAGGGATCATTTTTTTGTCAGCTGTGGAGTGTAATTTGACATGAATTATTTCTGGCAATAGGCATCCATAAATAGCATCATCAAGAGCATGCTAGTGTGCCAGAAAAAGTCATTGCTAGTTAAACAAATTCAGCCCTTCCTTCTCCCCCATTGCCTCACTACATTCAACAAACTGCAACACAGAACACAGCACTGTACTTTAACTAGCAGCAGCATACTTAGAAAGAACCTTCCTGAAACATCCTGAAGTACAGGGCAAGCAAAAAAGCTGAGGTCTATCAGTCAGCTCACCCATGACACCTTTTGAGTGAGATAGACACATGGAATTAATTTCAATTTCATCCATCCTGCTTCACAGTTCCATGCCTTATCAGGTACTGCAACATTAATATGGAACTTGAGAAGATTTCATTACAACTACAGTGCCCTAAAAGAGCAGTGTTTGCCAGGAGCAGAAGTACACCAACTTCACCTGAACTAGATTTAAAATAAGAGGCAACAGAACAGGATCAGAACACCTCACATAGAAATCAAGCACACTCCCTTAAAGGTGATGGGTGTCAAAAATATGAGTGGGAATGCTTCCTTCCAGTCTGCTTCCCATATTTCTATGATACCCTGCCTACAGTTAGCCTTTGATGGGTCAAAACAGAGAGAATTTTTTCTAGGATAAATAGAAATGGGGGTACTGGAGGTTGCAACAAACTGTATTTACATATTTGAGAACAGTAGGTGCTTTTTAAAATTACTTAGTTCCACACAAAACCACCACGATTAGTTTAGAACTTTCAAAGCAATCTAAAGTCATGAAATAGCCAAATTCTGCAAAGAACAAGGCCTCAGGTGAATTATTGACATCATCTGACCTTTAAGCAGACTAACTGAATGCTTAAAGCTTGTAAAGATGGTTTTTTATAACATTTAACAAACAGGGGCAAAAATTTGAAGTGATGCTTGAATGGTTGAGTTTACAAACATATGTCAAGGACTTAACTTTTGGCATAGATGAACTAACTACTTTGAAACTCAATGTCAAGCCTAACAGCTGACCAGTTCAAACGTCCTCAAATAGAAACATACTGGCAATGCAAGAGGTCATTCACTTTTTTGCTGCTTCCTTTGCTGCAATAGAAGAAAGGATCTGAACTTTAGACTTCACTCACCTGCCCTTATGGCTGAGTAGCTAACACTGAAAAGAAATATTCCAGTGTAAGGAAACCATTGATCACAACAATATTTGTTAGGTCATAAAAATCTGATTATACTGCAACAAGCCTGTTCTAAATCAAAACTAAGTGTTGGGTTTTAATACTGTTTATGCAGCAAACATACTCACTGAGAATTATGATCTGCTTTGTTTATGCTCATTTTGAATGCCTTTCTCCTCAGATGATTTACAGTTTTATTTTCTCTTTCAAGGCTCGGTTCCTAGAATTCTTAAACTGTTCCAACTCAGCCATTTCCAGATCATCCATTAGTTGCTTCATTAATGCTGTGATCTTACAGTGCCTGCTCAGCATTCCTATCACTGACTCATTTTCACATCAGCAAGTAAGTTTTGACCAGTACCTACTTCACCCCAAAACTGCATTATCTGTATAAGGCAACTTGCCAGCATACACGCCAGCACCAACTGGGCATCTGGTTTTCAGTCCCTTTTTAAGGCCATTTTAAGACTTTTTTGGAGATTCCAACACTTAGTCATGCTCAGTCCTGCAGTTCCCAAGCATTCAGTGTCCTTGAAACCCCACATCAATTGGACAGTACCAGGAGTGCAGGTAATACCTGTATCTTCCCTCACATTTCCTCCCAACTTATGCAAAGTATCTCCTGCCTTAAGGCAGCTTTGGAAAACCCATTCCTCCTAGAGTCAGGAAGAAACGTGGAAACACAAGACACACTCAACCTGAAAGAGACTAAATTAGAAAAAGTTAGTCACATCCACGTCAAAAGTGAAAAACCATCCGTTCTTCCCTATACAGAGGCAAAGCACTTAGAGAAGGCTCTTAACATGCCTAAGTAATGCCCTCCAAATCTGTGAAAGCCCAGTCTCCATGAACCAGAAAGACTGCTCTGTAACATTTCTCAGTAAATACAAACTGAAGTATTACCACCTTCAAAATAACACTGAAAAGGGATTCCATGGTACTTAGCTCTCTTAACTATCACAACCAAACAGTTTGTAAAAGGGTCATATAAATGTTTGTGTCTGTATCACAGGTTCTATAGGGAGACAAAAAACTCAACCAAACAAAAAACCACCAAGAAAACAAATAAAAACACAAACAAAAAAACCCCAACACAACCCTGCTAGAATCACAACTCCTTTTCCTCCAAACTTTTTATACTGTGGCCTAGATAGTTCTTCATTAATGTGCCCAGAATACCTAACTATTGCTGTAAGTTCAGGTGTTTGCAACAGAGTCACTGTCTTGCAGTTTGCTAAAGACATGCTGCAGTTGCACCTGTTGCTTTTAAATTAACTTTTGTAATTTGCAACAATTTCTATTACCTGTTTTCTCACACTTAAGCTTTATATCTAGTGTAAGAAAAAATTAAGATGCATGTTATATTAATGTAAGAAATATGTAGGCTTGCACATAGGCTTCATCACTTGAAGATGTGAGAGGTAGATCTGAGCTACGATTATAAAAATCCACTGATTCCCCAATGATCACAAAATGTAAAGTAGCACCAGGAAATAAAAGCATGAAAGTGTAGATGGGTGCCATTTTAGCACTCCCAGACACTGAGAAAGCTATGGTCTTAACGTACCCACTCTAATTGCTTGAATGTAGGAATCCCCATGTGATGCTCCTCCAAGCAAAATACGTAGTTAGCATTTAAATGGAGCAGTTTTTGCTTCCCATATCCATATCACTCATCTAATCACAGCTTAAATGTGAATTGCATCATTTTTCCCAGGAAATTTCCTTAATATTCATACTATTCACATCACTAACGGAGATACTTGTTTTACTCCTCAGTTTCTTGTTAGTGTGGTTCTCCTTTAAGCCTTAGTAGCTTTTAGAAAGTTAGCCATAACAATCCTCTCTAAGTTTAAACTACTCCAAGTTCAGTCAATATTCAAGTCATAAAAAAAAAAAAAAGAAAAAAGAAAAAAAACCCCACCAAACAAACGAGCTTTTTCCATTATTTTGCTACCTCAAAGTGACTAAAACAAATACCCTACATCATTATACGTACTTGGTACAAATGCAAATAAGGCCATTAGATAAAAGGCCTGTGTGTGAAATTAGGCCCATCAGTCACTGCACAGCTTACGTATACAGAAATACACGAACAAAGCATTGCTCAGCCACTTTAAAACACATAAACCAAATTGCATCAGCTGCTGAACGCAGACTGATATCAGGGAAATTCCTGGGTTCACAAAGCAAGGCAGACAGACTCCTCCTCTTGACTGTAATGCCTCTGAGAATAAGTTTGATACCACTGTTGAATAAATCACATCTCATTACTAAGTCATATAATTTGCCTTCATGAGAAAAACCAAAAATGTCATGTACTAGTAAGAATAAATCTCTCTGCCTAACAGTACTTTTCTTCTGCATTGCTATATTTATCATTCACAGTTCCCCTCTAATATTTATTCCATATAGTCCTTAAATTCATAACCAATGTTTAGATACATCTTAATTCTTGCAGAGTGAGCACCATCACCCTGAGGGTAAAGGTCAAATTTGGTTCTCACATCAAAACGATGCCTTGGAAGCCCTGAATTAAACTGAGATAACATGAACAAAACTGAACCAAATACTTTCATATATTGGTAATTGGCCAAGAGTCTGCCAGCTGTGCTACTGAAACAAAGTTATCTGCCAATTTTTGAGCAGGTATGCTCTCTCAACATGAAGAGGCAAGGCTCTTGAAGCCAGAGGATTATGTTTAGATAACTTCCATACTACTTTCACTAAAGTACATTTTCTCAGGCAGACTATATATGGCCAGAGAGCATTATCTGGCTGATGCACATTTAGTAACATAGGTCTCCACATTAAGACAAAAAGAGTTTTTGTTAGAAGCATCAATAACCAAAACTAATGAATTTACAAGCACACTTTCTTCCAAGTATGACCGAACCCTACATGACAGGTCTGTGTGAGGTTAGTGCCTTATACAATTTCTATAAAACAATGGACATTGTTCTGCAAGCAGGGAGTGAGAAAGGAGTTCACAACTTCTAGGTGATTCAGAGGAAAAAAAAACCAACAGCCAGAGCCAATGAAATTTTCTTTCATGTTTCCAGAACAGTTAATCCTGCCAAAGAAATTCAAATCGATTCAGAGTGATTTCTGGTTTATCCAAAATAAGACTTTAGCTTATTAATACACAGTATTTTCAACTATTTCTTCTGCTTAAAACACATGCATATTTTATTTCTTATCAACCCGATACTGCTCCCGTCTCTGTTGCCATGTTCAGAAAACCCACCTATTGTGTTGTGCATCATAGGAGAAATGCAGTAGTGATGCTAATCCGAAGAGCATTTCTTCTACCCATAAAAGTTGCTGCTATGCTTTTGCAAAGCACAAGCTAACTTCACACCATAAAGGATAAAGATAAGTTCCAAGCTAAGCCACACACTGAACATTTTGCATACAGTATTTCACCTACTAAACATTGTTCATTTAAAACAAAATAATTTACTAATTGTACAACTAAGACATCACTTCACAACTCACATGTAAAGCCCTGAGTTGGGAGCTTTCACGTACACAGCCTGTTTTAAAATCTGACATGAGACAAGTGCTCAGGAATAAAACTTGTCACATAAGGCATTTTTACAATGTGATACTGTATCACAGGAATTCTTTGGGGTTTTAACAATTCAGTCAATTGATGCTGTATTCAATCTGATAAATACGATCATTTCCATTACACTGTCATAGTTTCTAGTGCAACATGCCAGTTTCCAGTGGTTCAAGAACGGGAATGGTCAATGATAATTATAATTTAAAATTGCATCCAAATAACGACACTTCAGTATTTCAAAGATATCTTAAAACAAGACTCCTTGCCATGGGTTTTTCTGATTAGGGTTTTCTTTTTATACGAAGAAGACTGGCTTCTTTCAGAAGTCTCTGGAAGTTTCCCTCCATCAAATAGAGCAGAGCCAATGAGGGCCAGCTCCGAGGAAAACTTCCTGCTTTTGAACCATTAAGTTACGCCCCTGCGTGAA
>JAWWTY010000077.1:75901481-75916255 GCA_035222235.1 Margarornis squamiger
TTTCCCTTTCCCTCTGAAAGGCGAAAAAGGGCGGGGTGGGGGGCGAGGACAAAAGGCCTTGAAAGAGTTTTGCTGGACACCAGGTGTTTATCCAGGGTCAAACCACCAAACTCCTTAATAAAAAAAAAAAATAAAAAACACCTTTGCATAAGCAAAGTTTCATTAGAAACCCCCACTAATTAATATGTTTTTAAAAGAATTTTTAAAAAGTCTCAAATTTCAGACTCCAAATTGAGCTAAAGCTCTAGAGGAAAACTGCAGGTTTATCTACTGTAAGAGAATCTCACCATTTTCATTAAGCATGTTATCTGGAGAGAGATTTGAGAGAGAACTGACAACTTCCAGACTACAAAGCATTTGACTCCCAAGAACCTACTGTTCTGTCGAATCTCTGAATATCGTGTAGGAAAGACACACAAGCAGGATAGCTTATTGTTCCATGTCAGAGCTACTCAAAATTTTCACTCCTCCTGGCATGCAAGTTTCCTCCCTACTGCATCTATTCTGAATAGGAAGCACAATTCAAGCTGACAGTGTAATTGCTTAATTATTGCAGTCTGCTTACCTTTCAAAACAAACTAATCCAAAAGAAATCAGAGGAAAACAGAAAGCAACTGATTCTATCTCATGAGTCAGAGCATGGAAAACGGTGGAATAGCACAAATAAGATAATAATCAGAAGATATTTTTCTAGTAGTATCAACCAGTGCCATAGAATTAATAAAAAGTTAAAAATTAACTTTCAGATTAGCATTTGGCAGTTTGTGCTCATGCCTTCTGTCTCCACTCCTCCCCCATCTTAATATCATAATAGTCACTATTGGTCTCCTACAAGTCTTTGACCACAGCAGAACACATCAGGAACTTCAGTATCTTTAGTTCCATCCTGAAAGAAAAACTTCATCCAACTAACACTGCTCACTGAGGATGAACCCATGCTAAATGGGATTCTTTTGAGCTAGTGTTTCAGGGAAAACACACTCCACCCACTCACCATTTTTGGCCAGTAGCATTCTGGGCTAAGTTTGAACTGTTGTTTTAAAGACAGAGCTAAAATGACCAAAAAATGCAGTAGCTTTCCCCATCTCCTTAATTCATGTTAAAGAACAAACATAAGCCATCCCCCAAACAAAAAACTGGACTCTTTGTCCTTTAATGTGTAGGATCACATTGCACGTCTTCTTATTTTTCTCTTCTCTCAGGATGTGGAAGATATTACTTGAAGTAATATTCAAGTGCTGCTACTTGCAGAACCATTCTCATTTAACATTTGATCGAAGTTTATGAGAAAAGGGACTATGCTGAGTAATTATCCACTCTCTTCTCATACACATAGGTTTAAGCTTTTCAAACAGTCAACTCTGCAAACTAAACTGGTCCAAACATGAAATTGCAATTGATTTTTATTGTACAACCTTCAGGAAAGGCTGAGTAAGCTAACATTATGCTCCAAGCAGTACTTCTGCATCTCCTTTGAAAGTCACAGTCATTGGCTACCTATTAAATACATTTCTGCCATAAATTCTTCATTCGACTAGTAAAATAAAAAAGCTAGTAGCATATGCTTCACTAAAACATTTTTCACACTATACTTTAAGTGATGCTTCAGCACAAGACTTACGTTATTTTTGAAGAACACACTGTGATCTTTAAAGCAATGCGACCCAGCAACAGGCACATGGCATAATACCTACCTGTTATGGATCAAAACAGCCTCTCTATCAAAACATTTCCATCTCTGCTGCCTGACACAATCACAAAAACAATGTAACACCAGACCTCCTCATTCCAAACCCCTTCTCCCCTGTGGGACAGAGGATTTCCAGGCTTCAGTGTGAGGAACCAACATGTAACACTGGTTTTGGAGCAAGGCACTCAGTGGTAGTCTCAGACTGAACAGGACCCACTTCTGTGGAGAGTGGGAGAATTTGAAGCAACCAAACAAATGGTATTTGACCTTTGCTCTTAAAGAAAAGAGAAAAAAAACCCCAAAAGGCCTGAAACTCACTGGGTGGCACAACTAGGCCCCTTGTACAAAGCTTTGTTTTTCGCCTTCAGTAATGCTTGAATGGTCAGAGCACACCAGCAAGTTTTATTGTCCAGCTATCCAATACTGCACACTCACTGGAGGTTTCCACTCAGATTACCATGTGCTTTGTTGGGTCACAATGTTTCTGTAAAATATTTGACTATACTTGGAAAAAAATCCTTAACAGCAGTTGTTCTTCACTCAGAGAAAATCACCATGAATAAATGTTGGGCTGTTTTCCCTAAAAAGTGGTAGATATGAAACAAACCTGATTGGCAGTGTTTGAAACATCCCATTATCTGCTAGACTGGCAGTTCTTGGGTCAAACACAGCACATCTCTCTGAGCACTCTGCAGTTAATGATGAGATAATTATGACTGCTATATTATGTCAGTGCAACCAATCAAAGAACTTTATCTGCAGCTTTTGTTTACCTACAGCCCCTAAGCTATTTTCTTTTTGAAGAGGTGGCTCAAAAAAGGTGTCAGCACAGTGTCAGCATTAACAGTAAGAGACACATTTTCAAGCAGGGCTTCTCTGACCTGGCCTAATAAAATTACTTATCCACAATGCAAGCAATATTTACAGAATCCCTATGCAATCTTAAGACAAGAGTAATTATTTTTCCTATATTTGCAAAAGGGAATTGATGTTTATTTTAAATACTTAAGTGCATCCTCCCTCTTCTTTTTCTCTACAGAAAAAGCCTGTCATTTTCACAGCTGAAAGCAATAATTTCTAAATGGGAAAACATTTCAAAACGAGAAATTCCTGATTATTACCAAAATGTCCAATTGTTATTTTGTTTGGGATTTTTTGGTACTCTCTTCCACAAACAGCAATCTGTGAAGAGGGTGAAATTTAAGTGTGTGTAAGAACACACATTTACAGGAAAGAAGCTCATCAATGCATGTATGGTTACTCCAAAAAACACCATTAATACAGTTCACATTTGGCACCACAAGTGTGCTTAGCATAAGAAAAGCAGTCTTCTCCTAGCACTTAGGAGAATATGAACATCTTTCAAAGTCTTACCTGTTGACTCCTAGTAATGTACATATTGTTCTTCATAAAAGACAGAAATCAGAAGCTAGTTTTGACAAGAACAATCTTTCCCCTAAATGTTCTTAAAGGCTGAATTCTGCCAATTGAAACCCCTAGTGCTGGTTTTATACAGGGTCTTCTCCTTGGGTCCCGAAGCTGTATAAGCAGCCACTGAGCAGTAATCATACAGTCAACGATTAGCTAGAATAAGCCAAATCTCTGTTCACAAATCTTGTGCCTACACAGATGTAAATATTCTGAACCCCACCCATAACAGAGCAATGGCAAGGGATTCTTGAACAAGACTACTGCTGAAAAGTTTCAGTAACTTGGATAAGATGTATGAGAGGCAATGGTTTGAAGAATAGAAACAGGTTTGACTGAGCACAGAATGCCATAAAATATAGATCAATTAATATCATAGGAAAAGCAGAACACAAACACATGAAGCTGTCCAGTAAACATTCAGGAGGTTACAATAATTACAACCCTCTTATCTGCTTGATATTTCATCACAATGACTACTTTTTCAACTGCTAGTAGGACTTAGATTTTCCTAAATCAAACAGAATGATGGCAGAGTTAATTCAGCTAAGAGACTACACAATCATGATGCGTTGCTTTTCCTGTAGATTTCAGGGAAGAACACAACCACATTTTCACAAAACATATTCCAGGCACAACTTTCCAGGCGAAGCCATCTAGAAAACCAGGATGGGCTGTTATGTCTTTCTTTCTAGGAGCAAGTGAAGACAAAACTGAAGGGATTCCCTCCATCAGAAAGCATGTGGCAAATTGGTGGGCTAAGTCCATGTGTTTAAGTCCTAGAGGTAATAACGTCCTCAAAAGTAGCAGAATTGACAATAACTAAGAACAATGAAGGAGAAGAAAATGCAGCCCACTATTTTTCCTGTCAGTTTGATTTTATGGGTATCACTACCATCTACAAGTCATGCCTGGTAGTCTTTCAGTGTTTTTACCCCTTTTTCCTGAATACTGTAAAACAGCTACAGTACAAGAATATATATTATTTTAAGTTTACAGTTGGATGTGTAATGCCTCTGGACTACTAACTATAATAGACTCCTTTTCAGATGAGAAGTGCTTTCCTACAAGTGCAGCCTTCACAGAGGAAACTGTCCAAAGAGAGTATAACCAGAGCTGACAACTCAAGAGTTGCTATTCCTGAGAAAAGCTCATTTCTTGGCTTTATCCAAAACAAATCTGTCCAGAATGAAATTTCACAAACTGGATTCTTAAGACACCAGTACACATTTGCAGGCCATTAATTAGGTTCATGGCTTCAGTTCTACAGACAAAAGAGGGTATTTCAAAAGCTTAACCACAACCACTTCTCAATACCCCTATCACTAAGAAAAGCCTGGTCACCCTTCATTCTGAAGTACACCGGCTTCAAAATCATACTCACGACAACTGGCCACAAAGAAAAGGAATAGATTCACACTTGATGGGAATTTTCTCTACAAATATACAACACCACTGGAGAGAGAACATTCCATTTTTCTACATCTACAGACATTTGAGGTTTCACTGTGGCCATGAAAGTGTCATGAGTTTATGCAGAATATGCTTAAGTCTACCACAAAAATTAAGGAAACAAACAAACAAAGAAATCAAGTTATACTGTAGAACCAGCACTATTGATAAAACAGTTTTACTCAGAGGTACCCCATAAAATTCCACCGAACTGACACCTCCAAAAGAAACCAAATAAAACCACAGATGTGAGGTAATACTATGCTTGTCCTTTTGCCAAGAAATGCAGCTCTATGGAGCATCACAAATTTCTGCACAAGGAAAAATAGATGAAGGAAAGACAAGGAGCAGGAACACTACAAAGATGCCTTCTGCTCAAGCACTAGTTTTGACTTTAAAAGTTAAAAAGCAATGTGCCCTTGAATGTTTGATCACAGTTAACTGTTAAACAAGGGTTAGTTTTTTGGGTGTAGAGGGAATTGGGTGATGGGGACTAACAATTATGAGGATTAAGCCCCCTCTACTTCATGAACTTCTCAAAACCTCACAACAAAGGATAATGAAAAACAGCACAAAGTTGCAGATTGGGGGAAATAAAAAAAAAGGCAGGGGGAAGTAGGTATGCACAGGAAATGAAATTAATTTCTATGGGTATAGGATGGAATGCAGACAAGAACAAATGAAGTTTGGAGTTTTAAGGATCTAAAAGGACACAACTGAGTACAGTAAGCATGTAAGACTCATGGGAGAGAAAAACAGAGGCAAGGACATGAAGACAGAGAAAACAATGTTACATTCTATTTCTCAGTACTAAGACTAAATACCTGAAAGCAGGGATGTGCTTGCCAGAAAGAATGTTTGGTGGTCATATGAATGGCAGGGGGAAGGAAGTTCAACATGTGGAACCACTCAGTAGCTTTTACACAGTTACTAATGGTCTTCCCCACCCTAAGTACTCTGTGCAACAGCATTCAGTAGAATTAATTCCAGCATATTTACAACCAGAGGACACCTATTTACCATATTTACTAGCCAGAGGACACCTCCTAACTGGGTTAGGATAAAAGCTAGACTTTGGGAGAATTACAAGCAAATCTCCTCCACTACACCCTATAATAAATTCTCTGTAGGGTTTTGGAGTCATCAGGAGCAGCTCCCTTCTCTTCAGCTTCATATTCCTGAATCCTGAGGTTGATCATCACTCCTTTTCTTTCCCTGCACACTAAACAGGCAAACAGGTTTACTGGTGGGTACCTACCTATAAGTTTTGTGGCACAATTACAGTGGTACACTTACACACCAGCAAAGAAACACTCTTTTCTAGATAAGAGTGCTGATGCACAATGCCCTACCCTGAGACATAACCATAAAATGGCATGTTCCCACACAAAGGTCAACCCACATCACTGATCAGGTTTGATTAAACTTATTACAGCAATTCCATACTTTACACTGAGCCAAGAGTCCTGTACCCATCATAGAATATGCTGAGTTGGAAGAGACGCATCGGGATCAAGTCCAACTCCTGGCTCTGTGCAGGACACCCCAGCAAGCATTAGCCAAATGCTTCTTGAACTCAGACAGGCTTGGTGCTGTAACCACTTCCCTGGGTAGCTGGTTCCAGTGCTCTGGAACCATTCTTGGGGAGAAGAACCTTTTCTTGTTATCTAACCTAAACCTACACACACTCAGCTTCAATGTTGTTTCGTCTGCCAGTCCCGTGCCTGATTTGGAGAGTGAAGAGACCAGCACCTGCCCCTCCGCTTCCCCTCATGAGGATGCTGAAGATCACATGAGGTCTCCCTCCTCAGCCTCCTCCAGGCTGAAGAGACCAAGTGATCTCAGTCACTCCTCATAAGGCCTCCCCTCCAGACCCTTCACCATCCTCATGGCCCTTGCTTGGACACTCTCTAATAGCTTCATGTCTTTTATATTGCAGTGATCAAAACTGCACACGATACTCAAGATGAGGCTGCCCCAGTGCAGAGCAGAACAGGACAATCACCTCCTTTGACTGGCTGGCGATGCTTTGCCTGATGTATCCCAGGACACAGTTGGCTCTCCTGGCTGCCAGAGCACTGCTCATATTCAACCCAGATCCCCAGGTCCCTTTTTGCAGCATCTTCTTCCCTAATCTATACATATAATCGGGGTTGCCCCATCCCAGGTGCAGAATCCAGCACTTGCCCTTGTTGAACTTCATATGGTTGGTGATTGCCCATCTCTTTCCAATTAAGTTGGTACCAGTGCCTTTTTCATTTCCTCTTGAGTCTGTGTAGTAAGTAAAGAACATTTTCTCAAGAAGGGCAAGTCCTCTAGCTGGAAATGAGACACTGACCTTACTATTTACTGCTTACCCACTATACTAATGGGACCTCCTTCAGACTATGTGTAGAGACCCCAATGCATTAAAAAGACTACACACAATGCATATGTGTACACACTCACGACACTCCCTCCACTCCCTCATTATCAAACAAAGCCATTTTCAATTAATTTCTTCAGATCCTAATGACATTAAAACATGAGTACACAGGAACTTCAAAGTTAGGATACAGGAAAGTATTGGATACAGTCAACACCAGAAAAATTACTAAGTTGGAACAACACAGCTAACCATCTCTGGTCAGGTCTTATCACACTGATTCAATAAAAAAGTGCTGCTTCAGTCAGTAAGTTTGTCTGTTCAAACAACATGTTATATTTATTTACGATTCTACTGATGAGAAGTCATTGTCAGATAAGGAAAGGTAGCAAGGGAAGCATGAAGCATCCCCCTTTCTGGTACAGAAGGAGATGCTCTCATTTTTCTCTGAGGTTAAAGAGGAGTGATAAGTTAGTGCTATCCATTCTTTAAGCACACTACATTAATGTACATGAAATGTCAAGCATGTGGTATCGCTCACAAAGAATTTTAAATATTTTAATATGCATTGTGAAGCAGTGTGCTATGTTCAGTGCAAAAAGCTAAATCTACAGTGCTAGACACATGAACAAGTGAGACAAATTTATAAAAAAGGAGCACGAGACTAAGTCCTAATACTAGATATTTATGCCACATTATTGTAGTGTGACAATTGTACTTTTCAGTCTCTAAATAAAACTGTTACATATAATAAGTTCCCAAATATTACCTCTGCCTGACATGAATTCACATTTGTATTTTGATTATTTAAGCATAAAAATATTGAGATTAATGCTGCTGTGCCAAACATTTATTACGTATGTCAGAAACATCTAATTATTTTTGTCTATGTAAGTAATGAACATAGTCTACAGTAAAGTGAGTATTATCTAAAGCATCACTGCAGTAGAATAATTCTCAGCTTGCTGAAGTAGCAATCCTATGTACTGATATTCACTTTGACAAGGATTAGTCCCAATAATATATTTAAGGCATCAGCTTACAGCTGAAAAAGCACCAGTGTTAAGAAAGTGCTGGGATGGCTTACAACCTTAACTAACAATCCATGCTGCAAGACTCAGGTCTGCTATTAATGACTGCATTTCCATTTCATGTAGGTGAAGATCAGAAAAACTACTTACTTACAGATATGATACAACTAAGAAGATACAAAATCTTTTTTCTTTACAGTGAGAGGTCATCTTTAGACCCTACACCATGAATAGCAGCTTCTACCATCATAAAACTGCACGTCTCTCAACAGTCAGCCCTCAAGACCAAAATGCCCAAAGCTAACTCACAGCAAGAGTAAAACTGAAGTAGAGGTGTCAAGCTTTGAATTGCTTAGCAGTTTTTCAGTTGTGGGGAATGCTGCAGGGGGCTGGAATTATGACAAGAAGATTTTAATCACAGTTCAGAAATTGCATTTTCTGTTTTGCACCTCTATAAACTCCCAAATTTGGACAAGGTCACAGTTATTTTTAGCAACTAATTCCCTACCCTGAAGTCTGACTTGATGCTGCCTAAGGTCTGTAACTAGACATAAGAAAGAATGAATGAAATTACTGTTAAGCGATTAACATTGGGGAAGAAGCTCTCACATTCCAGGTAGGAAATGAGACCAGGAAAAGAACACAGCAGATCAAATCCATGGTTGCATCCAAGATAACACACCCACAACATAGCAAGAAGTCACTTAGTGTAACACACTGTGACAGCATGACTAACCTTTTCAAGGTACTTGTCAAGCACTGGAACAGGCTGCCCAGGAAAGTGGTGGAGACACCATCCCTGGAGGTATTTAAAAAGCTTAAAAGACTTAGGTGCCTAGGACACAGTTCAGTGGTGGACTTGGCAGTGCTGGGTTATATGGTTGGATTCAATGATTTTAAAGGTCTTTCTTAAACTAAACAATTCTATGATATAAAGGCAACACGAACAGCAGAATTTTTCCACCACAACTTAATGATCAGGAAGACACGCAGATGGGATGGACACCAACATCCAACAACGAAGGCACAGTTGTGCATTCCTCTCCCCAAATATGTGACTAAACCAATGTGTTTTTTGAAGTGTTTGAATATGTTGTTCGAATCCTCATCTAAGATTTGCAAGTAGAAGGCCCCATCCAGCATATGGGACATACAGTGAGACGTCAGCTGACATACAGCAACAGTGCACATACAGATGCTGACAGGATTAATATCTCATCATATACAGCCATGAGATCCCAGATCTACTTACAATGCATCTTCAATTTTGGGTGTTTTGATCAGTTTTGCTTTCTTTTTCAGTTTCCAAGGATAAATTTCCACACTGGGAAACTAGCTGATCATGTGGAAAAGCCAATAATTAGCCTCAATTATCAATAAGTCTTCAGAGTTAGCAGAACTATCCAAATCTTTAACCTCTTTCTACTTCTGAACTACCAAGAAAATCATTGACTTTAAAAACTGAACTGATTAAATACTCTTTGAAATGGAATACACTCTATTCAATCACCATTTTTTTCCTGGTTAAAACCAGAATTATATTCAGAGTCTATGAAAAATGGCTTTTTCACATTTAAGAAATAATTATTTAGCAAGCAATTTTCCATCTTTGGGTTTAACTTTCTAGGCCTTCAATATTTAATGAGTACATAACAGAGGGAGAAAAGCAACACTTATGTTTCACTAAAGAAAATATATTCCAAATTCTGCTCTGCATTCTGCATCTATATCACAAACCTCATGTAAGCATACTTAGACACCCATGAAATTGTTACAGTGCAATAATCCCTCAGTGTATCATGATACTAACGAATAACACAGTATCTGCAGTGGAGAAAAAAGGAATCTTTATTTTCTTTGAGCCTTTCTCACAAAGTGATTTTAGGTTAATTACAGTACTTCAGCATATCAAAACTTTGCTTGCATGTATCCTCTCAGTTATTCTTTTAAATTAAGGAGGTTTATTACTTAGTAGTTTGAAATACTCTTTATTGATCCTAGAGTGAAAATATATTGAAAAGTAAGTTTTAAACCATTTTGGTTTTATTGAGCAAATATCATTCAAATGAAATTAACTGATGGTGTAATATCACATTCAGGATCTCAGCATTTATTTTTTGTGCTTGTTACAAAAAAAGCTTGTTGTTTGAAACATTTAAATGTCACGGAGAGTGACTTTGATTTGAAAAGGAACAAAAATAGTATATTATGATACCCAGAAGTTTATAGGCAATTGTACATTCTATTACACTGGTGTCCCACAATCTTCAAGTTGCTTCCCAGTTTAAAATAAAGAAAATATTTGGCATCAATAATTTCAGTTTGCTTCTTGCACATTTTCAGGAATATGTTAATTCTTAAAGGAGTTGCTTCTGAACTAACTGAAATGGCAGTAATATAATGACAGTGCAATTAAACCAAATGAAGGTGGCTTACATTTGCTTAATTAAGAGTGAGAGAGAATCTTAGTATTCAGTTTAAGCCTAAATCACACAGTGCTATCCAACAGAGTCCCTCCTTCCTCTGCCTTTGACTAAGAGTGAGTCCTTTAAAGGAAACATTTGGCCTCAGATTTTAGCAGAAACATCTAAATCTTCACAATATATTTGGTACTTCACTTTTCAGAAGGAAATTCCCATATCCTCTCCTCCTCTTCCCTCCAGTGGAATCCTCACAAGGAATAACACTGGGCATCCGAAAATGCTACTGATCCCCTTCCCCCACTCCCTAAACTTTACTTGGCATATTTGGTGATAATTCATTTGCTCATGAGCTTTTTGTTAAGAAAATTTAAGCTCTGAGCTTCCACTCCAGGGCTGGAAGCTGGGGAACAGTGAAGTGGGGAAAGGCTTTTGCTGTCCACAACCATGAAGTTTTATTGGTCAACTGACCACATGAACTTAAAGCTGACAAATTTAGCTTCTTGAATAAAGCTGGAATATAAAGGTAGGGAAAGACCATAAAGGCTATGTAACAACATGACATAATACTGGAATAAAGGGAAAGCATCTCACACCTACCTATATGTCCTTAGGCAGCTTACTCTAAGCCTAGCTCCTGGGAGACAATTATCTGAAGAAATAATTATAAGGATACATGTTGCTTAATTTTAGAGAGCTCATGATAGATGGGCAAATAATCAGAACGTAACATGTTCAGGTAATATGCAAAAATAATCCACATTCTCTCTTGGAAAGCTTAATGTTTTCCAAACTAGCTTATGTTCCCAGAACTCTAAAAGCAGGCATCCACATTCTGCATGAAACAGCGCTGTTGCCGATGCTTAAACTCTCTTGTTAAATCTCTCCCATTTTATAGCTAATCACATTTTTATAGCAGGCATGAAGCACTCTACAAGGCCCTTGCTGAGCTGTTCCTGTAAATCAAAACCTTATTCCATCGTTCTGCTTGCTGGCAGCAGAGCAAGGTTACTTTTACCATTTATGGTTGTAAAACCCATCCAACTTTTTCCCCCCTTCAGTTGCTGACTTTTTTCCACTATTCTTTCCTTCCCTGTCTCACTCCAAGAAAGATGTTCCAAGTTCAGCTAAACAAGTTCAGAACTCATCTATAAGCTTTTTCTTGTCTTCCAGTACACTTACAACCTCATGAAAACATCTAACCAGAAGACAAGTGAAACATTAATACAGTGTATTTAGGTCAAGAGCCTCCTTCCCACCTTAAGTTGCACGAAACAAATCAAAGCCACACAAGAACAGCAGTAGCTGAGAAGCTCTTTGCACTAAGTTATCACTATGTACTAGCTCATAAAATAAGGCCCAGATCAGACTGAAGGTGCTCAGAATGCTCAGGGAGTTCAACACTCTGATATAAACATTTGGTTCAACATATGAGCAAGAATGAATAAACAGTTAAACCTTACTATTTGACTCACCTATAAGAAGCCAGCCCATTCTGCAACAAAACAAGCTTAAGGGAGGAAAAAGATTCCTAGTTTTAGATATGCTGTCCAATAACAAGCACCCTTCCTGGCACGCCAGTTATTAAACTAAAACAGCCTCTATTTGTGATGAGCACAGACTGAAACAACAGATTGAGTTTCTTGTCAGGTCTGGTTCTGTTCTTCCCCGCTCCGACTCATAGCCAGAGCATTCTGCCACAGAAACAGGACAGCCTCTGCCCTTCTTCACGCCTCCACAGGGCATATGATCAACACAGCTCTGTAAGAAGCTTCTATGTTGCATGGAAGAACAAGCACGTACACTGGAAACTCCTGAATTTTCATCTAGAAAGGAACTCTAGCCCACATTGCATGTGGGATCAGTCAGCACACACGCAAATCATTACAGGGATGTTATTACAGGAGAACACATGTCCAGTTACAAAAAGCAAAGCAACTCTGCTGCTTAGAAATGAAGTTTAAGTGCTGTAGTGCTTTTTCCAACTCACAGAAATCTACGCTGCTTCATGAAGATATGGATATGTTGTATGGACTAAATCAGATTTATCTGAACATCAAGAACAGCCTCTATTTGGTTTAAAATAGTCCTTCAAAAGCGTCAGCTTATTATTTAAAATTTGATGTTCAAAAGAAATTTAAACATAGCTCATTCTCATATTTAACTTGTACTGTCATCACAGCATGGGATTTGCAGCAAAAGAGAAATCAGCACTGAAAGTTACTGACCTTTAAGATTAACACTTCCTGGAATCTTATAGGTGAAATGAACAAGGTACAAAAGATCACGGTGCACACGTGCCCAAAAAAAGGCTTTCTAAAGAGACTATCTGCACATTAACTGGGTGGCTCATGCCAACAAACTGGTTTGTGAACCCACATCACTTCATTCTTTTGCCTCAAGCAGAAATCTGCAAGCAATCAGTAAAAATGATGCAACTACCTGCTTATCAAGTGGGTTTGGTTCTTCTGATTTCTGGAAGCACGCCCTAAATAATGTTGCTCCCTTAAAAGATGTTTAATTTTGTATATAATTTATTGTACATATTCTGTGCAGATGTGAGCATAACTAACTGTTGTTACTATTTTCCACCTGGATATTCACAATGACTGTACTGATTAATGGCTCCATAACTATTACATCATTCTTGACTTCATCCCTCATAGTTAAGCACATTTCATGAACAACAAAAGAAACCAATTTTCAAGGCTGTAAGTTCTTGACACACAGACCACCTGCATGAGGTGCTCGAAATATCTTTGCATCCTGAACTCAAGGGCAGGATGAGGGAACTGAAGCATGTGGAATAAGAGTTGGGTGCTGGGCATTAGGGAAATGGTTGCACATAATGAGAGAAAGGGAGGGAGAGGAGTCATGAAAAACCTTGTTCTATTTGCAGAAGTTGCCTCATTCCCCTGAGCCCAGCAGGACAAGGTACAAAGAAGTGAAGTTTTCTTTCACCCAGAGAGGGAGTCTCTGGGGAAGAGCTGCAAAGAACAGTGCCTACGAGGGTATCTCCATGCTCGCATTCTTTTTTTGTAACTTTCTTGCAGAACTTAAACTACTACTAGAAATCACTGAAGTCACTACAACCACCTCCTGTTCGCTGGCTATCTGACACAGAGGTCCTCATAGCTGATACCTTTACCTTCCTGCCAGGGAGAGAAGGTCGAACATCCACTGAAGGTCAAGAACAGAAGAGATTAGGTTACCTGCAAAAAGTTTTTTGCACTTTCTGGTAAGAAATTTCAACACAACTATCCTGTCTTGTGCTTAATATAATTAACTACAGATGAATGCCTTTGAGAGCTCATCAACAAAGGCAGAAAGGAACTTGCTATAACCTTTCAGCTCTGCAACAGCTCTCCTACCCCAAGGGCAAACCAAATCAAACATGCGTTGTTTGTTCTTCAAAAAACAAAGGTCAGATTACAATTTCATGGTAAGATTAATAAACACCTGGAGTAACACTATTAAGTCAATAGTGATACCCTGGATTTGCACACAAAATTTGGCTCATTATATTCCAAACTGCTAAAAATGTGGCTGACATCACAATGTAGTACAGTAGCTGGAAGATCTGAAGAAAACTCTACTTGGATGTGTTTTTCTGAGCAAGAAGAGCAGAAGGTTAGATTCAAATCCTACTGTCAACATAGCAAGGGTCAACATTAATATTTTTTTCTCATGTAATGAACTGTCAGATCTCAGCTATGCTGCTGTCCTATTATCTCCTGGGAGGAAGGATAAATTAGTTAATAAAGTTCTTTCCAAAAGAAGTCTTCAAAAGGAGAAACATCTGCTATGTTCATTAGTCACTATTTGGCCTGAGTTCAGTAGTGAGGCAAACTACAAACCCATTCCCCTTCTCTTACCTACAGAGGTCACAGCACATGGGAAAGGTTTAAGGAAATCATAGCTAACTGAAAGGAAGACGGCTGTGAAGTTTATAGATACCCTTTATTTCCTGTTTGTTCACAACAGCATAAGAATGCATTCACACACACTATCATCTAATGGCCACAGGAACCCATACGACTTAGAGGAGACACAAAGATTCAGGTAGACAAAATATTTTTAAATGTGACATTTAACAAATCCAGAATATATATATATATTTATTTAAAGTATGTTAAGAATTAGTTCAGAAATTTAAGCCTATAACCATGCAAAAACTGGAAAGAGTTGTAGAAATCAGGGAATGTGAATCAGTCTGAAACAAAGCTGGGAGCCGAATCCAGATGCCAGAAATTTGGGTTTAACTCTTCTGGTCAGTTGTCTGTGCAACTGTGCTGGTTTAAAGGTAAACCGGCAGGAGAAATGGATCCTCCACAAGAGAGATTATAAGTCAGACTTACAATTTAATGAAAGATATTACAATAAATACA
>JAWWTY010000077.1:75917840-76041967 GCA_035222235.1 Margarornis squamiger
AATAGAGGGGGGTAGAATACATAGCTTTGATCACCCCCACACAGTGATAACTGGTCCCACCTGCTGAACTAGGACAGCAACTAACTGACCAATATTGGAATCATGAGCCTTTTTTTTTTTTTCATTTAAATTTACTAGTATAAATAGTTGTAGAGTCAAGCCCTCCAGAGCTAGAAAATAAACAGAGCCCTATTAGTTTTTCTCCTGTTAGACTATACTAAAAAGTAGCCATTTACAAGGCAAAATACTGGTTTTTTCACTCTTCATTCAAAAGAGAGATGTACCCACAATATGCATGAGGCACACTGCCCAAAGAGAACTGCGTGATGAGATGACATTATTAATGGACTGGTTTAATCACAGCAAAACACACAATAGGAGTTTGCTGTTGCAATGCTCAATATTCTAACACCAGGAGTCTAAATATCCCCTAAGAAAGTCCTTAAAGCTGTGGGTCATCTTTTTGCACACATCCAATGTGTCTTCACATTAAATTTAACGTAAAACTTTAGGCTAAAATGTAGGACACTTGACAATGTCAACGTTACATAGCTGTTAGGTCATCACTTCATCCCCAACAACTCTTAGGCAACTGAAAAGTGCTTACAACCTGCCCCGAAGGTATCTTGACACATCAGAAAGATAGGCAAATACTGCTCTATCAAAAATATGATGGGAGGACTATGCTTGAAATACTGGTACCACAACTAGAGTGACCACAAAAAATACACAGTAGCTCCTTGAACAAGCACCATCTGGTCTTAATATCAGGTGAGGCAGAAAAGCTCCAAAATTAAGATCTTTAGAGTTTGTAAAAACAACAAAGGTAAGCTAAAGTTTTACAGAATTTTATAATTATAAAGCACTTGGGTTCAAAGCCATGACTACTGTTTCAACCTAGGTCATATACCACTTTTAAGTTTATTTAAAGGAAATCCAATCCAAAGTAAAATTTTACACCATGGTCTTGCATCGAAATCCGCCTGTTTCAACAAACTGTTGGCCACCTTCTGATCCACTAGACAAACCTGTGATATTCAAGCAAGTAGAAAATTTAAAAATAGCAGTTGTCATACACTATGGTGGAGGGCAGCAGACTGCAATAAGGGGGTTCCAATGGGTTTCTAAGGTATTTACAAACAGATGAGACTAGCCATCTACTTGAGAGGTTTCCTACCCTATCCCACTCTCCCTGACTGGGCAAGGACTCTTACCATTCAGACTTTTATTTTAGTCAGAGCCTACAAACTTTTGATACAGCAACTAAGCTCATTTTACTAACTGAAGTAGAAACTCTAACAGGGTATCTCCTGACCTTCACATCTATAGCTAATGGTGATCGCTTTTATTTACATATATTTGCTCCAGCAAAATAGTTTATTCATTTGCTATGCCTCATACTTTCAATGAACTCCCTAAACAAATTTTCATATACTTCACTACTTCCCACATACAGGAGAACATTCAAGTTCTGTTTTATCTCTCATGTTTCTACAAAGAAAGAGGCCAAGTAATTTTTTCCGCATCTGCCCTGTTGCTAGATTTTACTATAGTTCTAATGCCTATAAAAGTTGACCCAACAACAGAACAGGTAGATCAAAAGAAGGCTTCCTGGAGACCCTCTACAGAAACTCTCAGGCATTTAAGGAAAACTAACTTGGCAGTTACATTTTCCAGTCTGTGAGGCAATTTAAATCACAGTTTTCTTTAGGCTACTATTCTCTAAAGGGAAAATCCAGAATTCTGTAGTAAAACTGGAAAGATGTTATCTTTCAAGCAGGCAGGCATAGTCTGAGTCTGCCCACAGTATGAATACACTCAATTCATAAATAACAATCCATTTCCAATTTACAGGTTATAGACTAGCACTACAGGAAAAATGTTCATTTGTGAACAAGTCCAACATGACAGCAGACAAGGGACAGAGCCTGCATTCATTTTTAGTTCTTCTATTTCACAGTAGTGTTAGCTCTTAGTTGTAAATACATATAAGACTTAAGTATTAGTCCTACAAATATCTGGGCCCATCTTTCTTTCCTTCATGACACAGCATACACACCAGGACTTAGCACAGTCTAGTTCAAGGCTCACAGGAAAATTTGATCTAACACTAAAATCTAAGTCTCTCATCCATAGAAAGTGTGGACAAGATCTTAATCCTTTCTCTTTTTCTCATTTACATGACCTTGACTTCTTAAGACCCTGTAGTAGTTGTTGCCACCTCTATACAAAATAGCAGTTTTTACATTAAATACCACAAGCTTTTATGGTGTCAACCAGGATGGCTGGGTCTAGCTTGGTCCCTTCTTCCTTACTGACTGAAATGTCACCTAAGTGCTGTAGGACATGGACTTCATTGGTTACAAAGGTACTTGCCTCTCGTGACACCTGATGGACCTTATATACCCGAGGACAGAAATACCTCTGAAAAAGCCCCATGGTGTTAGAAAGTGCAGCACAGGACAAACTAAGCTATTTCGCTCAAGTTTGTTTTGGCAGATTTTCAACTCTCTAGTCTATCCTTGCCTTGTTTTCACATATGAGACTTAGAACAATTCTATTTATCAAGTCTACTTAGATGCAGCATTAAGTTGGCCTCTAAAATAAGATGGAGAAAGAAGAAAAGTAACAAAATTCAATACTGTTAAAAATTTGCTCATTGTGGTTTTATGTATGCAGGACAAAAAATGCAAGGTAGATGGGGAAACAAAAAATTCACGTGTGCAATCTGAAGACACAACAGACTACTATTCAACCCATGCTACCTGGAATAACACAGTGTCAGCCAAATATGAAAACCTGTTTTTGTGAAAAAAGTCACCACAATATCTCTGAATAATTTTCAATTAAGCTAGAAAAGAGAAATATATTTATTTTCCATAGTCTAAACCAGACAGTTGCTAGCACTTCTTGTAAGACTGAAGAGCTTTCAGTCATGTACGTTATATTTATATGTACTAATAGAATGGCTGTAACTACATATATACCATATATCCAGCATATATCCTCTAATGGAAAAATAAAATTACTGTGCATTTCAAGCAAAAGCTTTATTTCACTTTACAATGTCTTTCAAGGTAAGCTTCCTTTTGACAATACCACTGCTTGCTCTAGATACTACCAGGAAACAGTTACCAAATATTTACTCTTGGGTATCTATTCATACAAGAAGAGATTTCCAATCGCAGAACTTTTGTAACAGCTTAGAAAAAAAATGAAGAAAAAATTGGCTAACCACTATCATGCACTGAACTTGAACATTTAAAGTGAAATCCTTACTCTATTTTGGAATTTAACTTGGACAACATTCAGCTTCCATTTTATTCTCAGACATTTCTGCAAAACATAACCAAGTTATGATCAGTTTTAATTAAGACAATGGATTATAGTAAACTACCTAAAATTACACAAATCCTTTTTAGTAGGGCCTGCATTTTGCTTCCACAAACCAGATTAGTTTGGCAGACACTTATATCTACCAAATGGCAACAGCAACAATAAAAAAAGCAATGAGAAAACATTGCCACTGGGATGACATTTTATATCTTAAGAATTGTCTCCATTAGTAAACATATCTTGCAATAATTTTAATGGTGTAGTTTATACACCTTTAAGGAAAAAATTGTATTCTTATGATCATGAAATTCCCAAAGCACCTTGACTGAGCATTAAGTACTACTGCAAGAGACATGCCAACCTTTGTGCTCTCTTTTCTCTTTGCCACCCATCTATCAAAGAGCGCACATGCTCTAAATCAGTCTTATGCTCCAAGCTTTTGAAGTACAGTACATTCTAAGGCAGAGCCTTACCTTCATTCAGATTATCAAACTGATGGATATCTGCTTATTCAAACTATAAAAAAGTTTTTTAACTATAGAACAAAACGTAGTATAGATAGATGAGTCATTAACACAACTTAATATTCACCACTTAAACAAACAAAAAAACCCCTCACCATTTTACGTCTTGTTAGTTTGCCTTCAAGAGTGAACAGCTGCCCTGCTTCATTCATGGGTGAGGAAATGGACTGAAATGATAAATGACAGCTTCGAGGAATGGTTTCTAAGAATTGCAAGTTCCTTGATTCTCCCCAGAACAGTGCCTTTTTCAGTGTGTCAATATATCAGAAGCTGAGCCTGAGAGGTCAGAACTTTTACTATCAATACCAAAAAAAAAAGAAAAAAAAAAAAGCAAGCCCATTGTCAGCAAGCTTAAGTTCACAACTGGACTCTGTATTTCATGGAAAAATTTCAAGGTCTGCAGATCAACAAGTTGATATTCACAGTACATTACTTCAACTCTGTTAACCACTTTGGCAAGCAGTCAGTCCTTGTACAGTCATCAAGAAGTACAGACTACAATTCTTATATTGTCCCTTCTTGGTCTACATTATTTGCTTGATTAATGACTGACTAGTTTCACCAGTAACATAAATCGACATATCTAGCAGGGCAGCCATGGAAAATTGTTTGCCTATCAGTAGAAATTAAACATACAAGATCTGTACAAAAGCTTACAAAAGATGGGACAGATAACTTGCAGAAAGACAACACACCAGTAACTTCCCACCACAGGAGGTCTTCTGGAAAAGCTCTACTGCTCTGCACAAGTCTCATCTGGAACAACAGGGAGCAGCAGCAAAGTCTCAGTGACAGACAGTATTGCAAGGCTGCAATCAGATGTTTTCCCCCATGTTAGAAAGATAAACAGGGCACATTTTCAACACCTGAACTCATCCACATCTGGTGTATTCATTTTCAAAGTTTTTCACCTGGAACAACTCAAGATTAAGCTACTCAGTTACAGCTTTACTTCTCAAAACAATTTAACCAGACATTTAAATTATCCAAGACAGCAGTTTAACTACTCCTAATAATTTAATAAGCTTCAGAGTAAGCAGCAGGTAGATCATGGTGATCACTGATGGCATTCCATATTAGATTTACAATGCTGAAGCCCTTTCATGCTTATAGAAAAAACAGACAAGGTTTTTATTTCCTTCTTTCTGTGCACAATATTTGGTGAAGAACAGTCATGATTGTTACTTCAGCAATCAAGCCTATTCTTCTGCTTTTGGAAATAGATTAATTAATTTATGACTGCCATTGTTCATTAAGGCATTTCTTTCTGAGTAACTGTACAATACGGGATATAATTTCATTTCAAATGAGACTATGAAAATCCAAAGCCTGTGGATCCAGAAAAAAAAAGATGGAAAGGGGGAAAAAAAACACTTTTTTTTTTTTTATGAAATAACATTTAAGTCTAATTTGCACTTGTACAAATTCTGCCAAGCAATTCCATTTAATTTTCATCTCCTGCAGGCAGTACTGGCTCCTTTCATCCATGTTTTCCATATGAAAATGGAGTAGCTATAGTCCGTAGGTGGGGGTTTTTTTAGAGAAAGATATCAGCAACTACTTCACACTTCCAACCCTCAGGTCAGCTGAGAGAGCTGGCATCAAAACCTTCAAGATCACTGACTTCTCCCACTGGCCAGCCAAAACCCAGCAGTCCCTAAACCAGTCCTCTCAACCAAGTAGAGCAGACAGTAGGTCTCTAACCATCACACCGTGTCCAAAACTGAAGACCCCAGAGCTTTGCTCAGTCTCAGCTATGAAGTTTTGACTGCATTACAAGAAGCACATGCACAGCTCTTAGACCTCCAGAGAAATGGGTGACTCATTTGTCTTTAACACTATGAATGCAAACTGCCAAGAATGCCCTATGGTTCTATAGTTAACCATGATTTAGCAAAGTCATTTTTGACTTTGCTAGTCTAGCGATCATAAAAAAAATTAAAGTCTTCACACTAAGCAACTCCAGCCCAGGCAAGTGATGCAACAGAGCAGGGTTGTGCACACCAGTGGCTTCTGACTCCCACACAACCGATGGTCCCTCTCACCCTCAGCATGTAAAACTCAGTGCAGCCCCACTTTATACATCCTTGGAGAGGATTAATTTAATTTTGATTTCCTCTCCGTGTTTGCTTTGGAAGTTTGCAGGTTGAGCAATATATATATGACTAAAGTTTGGCAGCAAGCAGCCTGCACTATGACGTATATCATTTCAGCCTGGCACGCATATTCAGGAAAATAACAAGCTGGCAGTGAGGACAGCTTCATCTCGCCTTCAGAAAGTGGAAGACTGGTGTAGGAATAAGGAAAGGCATGACATTTCCAGGAGGTGAATTTAAGAGGGATGGAGTCTGGTATCATCCATATGACCAAGAGAACACAGTGCTCAGCAAAACAAGCTGTGATCATGACACAGAAGAAGGTGACAGGAATACAGTTCTTTAAATCCATGGCCTTTTCATCACCAGACAGATTTCTAGCATATTGCTTACTGATACCTTTCAAAGCTTGCCAGAGCAATGGTAAAATCAGGGCCATGCAAAGAGGTATTGTTGCCACAGGAAACCAGACAGAAATAAAAGAATTTTGCTGGCCTGACCTGCATGTTTCTATGTAGCTGAAATGCATTTGGTCAGCTGAGTTCTGCAGTGCATCCCTACAGTCATAAGTTTCAACTTATTCACAAAGAAGGCCTGGAGCAAAATCATTCATCAGCCCCGACACAAACCTTGATTTGACGATTTCCCAGCACACAAGGATTCTTCAGTGTGTACAAACTCAATTACCCAAAATCACAACCTTCTGCAAAGTGACACAAGTGCTGGAATGCAATGACCTACATTTACCTTAATGCCTTGTTATCACTGCTTAGCACTGTCTTACCTCTACATAGAAAACCTAAACCTAGAGCTACCTTTTTAGTACTCTACAGCACAGAAGCTTTATTTTTAACTTCAGGTTTACTACCTTTGCTATCTTTTGTCATCACTGCTTCCTTTTCACAGTCTAAATTCAGTGCTTTTAGTTTGAGCAGTCCCTTCCCTCCCCAAAATAAAATTCAGTTTGGTATTTGGCAGAAGTGGCAAAAACAACTAAACTAAATCACAGTTCATTGAGACTCAACAGTCATGAACTCAATACCAGAGCTAAATATGACTGTTACATTAAAGTTAAAATACTAGACACACAAGAATGGGAGTTATCAAGTTCAATTCCACAGCCAAAAGTTCACTGAAAAAAAAAAAAGAGGGGGGGAAAAAACCTGTTTCAAGTTAGTTTAAGTTGAAGCTAATGGTTTATCTCAGCCCACAATAAAGGGGTGAGAAAACATTTTTCTAAGCTAGAGTCCACAAAAGGCATCCAATTACAATTTTATCATTTAGATGACAACATTTGCATCTATCTGTTCTATAAGGAAAACTACTATAAAAGTCCTTCATTGATTAAGGTGAATGACTTCTCTGCAGACTGACCAGTTTCTGAAGTTCTGGGTGCCACAGTAAGTTTTTATTGCTCAAATGGGAGCTCAAAACATACCTGACAAGGCTTATAAATGTTTATTGTTAATGGAATGGGAGCGAGGTGGAGGGAAACATGAGTGTGTCTAATAAATAAATAATCAATCAATGTTTACATATGTCTACATGAACACATAAACACCTTCAGATTAAGCAAACATAACAGCTGGGAAGAAGAATTTGTTGCTACCACCCATATCCTTCAGATCTCTCAATAGTAATGTTTGTGAGATTCCCACACAGCATTGTTTACCTATAATAAACAAGGAAAAACACCTCCCACAAACATTGAATACCTGACAGTGCTATAAAATTTCACTTTCTTGGATATACAAGATGGAAATGGACTTCATGTCAGGCAAAACTAAAGGCTCTAAAGATTAAATTAGGCACTATACAATTCAAAATTTCATTATGGTAACTCTCATAAAAATTTACAGTGGAGATTTACAATATGTCCAAGTCATGACAGGTTACAGTCATCCAGTAAAGCCATCAAACTTCTTCCCACTCAGGCATTCACATCTGCAAGGCAACATAAACACACCACAGGTAGGTTACACGCCTATGAAAGGTACTTCACTTTGTAGGAGGGTAACAAACTAGCTGATCTAAACCCACTACAAAATCTCACAAACAGGCTTTAATAATGCATCTCTAAGGAAATCCTGCCTCCCTCCTGGCAAACTTAGATACACCCAAGAGGCCAGAGTAAGCAAGTAGAAACCTCCTAGCTCAGTACAGCTGATAGGCTGCTATGGGCACTTGTTTTCCTCTATTAGGAAGAAAAAAAATAAATCTTTTATTTAAACCATTGATACAACAATTTTATTTTGAGGTTCAAGAGATACAACTCCCAAATCTATCAGTTCAAGATGAAAACTACCCTTAAACATGAAAGGAAGTATCACAATGGGCAGCTGGTGAACATGCATTAGGAGCACCACAGGTTATATGTTCAAGTGTGGCTGATTAAAGCTAGAGGAATATATGTAGACTGCTAATCAGCAGATTACATTCATGTTCATAACTTTTATTTATACTTCCAGCCTGGTCTGCTGTAACTGCCTGAACCAGTGATGATCCAGCAGTCAGAATTAAGCATAAGAACTAACATTATCCATTCTTGAACTGCCATTTTCATCAGCCAGTCTCAGTACATATTTCTCAAGGGAAATCTGAGGAATGCTGGCAGAAACAAGGAGATGCCAAACTGGAGTAACTTGAGGAAAACACAGTAGCAAGCACTAAGGTGCAATATTCAGAAGAGAAGAACAGAATGAGGCAGCAACTCTAGGCAGATATTTTTCAAGCATGCTGCTAGTTTTGGCACTGTTGGCAGTATCAGTCTTCAAAATTATGCAGTCATTTGACAGGCTGACAAAAAAAGATAAGATACAGGAAAATAATGCAGGATATTTTGTGCAATAAATTTAAACTAGAGCATCTTAACAGGGATTGCCAAGTTAAAGTAAAAAATAAATTACTGTTCCAATTTTATTTCATTATTTCAATCGAATACTAGAACTAATCTGGACAAATTTGCTAGTCTCAGTTCATAAATTCTGAGAAACGGATAAACCAAACATATTTAAATATGCATTATCAGGTTGCATATATTCTTCAAGCAGCCTTAG
This sequence comes from Margarornis squamiger, assembly GCA_035222235.1. Classification (NCBI taxonomy): domain Eukaryota; kingdom Metazoa; phylum Chordata; class Aves; order Passeriformes; family Furnariidae; genus Margarornis; species Margarornis squamiger. The sequence goes on from JAWWTY010000077.1 coordinate 75,926,853, forward strand.
GAGACAGTCTAGCATTCAAGAAGGATGGATTTTAGACTAACAAATGCTGGGCAATCATCAGATATTTCAAGATGACTCTTCACTTTTCAGAGAGGAAAACTACTTTAGATCACTGCCATAGGCAATAACAGAAGGAACAGTTAAGTGTCAATCTCCCTGTGATAACAGTATTTAAGTAGTTTAGTACAGCATTTTACCCAAAGAATTACATTTGGGATCTTGGATTCCTTAAAATCAGATTTACAGGTAATTGAATAAACCGTAATCACTCCTACCAAGCATCAGACCTCACTTGGAAAAGCTAATGCCAGGTTTTTAAATTGGGATCATTTCTCTTTAACTGTACTGTAAGTGCATTTGCTCTGGTAGGTCTCACATTTCAGGCAGCAGATCAAATAAGACTGCAATTTTATGTACCTTTCCAATTTGTTCTTAGTATTGTTTGAGTAAGTTTTAAACATTTGGCTACAGCATTTCAGTACAAATTAGCCAGAATAATGTAAGGTTTCAATTTGCAGCTTTTACCTTGCCAATGTCCAAACTACTTTTGCCTTGTATTTGAACTCTGATTTAAATGCTGATAGCAATTGTAATGTTGTAATTAGCAGAACAGCTTTGGAGGAACACTGCCTATTAGACAGCAAAAGCATATCAAAATGTGGTTAAATACAGAAGAATAGCGCCTAAGAGCAACCTTTATACTACTTTGTACCTCCACGTAAAGATTGAGGTGATTACATTTGCGTATGCATTCAGATATGTAGGTTAAAGGAATTGAAATAGCGAGCTCCGTCTATTTTGCCAAAGTGTTTATAGTTTTGGATTTATTAACCGTCACGCCTCTCACACCACCCCCACCCCACCTTATTCTTCCCCAATTTTTTTGGCTTCAAATGATTCTGTTTTGGCACATTCAGTAATGCAACATTTCACTTTTCTATAAAACTCCCCTGCTAGAAAAGTAACACAAAACCCCAGGAAACTTACCTGGTCTCCAGTTTCACTACCAACTCAAAACAGCCACAGTTCACTCCAAGCCAACTGAATCTCTGCCCAGTTCCAAGTAAGCAGGGGCAAATTCAGGCATTCACATCAACTTCAGACACAGCTTGGTGTACAAAAAGCCTACTTAAGACAGTACTTTAGCAGTAGAACCAAGAGCCCAAATACCCATTAAGGGAGACTGCAAAGACAGAGATAAGAGAATTGCCATAAAAAGAATAGAAATTGTACATGTTTAAAATTCATACAGAAAGAACGTTGAGAGGTTTTAATATCTGATGCTAGGTTAGTAAGCTTCTAATGTAAAAGAGAAAATGAAAGGAAAAATGGTAAAGAAATGAAGTGGGAAAAGATTTCTTAACAGTTATCAGATGAAACAAGGGTTCAAAAGAGCTCTTTCTGCTAAAGGAAGAAGAATATCAAGAAAATATAGTGAAAAAACTTCTCAGCAACAGTCTTTTGCCAAAACACTAGCTCTGTGCCCCAAGAAGTTACATAAACCACCCAAAAGCTTCAATGAAACTCCAATATACTAAACATAGCTACCTACCTATTTAAGTGAATCATAATATACAGAAAAGATGTCTATTTGCAAACTTGTTCTCTGAGATTTTTATCTCCCTCCAGAAAAAGAACAGAATTGCACTCACCTGAGTCTCAGTTTGAGCTGATTCTCTATCAGGAACAGTTTTAAATACCAAAAGCATTCAGTAGCAAAGAACTTGTTCCATATTCCCAAATTTTACATAGTGTCCATCACTGTGCACAGTGCAGGAACTCCTCCTCTTAAATTGATTGAATAAACTAAGAATTACTCAGAGATCCAAAACATACCCTGTTTTTTGAAAGAATGTGATTAAGAAGCCAAGAGAAATTAACAGAATTACATCCTCCCTGAAAATATCCTATAACATGTATTTTGTTCCCGTACTTATAAGGTGGAATGAAAGGCATGCAACTCATATAAATTTGTGTTCAGGAAATATATATTCCCAAGTAGCGCCATGCTAAATGTTTTCTGATATAGAAGTCATTTTTTTCTGGAAAAAGAATCATTTCTCTGTAGAAGTTTCATTGGCTGAGTTCCGCAATAAAAGGATGGCTGATTGAGACAGAAACACAACCTGAGCAACCTTAGCCAAGTATCCTCTTGCACAGGGTATAAAGTAGCAGTTTTACATGTGTAATTAAAGCATTACATATTTTCAAGGTGTTACATTTTCACACAGTTGCCCCCCAACATGATTTAACACAGGGAATGGTTCCTAACGAACATAATTACTCCCACCAGACTATTGGTCCTGCTTCTCCAAGAGTCATAGAATCACTTAGGTTGGAAAAGACACCATCCTCAAATCCAATCATAAACCCAGCACTGTCAAGTCCACCAGAACCACTTAAAAGCCCAAACAAAACAGAAAAGAGGATCCAACTACGAGAGCGGAGGACTTTTCTCATACATACCTAAACTGCAGAAGAAATACCTCTTACATTGAGATGCATACAAACAGGTATTGACAAAACAAATGCATTTGATCTCCACACTAAACATATATTGCAGTGTACTATAGAATTCTCAAAGTACTGCAGAAGGAGAAAAAGTAAAATACTTCTTGCAGGCCCCTAAAAGTCAACGTCACTGAAAGCAGGTAAAACTTGAACTTCTTCAGAATACAGCAGCTGGCTTCACTTAATTTTTGCAAAATTCAAAATACAAAGATTTAACAGGATATATTCAGATAATATATATAAATAATATATATATAATATATATATTTCAGCACTGAGCTGCTCTGCTAAAAGAGTGTTTTGCTTCAGGCCTAATACTTCAATTTGATTTTATAGAAACTGAGAAATAAATTAGAACTTATACATGGAGCTCATACATGAGCCCTCAGTTTAAAGCTGCCTCTGGATTACTGCTTAACAGCCCTATACATGAAGTGCAAACAGGATTGAGTTTTTATTTGAAAAACAGTCAGTTGAGTTAATATGAAGTATTTAGCTCGGACATAACATTCCACGCCCTGCAGGTGAGTGCTAGAAGAAAACTCCCTGATCAAGGTAAGCCCATAGAAAAAACATTAATTTAGTATAATCTTCTTAATCAAGTTTTAGACAATAATATTCCAGCTGAGACTATGTCTAGCAAATTACATTTAAATGGCCCACAAAAATCCATTTAGTCTTTCACTTGCCAGAAGAGCAATGGGGGGTAGCAAAAACTCATGCATTCTCAAGTTTCTAACTATAATTGATTGATAGGGTAAAGAATTGCAGACAATATCCAAGACTGGAAGAGAAGGAAAAAGCAGTGTATATTCAAAGCTAAAGGAAACTGTATCCTCAGAAGAGGAGACAGTGCAGAGACATCAGTGTGCATGCACACCCACAGGCTACCATGCTTTCTTCAGAGCCAAGCTGTAGCCATACAGACAGTCTCTAAAGTCCCTCCTCTCTGATTTACGGAGCGAAGGCCACAATGAGACTGAGTCCGCAACCGGACTCCAGTTTCAGCATCAGTATCCTCAGCTATGCACTCCTCTCAAGTGCATCACTGGTATCTCAAAGTTTGAATTTAGGAAGCTGCATGGTCTGCCAGGTACTGTCAACTTTCCTCTACACAACAGAGACAGAGTAGTAGTCACCTCTCCAATGCATCACCGAGTGAAGCTTGTTTGGCTAAGGATCCTTCTCTGGCGGAGGATGTGCAGTTCACCCAGGCACATTTAATAGCACAACGAACATTTTGTCTCTTTGAAACAAGATATTCCACAACTCTGTGGATGCTCTTAATCCACAATGTGAAGTAGGGTACCATTATTTTGGCCATAACTGCACCTCCAAGTCCCATCAGGAAATTTAACTGCTGTTGTTTTAACAGCGTATCTTAGACCAGAAGAACACATAAGCCATTTCAAGCATCTTGTTACACATTTCTGGTACCCATTCCACAGAGAAACATCATAGCACTGAAACTTGACAAATAACATGGTTGAAGTAGTCACATTGAAGAGTGTGGTTCATTTGATTGCTTGAACTGATGCCAAGGTAACACCTGCTGTCAGATACTTCCTGAGATGGTTTGCTCTTTCAAGTAAGAGTCCTGATTTGACAGCCTTTTGAAGGCCTTGGGAATCTGTCCCTGCCTAAGTAGTACTTTACACAACTGCTTCTCTGCTACAAAGGACCACAGAGCTTGTATGAATTAGTCCCACAAATTTCCTTTCTAGTTGTTTCAAGGCATTCCATTGATTCACCTTCAACAAGTATTGTGTCAACTTTCTTACAGAAACAAACTGTGCAGAACTGGAAAGCATTAGGTCTGTTTGAAAAGCTGGAAAGCGGGAGCTGTGAAAGGCCTTCAGCCCCAAACAAATTCTACATTCTTCAGAGAGCTGGGCACTCAGGAATTCACCCGGCAATAGAAATTCAAAGGATGCAAAGATGTCTGCCACTTGTTCAATTACGATCATTTCCCATGACAATGAAGGTGAAGAAGAGTTCACCTGCAATGTTTCACAGTCCTTCCTACTCCATACCTATGATGCATACAGCTCACCACGTACAACATATGACTCATTCATAAGATCACAGGACAGCACACAGCGCTATGAATTTACTGTCCCTGCACTAAACCAGTCTCATGGTGAAAACCAAGATATATTTACTAATCTCTGAGGTGGGCAGATACTACTTATCATGGCAAGCAAATACTAGAGTGAAATAGGTAAATTTAATTAATGGTTAAAAAAACGTTATGCAAACCTCCCAAAACTATGTAAGTGCCACTGCTTTTACAGCATCTAACATAATCAGACTCCTGTTCTTAGCTGGCATTACTCTGTAACTGAACAGTACAAAAGCATTCCGTCTTGTAAGCCCTGAATTCTAGTCATCTTGCAGAAGGTATGAGTCTTTCTGATCAGCTGAATCCTCGTTCACCATAAGTCTATTGTACATGGGGGAAAGAGGCAACATTAGTAAAAGAAACCAGACACATAACAGTTGATAAATGTGCCTTCTAGTAACAGCACTGGTTTCAACAGTGCCTGTTTTCCCCCAGCATTACTTCCATGTATCTGGTCTCACTTTCCTTTGAAGAATTCTTATGCTCCCTGGTTATGACAAAATATCTGACAGATTATGCAGCAATCCACATTAAGGTAATTTATATTAAATCGATCCACATTAGTACTTCCTCAGGAGAAAAAAAAATGGTAGGAAATAGTAGTAGCACTGGCTGAGGAAGAAGCTACTTCTGTTGTCAAAATAAGTGTTTGACAAATCCCACTCTTCTATGGCACAGAAAAATTAGGCTCAAAAATTGTCTCCAGGTATAGAATACACAACTCCACTGCTCTGAACTCTTTTTGAATCTGCATGAGTACTCATAAAAAATATATCTACTACAGCACCTGCTGGCCTGTGTTAAACCTTCTGTCACTAATGAAATAATCAGTTGCAAAGCAGTAGTGAAGATTTCAGGGTCAGCATTAGTATCCACTGGCTCTACAACAGACTATATTAAGAAATAAATCTTAGAGATTAGTAAAGGATTATTTTGCATTATCTGATTAAAAGTAGGGAAAAATACATGCTTTACAGACTGAAGTAGAACAGAAATTTAAAGCAATTGTTAAGTATTAACTTAGCGTTTCCACTATTCCTTTGTGGTTTCTTTTCTTTTTCATTCCTGGCTGTCATACAGAGAATACATTTCTTAAATGTATTTTGTGTTCTGGCAATTCACCTTTTTCAGGTACCTCAAAACTTTTGAATCTAAGGCTTAGAGAAGCATGAAGTCTACTACTCAACTTAAAATTATTAACCATTTACTTGTTAAATTTATCACCTGGACAAAAAAAGCAGAGATTCTAAACCAATATCTCTCATGATTCCCAGGTGCCAGATACTCAGCCTTGGTATTTGATTATGCATGCCGCACAATAAAACTGTTGTGATTTATGTGGTCAGTTACTACTTATATTAACTGCTTTTACTGAACAAATTCTATAGTCATAGTCAGACTTGCCAAACTGGAACTATTCAACAGTCTATGATTTCTTTTAGCCATAAGAAATAAAGCTAGACAGAGCAGTCAGAGCTTGTAACTTAGTTTGTAGTGACAGAAGTGTCAGTAATCAGAATCATTATTTGATTACTAACAAGTATAAGGAAATCATTACAACAGAGTTGAGCAGAAATATTAGCTAAGGTTCATAATTGTACAATTAAAAAAAAAAAATCCTTTCAGCTTACCTCTTTAAACTATATATAATGATTTTCTCTCAGCCTTCAAAGACATTTGTGAAAACTAGAGCCAACAGACTTCCATTTAACAGAGCATAAATACTCACATATAAGAAGGCAGCAAGGAAGAATCAGCATTTCTCTGTTCATAGGCCAGTTAGTACAACATTGTACTAATACTGACACATAAGACATCTCTTTTCCCTAGACATTAGAAAAATCTAGTTGTGGGTGATGACATACTCCAATAACTGCAGGTGAGGTGTGTTGTCTAATTAAAGCTGTGTCAGTTCTTCATGTCCACAGCTACACTTTTGAAAGACTTGGCTCAAACTCCTCACATTTTCATGGTGTTCACAGTATTAAAAGGGTGATAGAATGTGTGTTAAAAAGCTTCCATTAAGTATATTCTACAAAAATAACTGCAAAATCAGATCATATAAAATCTTAAGTAAAAAAGCCTTTGTTGAAAAAGTGAGACGCAAAATTACTCTAAACCCTCTACATTTGGGCTCCACAGAAGTATCTTAAATCCTTTGCTTAAATCACCAACTACAGCAGGTAGGAGTGAAAACCATGTAAAGGAAGAACTGTTTTTAAATTTCTAGTAGATCAATGGTACTGTACACAACAATAATGAGGAGGAGGGGTTCCTCTTCTGAAAACTACTAGGATTCTGTTGGGAGGTCTGACCAGGGTAATGAGTACCAGCTGCCTACCTTCACTGGTAGCGGCATTCTTCTGGGCTTTGGTGGGGGTGTGATCCGTACTTGAGCTCACGTCGGATGAGATGCTTGAGCTGCCCTTGCCTGCAAAGGGAGAAAGGGGTGGAGAGGGCGAGAGGGAGAGAGAACAAACTTGAGTATCAACAGTGAAATACAAAGACCTTCAATGACTGAACCTGGAGCAATTCCAGGTTGCTTTAAACTATGTTTAAAGCAGCTCATGTTCATTTTGTACACACCGGGGCAGGAGTTAACTGCACTGCAACTTTCTAGCATGTGCATCTTCACAGGTATTAAGGCTACAAATAGCCACAGGGGCTCTCATTAGATATTTGCTAAGCTCCATTGTAAACATAAAGTTTGTGATTAACATTAAGGGAACTTTCACGTTCAATTTACTCTATCAAATACCTTTAACACAGATCAGGACAAATGGTTAAGTTCAAAACTTCTTATTTTAGTTTAGACTCATGTGTTCACATCATGTATTCAAGTCTCTTGGTCATATGAAAATGAAAGCAAGGTATCTGATATTATCTCCTGAACCACACTCATTGCTTGATGTAATACATCATTTCAAAACTAACTTCTAACTAATGGGGGGGGAGGGGGGTGGCGCTTAACTGTAAATTATAATCTATGGATGTTTCTTCTCTTATTTACTTTTTTTTTCCCCTGCATTTCCTACATCAGTGTCCTCAGACCTGTATGTGATATGTCAAACCATGTACAAGTTACCATCAAAAGAAATCCAAATACAAAGACAACATTAACCAAGATAGATACTATAGAAGAACAGAGTTGGCTAAACCAAAACCATCTTTTTGTTTACCTGTGAGGATCTAAGAAGGAGTCAATTCTGTTTCCCTTCACTCACTCTACTCAATCTCAGTAATTACTAACAAGGAATACATTCTACTTCACATCAGGAACCAGACCAACCACCCAATCTGCAGTACACAAGATAACTCTACAGAGAGGAAATGCAGTGAATATTGTTACATCTTAAGAAGTTATCTATCCCCACAAACACTGCATCAGTGAAGCTATATTAGCTGTTGGACCAAAATTAGGCTGTATGCAGAAAGCAAGCTGACACCATGTTTCTGTCACTTGAGTAAACCTATAATCATAGGAATGTTAGCAAGAGACTTTTCTGATCTGTTATTTCAATCAAGCATTCCTTAGGGTTCTGGGTTACAGTATGCCTGGTTTTCATAACATTTAGATGTATGGGAGAGGCCTGCTTTTTAAAGGTGCCACAACAGAACAAGGATTTAAGTTTAAATGGGAAATGACTGGAGAATGTACAAATGTAGGTTGCTTCACAACCAAGGTACTGCCACTTAATCCGTCAGACAGCCCTAGAGAGTCATTCTCCACCTAAAGTTGCTTAAGTTAACATGCTTAGATTTGAGAGATGACTGTGAATTGAACTAGGGAGAAAGGATATTAAAATGGCCAGGAGGAAGGAAAAAAATAAATGGCTAAAGCTAGTAGTTGGGTGAGGTAAAGAGAAAGAAAAAAGCATATTTTCAGTCATTCACTGACTGCCTTTTAGATTCCTTTAAGAAGTTAAGCAAAACCAAGAAGCAGTGCCTCTAGAATATCACATCAGTTGCTCTTGAGCTGTGACATGAGTTGCAGTAATGGACTTTGGTCTTCATAGAAATTCCCGCCCCAAAATAGCTCTCCAGCTAAGGCAACTAGGTTTGTGGTAGAAAAAAAGGCAGATGAGAAAAGGGAAGGATAGATGTAAAATTCTTTCCCAGGAGAAGGCCAGAGAACATGAAATGCCTGCAACATCTGATAATTAGACCATTAAGAAAGGTATTTAGATGGTATTGCCACTACCAGCAATTCCTCATGTACCAAAAAACTGCAACTCCAGATGCAGGAAACAAATTTCCAAGGAGTACCAGCCCTCCTTAACAGATTAATAGAAAGAAGGGGGGAAAAAAACCAAAGAGTAATTGGAAAAAAATATTTTTTCAAAGCAAGTAAATGGGATTTCCTCTAAAAAAGTTGGCTTTGGGGTGGGGTTTTTTTTTGTTTTGGTTTGGTGGGTTTTTTTGGTGTTTGTGTTTGGTTTTTTTGTTTGTTTTTTAGGGGCAGGCAGGGAGAAGGAAATGGGGAATACCAAATAACAGCAGAGCTGCTAGTTGGTCATCTGTGACATAGGCTGTTTTTCACAAGGAGAATGCTTCCCAGATTCCACACCTCCCCCTAATACTAACATCGATAATCTGCATCCTAGCAAGCCTCCAACAGCACAACAGAAATATTTCACCCACTGTAGGCTGCTAACTGCCAGTACACCTAGTAGCAACATATTTACAATCATACACTTACACAGAAACTGTGAAATGCCAGATACAAGTCTAGGTATTTACCATTTAAATCTACTTTAAAATATTTTAACTCCTTGCAAGAAGTTAAAACTACAAATTAATAAAAAAAACCAAAACACCAAAAAAGCTAAAACCATAGTGGTTACCGTTTTGGTCGGGTACAATTCTTCCTGATATTACATTTTTAGATAATGTTAAAGTGTTCTCTTACCATATATAGCCCCAAAACAAGCCTTCTTCCTCATAGTCTACTCTGAAACTATCCATTTAGGTGAAGGGGAACCAAGAGATACATTCTAGCAATTTTCAGTGTCATATTAAATAGACTAGCTGACACTACATACTTTAGTTTCTAACAAACCAGATTTGGCTACTGCAGACTCACATACACATGCTAGAGCGAACACATAAGAGTATCTAAGTATTCTCCAACGAGGAAGGGCTGTGAGAACTGCAATTGTTCAGCCTGGAGATTGCAGTCAGCCTCTTCTCCCAAATGAGAAGCGACAGGACAAGAGGAAACTGAATGAAGTTGCACCAGAGGAGGTTTAGGTTTGATACAAGGAAAAATTTCTGCACCAAAAGGGTGGTCAGGAATTGGAACAGGCTGCCCAGGGAAGTGATGGAGTCGTATCTGTATCTGGTATTTAAAAGACATGTAGATGTGGCATTTGGGGACAGTTTTGTGATGGACTTGGCAGTGCTGTGTTCATGGTTGGACTCAATCTTAAAGGGTCTTTTCCAACTAAGTGATTACATGGCATATTAGAACCACAGAAATTCAAAGACTGCCAATCTCCCCAATGCCATAGGAAAACTTAAAGCATGGTATAACACTGGTCTTCAGAAATCAGTTTATCTCCAATTCAAAAAAAATGCACAAAGTCACTGCACATAAAATAACCTGACAAGGGTTCTAACAGAATGACAACTAGAAAGATCAGAGGGCAATATTGCAAAGAATACACAAGTAATTACTATATTTGATCCTCTGCTTAAACAAATTAAATGTCTGACAAATGCTTCCCTAGCATGACTTGCAAGTATCTAGAGTTTCCCTCACAGTCAACGGTTCTTTATTTCTAAACCAGAAGTTGCAATCGAAAAGAAAGGAAACTGCTCTATGGTAGAAGAAAGCTATTTTCCTGGAATACAACATAATTCACGCCAGGAGTGAAGGTAGCATGTACTGCACAGCACCTGCAAAGAATCACAACTCAAATCATGTCCTTGCCCTGCTTCTGCAGGAGCAAGGGTATGGATTATTTTTTTCCATCTAAGAGTGCCAAAGTCTTAAAACAGTCATAGGAACAAGATTCCAGCTATCTAACCTAGTATGCTGTTTCCTATAGATTATATTTTGATCCTGCTGGAAAGAAAGTCAGAATAAGGTAAGCAAATAAAAGATACTTCTCCTGAACATTGCCTCTGCCTCCAGGTCTTTGTAGCCCACTGAAGTTTTTCAGTCACAGATGTCCTATAGCCTTATTAAATCTACTTTGTCTCTTTCTGAGTCATGACTATTAACATAATGTATTTCATTTTCTTTTTATCACAGATGACTATACCAACTAAAACATGAGGTCTGTTTTCTAAAAGCGTTTGCATCTTCAATTTTGCTATCAGAACAGAATAAATACATAAGAGATGTTATGTACTACCTAATGAAACACCACCACAAGGTTGTGCATGGAATTCAATATTGCTGAAAAAAAAGAAACAGCTTTTCGCTGCTGCTTGTATAGAAAGTTATACACTTTCTTTCAAAAGCATACTGATTAGAGCTTGAAACACCTCTATCAATACATTTCAGGTTGTCAAAAACTTGCAGGACAGAAGTAAGAAAGAATGCACAGGGAATCTTAGCCAAATGGAAGCAGTAGATAAATACTGCAAAGGAAACATGAACTCAGGAAAAGCAGACTTTGGATTCTGCCAGTCACATTCACTGCTGATAAGTGCTGAAGACATCTCAAGTCAGTCAGGACATAATCAATGTAATTTAAACTCACCTGGGAAAACACAGTCTATAACTGTCCAAGAGCAAAAAGTCATTTTCAGAAGCACATATGCAAAGCCTGTCCTATTCCAGGCAGTGTTTCTGACTGTATGACTGCCAACTCCTCATTGCATTTTGTTATTTTCCTCATTTACTGCATGTCCAGCCAGCAGAAATGGAAGCTGCTTGAGTTATGTAATGCAAGTCATAAGATAGACAAGGCTCGCTGACCTGTATGATAGATCAATATGTCACTGGTCACCACGAAGATCAGTACCTGACCCTCCTCTTCCCCTCACAAAGAAGTTGTAGACACAACATCCAAAGTGAGGCTGCTCCAGTGCACAGCAGAGCAGGACAATCCCCTCCCCCAAACAGCTGGTGACACGTTGCCTGATGCCCCACAGTTGGCTCTCCTGGCTGCCAGGGCACTGCTGACGCATATTCAACTTGCCATCCACCAGGACCCCCATGTCCCTTTCTGTGGCACTGCTTTCCAGTATCTCATTCCCCAGTCTGCACGTACATCCAGGGTTGTCCCTTCCCAGGTGCAGAATCCGGCACTTTCCCTTGTTGAACTTCATATGGTTGGTGATTACCCAGTCCTCTCTGTCCAGGTCTCTCTGCAGGGCCTCCCTGCCCTTCAAGAGTCAACAGCTTTTCCAAGTTTTGTGTCATCGGCAAAACTGCTCAGTATCCCCTCCAGTCCTGTGTCCAAGTCATTGATGAAGGTGTTGAAGAGAACAGGGCCTAAGATGGACCCCTGTGGAGCCCCATTAGTGACAGGTCACCAGTCTGATGCCACCCCATTCACTGTTACCCTCTGTGCTCAACCCATGAGCCAACTGCTCACCCATCACATGATGTGTTTATCCAGCTGTGGGATGGACATTTTGTCCAGAAGGATCCTGTAAGAGACAGTATTGAAAGCTTTACTGAAACCTAAAAGGATTACATCAACTGGCTTTCCTTGATCACCTGGGTGTGTTACCTTGTCATAAAAGAAAATCAGGTTTGATAAGCAGGACTTTCCTCTCATGAAGCTGTGCTGGCTGTGACCAATGACTGCATTGTCTTTCAGGTGTTTTTCAATACCTTCCAGAATAATCTTCTTCATAACTTTACCAGGCACTGAAGTGAGACTGACAGGCCTGTAGTTTCTGGGATGCTCCTTCTTGCCCTTCTTAAAAATCAGGACAGCATTCACCAGTTTTCAAACAGCTGGGACCTCTGTGGATTCCCAAGACCCCTCAAAAATCATCAAGAGAGGTTTTGCAATGCCAGCAGCCAGCTCTTTGAGGATTCTGGGATGAATCCCATCAGACCCCATAGATTTGCAGGGATCCAGCTGGAACAGCAGATCCCTCACAATTTCAGGGTTGACCCTTTATTTGCTCTGGAACAATTTTACTACGTTTTTTGCAGCACATTTGCTCTTGGTGTATGGGCATTTTTGTGCCATGTTTTACACACCTTTCTAAGATCTCAAACAAACAGGATGACCAGACATTGTTTTACATATGCCACCCTGGCAAATAACAGCAGTATTACTCTTGCCATCAAGTTTTAATGTGATGACACCTGTTTTCAGCAAGCAGTGACAGGTACATCAGGAGTTAAATGGATAATAGGACCAAATCCACTGTTTGTCATGCTGAAGTGAAAATTAGACAAAATGCCAAAACAGAAAAACAAAACAATAATTCAGAAAAAAAGAGCAAAAAGGAATTAAGTCCAGAAAAATAGCCATTAATCTTTTAAACTGTCCAAAAGTGTTATATTGCAATGACTTTGAAGTAAAATGAAAATGTGAAAACTTTGTTTATTTAAGCCATCAATTCTTATACAAATGACATTATTCAAATTAAACTGCTCAACATGAAAAGGCATATGCTCATGGCTTTCCTACCAGAAGATCATTACTCTTTTATATCTTCAGAAAAGTTCTTTTTAAAATCAAATATATGCCAACTACATCAAGAAGAGATCCAGAAAAAAAACAGTCCAAACCGCAAAGCATCAGGGATTATGCAAAAGGAAAGAAAAACCTCTTCCTTCTCTTGTTTCCATGGCACACATTATGCTGGTCCAAGTCTCCAAAACCTCAAGTGTATCTCTTTACCATCTGCACCTCCAGAGACTGCAGACTCCTAGCATGTTTCCAAGTATCACCATAGAAATCAGCAGCCTACTGCAAGACTTATTCTTTGTGGATATATGGCATTCTTTAATGATGCAATAAAGTAATTCATTTATATAAAGTAAAATTGGACTGCACACTTTGGACAATCACTGTCTTTGGACTTTACAGTTGTACCCATGGAAATTGTATGTGATAAAACTCTTTTCCACCTATTAATTCTTAACTGCTGAGCAAACTATCACTGTTTCAACACTGAAGTTACCTACCTACAAGTATTGTCACTCACTGGACTGATTTCAGGATAAATATATTCATTTATAATTTCACATTGATCTTCTGACTGAATATCTTAGGAGCAGGGTTCCTAAGTGATTTTGGTCTTTTTCCAAATCAAATTAAAACATGTGCCAACATAACACACGGGCTACAAATTTCATTCCACCCAACATTTGTCAGGATACGATAAAGCAACCAGTAATCTGCACAAACTCCAACCTCAAGGAAAGGAAACGAATGTTTCACAGGAAGCACACAAAAGAGTTTGCAGATATGTGGTAGCACTGGCACTTTGGGACAATATTTCCTAAAACTTTTGAAAGTGAAATCTCCACAAGTATTTTTACATTATTTTTTTATTTTTAAACCACAACTCTAGCTTCCAGGACTGTGAAGTTGGACTGTTAAATTTGGTGTAACTTAGCTATGAAATAGTACACTTAGTTCTGCAGCATTTTGCTAAGTTTTAAACTAAATTTCAACTCAGGTCACACAGGAGGAATTTGGCCATTGTTGTTCTTCCAGCCAGTGCTTCCTTCAACTTTTCAAGTATCACTGCACACTATAAAACCTCCTGCAATCACTAACAAGCTACACTAAGGTATCTCTGGTAGAGAGTCAGTTGAGACCTTGAGACCTTCCTAATTTTTATTTTCTTTTAAGAATTAGTACAGGGTGCAGGTACCAGCAAGCTCCAAAGCCCCACCATCCCCACGCAAGGCACAGCTGAGCGCCACAGCCAGGGCTGAGCAGGCACTTCAGAGTAGCAAAGCCCTGAGGCACAGCCTCTTAGCATCACCTTTTCAAATCTGTGTTACAACTAGATACAAGAAGTTGAAAAGCTACACCTTTCGCTTGAAAGGTGAAGCTGTAACACTGAGCAAAATAAGCGTTATTTAATTCTGTTGTAAGTCTGACTGTGGAAGTTCTGCACCTAGCAAGACATAATGGCTTATACGCTATACTGCAAAAGGCTTGAAAAGGTAAACAGAAGTGCAGCGTCAGACAGAATTTTTCAGACTCATACAGCAGAATAATGCTTAATACTAGCAAGGCAAAACTATTCAGAAAGGCTGGATTAAAATCATGAAGCTTAAGTAAAATTGTTCACATAAGCACAGATTCTACTTGCTGCGCCTTGCTAGAAGCCTACTGAGTTTGTAGTCAGGACATGCTTAACTTGCATCTTTGTGCAAAATAACTCATGATGAGTTAAGATAGTTAAAGGCTTTATTTAATGACATCTTCGAGTGGACTCATCTAATCTAAATAAAAAGAGATGGGGCACATATTGTATGTCTCACACTTTTGCCATGTAACAGATGACAGTATCGATCCCTTTTCTAGAGAACTTCAACACTCACTGATGAGGCTTGTTAACCAAGAACTGTTAGCTGGGACTACTGAAGTCACCATCATTTTTGAAGACAGTGTATCTTCAAAATATGGAGTGACAAACTGCACATACCACTACTGAGTTTATAAATAAGCAATCATGTATCAAACTATTTTGGTACACAGCTTCTCTGAAATCTACTAAGCAGCCTGCATGCTAGAAGGTAATGCTAATTTGCAGCCAAACTTTGCACCCACACCAAGTGTTGAGCTCTACATCTCAAACACAAACTGATAAAAACCTATGAACTGTTTAGTCTAGGAGGTAAATAATATTTAACTAATGATGCCAGAGAAGGAAAGAATGCACATATCTTCCTTACTTGAACTCAAAGTGAGAAAACAAGATGAGAAATCTGCAACATTCTCTCTTTATTACTCAACAGGACTAGCATGTCTCATAACTGAGTATTAAAATACTGAAATGGCTTAGCCTGTACTCTGAAAGTGGTTCCTACTCTGTAGTGCTCTACTTTGCCAAAGAAATGGGGAAATAAAACTTTGGCTTCCTACCAATCAAAGAATTTTCTTAAAAATCATTACATTAATTCAATTGGACTTTCCATTACAGATTGTCTTCCAAACACCAGCATGTTTTAAAAGGCACATTTACTCAAGATACAACATTCTAAAGTTTAGTTAGAAACAACACTTCCTTAGTATATATTACCCAACCTTAACCACTATTTTAATCCAAGAGTAAAACTAATTATTAAACCAACATAAGGAATTAACAAACACAATTGAGTCAAAACAAAATCATTTTTCTGGCTTCATATTTTCTCTGAGAATGTCACTTCATTGCCAAGTTCTCCACTAATGGCTGCTTCAAATTTGTTTTACTCCAGCACCACTGGAATTTCAAAAAAATGCTAATCCTTTATATTCAGAAAAGGCAATGGCTATTCAGGTCAATAGCAAAGAAATTGGTAGAGACTTCATTTGCATGCTATCATCACATGAGACATGCCAGAGGACAGAGGTAGCCTGAGAGGATAAACTGAAGTATAGATTCTAAAGTGGCTGGAAAACCTGCTGTTCCACTGGAGTGAATCAAGTATTTGGTACAGGTCTGATTTTCATTATATAGTAACATACTGTCCAAAATCAAAACCACCAAATACATGTTTGTCTTCCACAATAATACCATTAACACTTAAGATCTCTATTTAGATTTTCACAAACAACTAATTCCAACATCTGAACCAAAAAGGTCAATATTAAACTTACACTGTCAATTTAACTGCTCATTTTACTTAAAGCACAAAGACTACAATATTTTCGATTATAATTTCCATCCATTTATTAGAATTGCATTCAGTACTTGCACCAATATTCCTGTGTTCACAGTCAAAAGGAGTTGTGAATGTTATAGCATCAAGACCCAGCTATCCTGCTCACAGCTCTAAGACATCATCAATCTCACACAGGGAATTTTAATCAGCACTTAAAGATTTAACTACAGGGCATGCAGAACCTTTTCTTGAATACAGTGTTTAGTCCTCTGTCATGCCTCATCTCTCCATTCAAAAGAAAATCTAAAAGCAAAATTACCCAGTCTTGGTCATCCATGAGGAGGATTCAAAACAAGTCTTGGTCCCAATCCAGTCCTGTAACATTCCAGCCTTGGAGCTGCTGGCTCACAGGCCCTCCTAAGAATATTACTTTAATATTTATATATATAGGGTTCTTTAATACCTTATGAAAACGTCCAGAAAATAAGCCACAGGCTTGTTTCTAAGGCACCTCTTTATTAATTTAGGGGAGAAAATAAGGAAACTTGGCAATGGTTCAAAAGGGCAATATAAAATGTTCTACCCTGATACCAACTCAGCACATATTAATCGACAACACCCAAGGCAATATTCAGCCAATTCACCACATTTAAGTCAAATACAATCCCTCCAGCTCCGAGCCACCTGAAGCTTCAAGAAAAGGAGTAAAGAAAAGTTAATAGAGGAAGCAAAAAAAGAGAGAAGGAGAAAGAGGGAGAGAGAGGTACTCCTAAGACTTTGTGGAGGGCCGGCTTCTCACATGTCCAGGTGGCAGGGCTATGACACGTGGCAGCCCAAAACCTCTGGCTCTATCTGCTCTGGTCTCTATGGCCAAACCCTCCAGGTGGGGCCTCTGAACCCCTGGCCACTCTGGGGTCCCAGGCCAGGGTGAGGTGCCGTGTTCTCACCGTCCCTGTCAATCTGAGCTGGGTCAGGAGCTCCAGGAGCTGTGGGGTGTTATGGTTTTCCCACTGTTTGTGACTGGTAGCTGCTCTGGCACTTCCCCATGTGGGGTCCAGGGGCTGCTATGAGTGATACGATGCCATCTCACTCCATGAGGTTCAACCCATCCCTGCCCCCTCCACACACAGACACACCCCACAAGGTTGTTCTGACTCAATCACTGATCTGGTGTGTAACAGCTCCCCGACTTCCAACCCTTTTCAACAGCCAAATTTCATCTCTTCTACTGAAATTCTACTACACACTACTTGTTAACTTTGCCAGACCTTTCCCTGGCTGGCTAAGCTTTCACTAGTTCCTGCTCTTAGCCTCCCTTGTGGACTTGGTTGTTTGCATGACCAGTTTGCAAAACACCACTTGGGAGACGCTGACAAGTGAAGGCAAATTCTCCAATTCACCAAAACAAGCACATCAGCAGCACAGAGCATAAAGGCAGCAGGTATGACATCTGTCAAACTTGACTCAGATCTAGATTCTTACAGAAGGCTTTCCACTCCAACAGAAGTTTCAGCACGTGCCAAAACCTCTCCCATGGTATCAGCATTTCCACAGCCTCCTTTTGATGCTATTATCTGAAATCTAACAGAGTTTAGGTACCATGCTAAGAATACTCACACAGCTTTTTCTACTAAAGGTGTTTTACTTTTCTAGTCTGACACTAAACTGGCACGAGGCACAGCATACATTGCAGATCTGATTAAAAAAAGTAACTCCATCAGCAAACTACAGTTTCTTCCTGTAACTGGATAGGTGCTAAATCAGGTAGAGTGGAAGCAGAAGGAACCCACAAATGAAGGTGATGTGTGGCATTGCTGGGGGGAGCAGTTCTTTTGGTGTAGTACCTAGTAACACCACAATAACCAACCTCACAATAGCCCCCAAATTTTCAGCTTGAACATTGACAGCTGATTAAGTCAGAGTTAATGGTAAAGAGGTGAGGAATTGAAATACCTTTATTAAGACATCATACAAAGTACTCTGGTATCAATGTACGCTGTGAAAGGCAATAGGAAAATCTTTCAAGTGACAACACAGATCTGAAAGCCTAAGATGACTTCTTTAAGTAAAGAAGAACAAAAGAATCTGACAGCTAAGAAAAAACAGACAAGGATCACTTTACTGCTTTAGATAAGCACAGTCACTTCCAGCTTTTCTTTACCGATGGATACAAGGAGATGGAGGGGGGGAAAGGGAAGTGGCTGACTCAAGGATGCTAGTAAAAGGAGACCTTGAAAATTTTGGGATTACAAAAACGAAATAAAACATATCTGTGAAAAAGACATACAGTGATAGAAAGTGGTATCATAAAGACAACTAAAAAGAGAGAACCTACACACTTCAGAAATACCTCTACTTTTTCAACTGACAATCAAGCTTGGCAAAATTACAAGCCACATACTAGCAGGTTCAGAAATCAAGCTCATCAGCACATATAACCAAATTAAAACCAATTAAGAGTAGGAAAGAAGCTGTACTTAGAAATCTGAATCGAACTAAGGCTTCACACTGAACATTTGGCAACCAGCTTTAGATTTCTTCCTCCTTTTTCTCTGAATTCTATGAAATCCAAAGTTCTAACATTGCACTAACCACAGATGTCTGGCAATGACAGGAAGCAAAATTTAAAGTTAAAAAAAAAAAAGGTAAAGAAAATACCCCACAAAACAAACCAAGAAAAACCCCAGTACCTGTCTGATTTTTTTTTTTAAAAACCCACAATTTTAACAGATCATTTTAGTATAAGAGAAAATTCAATTAATTCTGTTGTAAACTCCTGATAGTTTTAATTGCACAAATTAATCATGTTCCAGTCTCAGCTTGGTACAGAGACTGCACACACTGCTACAATTTGCTTCTGCAGTCACCGCCTGAACACTGAGAAAGCTTATCCAAAACAACACAGAGGCTCATCTATTCCCAGAATATGAGGAGGATAGTAATTCTCTATAGAAATAATGTGGCTTTCAGTGCCAATTCAGTGTTTTTATTTCTTCTGCACTATTATCTGTATTTCAGCTGTCTTCCACATGAAACCTTCCTTTCAGAGAATAAGAAAACATAGCATGGAAACTCTCAGAAGAGTAAAATATAGATGCTTCAAGACACTAGAGTTTCCTCATCTATTTTAAGAATAGCATACTCCAAGGTATCCCAACAGACCAGCAACAAAAAGACAAAGGACACCTTTTAGTCTGCCCTAAAACCTTCACCAGGGCCATGTTATTTGTAACTCATACAGGTATTCAGTGGGAGAAGGATACACTAAGGAAAAAGCCCAAGGCAACTAATATCTACGCTGTTGATTATTCAGTATTTAATTTTGAACTATTTTTCCTTCTTATTATTTAGTAGTATGTGTGCCACTGGCATAAAGATTGTTTGGTTATAGTCTGAGGATTAAAAAATCCCTTCTGAAGTATACCTGTAGAGCTCAGATTGAACTGAGTAATTTTCTGGGAAAAAAATCCAAATGACACTGCTATCAAAAGTATTTTATCTAATATCTTTGTGAAAAGATATTAGGTGCTTCAGCCACCTTTCCTTCCTGCAGAACAGAAAAGAAATAATTCTGGTCTTAGGTATAACTCACTCTTGACGCATTCAGTAAAGCACTTCATTAAAGAAAAAGTATTGAAACTAGAGTATGTCTGCAGCAGAGGTAAAGAGAGCAGAAACATCAGAAACAGTAGGTATGTCAGTGACCATTACACACAGTTCAAACAATCTCTTGCTTGTAATGCTCTTTTCTGGATGGTTTCTGGGAAATGAAAAGCATAGTAGGGAAAAGTCACTCCCATTACGGACTGGAAGGCACTGTCAGCCCCATCTGTCCATGCCTGCTCCCCCTCCCTTTGGGCCTCCCCCACCTGCCCACAGCCCAGGAGCCCATGACAGCTGCCCCCAGGGCCACCACTCCTTTCCCTCAGCAATGGTGCAGAGCCAGTCTCCAGCTCCAAATCATCCTGCCCTGCATCACACTGATTCTTGCAATGTTCATTTCCTCATGCTAGGTTTCATCCTCTGACTCAACTCATTACCTTTATAGAAGACAGGAGAGAGGAGGATATGATACTTGCATTAATATTCTGTCATTTGCCACCAATTTTTTACCACACTTAATACAATGTCACGTAAACACCCTAAAACACTCAGTGTAACCTCAGTAAATCATCTCTGTTTCTTGATCTCACTTTTACACATATTTTTTTTACCAGTACTGATTAATTAAAACGTAACAGAAGCCACATCAAAGAAACATGGATCTTTTCAGGTAATTTTTTTCCCACAAAAAACCCCCAACAGCTACTCAGCCATTACTAACCTTTGTAATAACTGAGGTAACTGTTAAAAGTTGAGAGAGGGCATATAAAGAGGTACAACTGCCTTCAGGAATATACAGCAATAATTAAAGAAGAAACAGCTAACTATAAAAAAAACCTAAGAAACCTGCAGTCAAGAATGCTGGTAACATGAGAATGAAACTAGAAATCCAAATGGGGCTGTCAGCTAGTCTGAGGCTAACGGTAAACCCAGACCAGGCTCTATGGTTAACAGGATAAGGTCCAAGCTATCTACAAGCTCCTTCTGGTTCTCTCTGTGCATAAACTTCCACTCAATTAGTCATTTTAATGGCTTTCGTATCACCCTGAAACCGGCCAGGCTACCTGTGCAGTGCAGTGAAGAGAGATGGCCCAATTGGCTCTACTTATTCCGAGTTACTTTGAAAGATGTGGCCCGATGAACCAGATAAAATTAAACAACACCCAGAACAGCAGCCTTTATGGCAGACCTGTTAGGCAAGAGTAGCCAAACATAAGTGAATACTTCTGCCATTAAACAATACAACTCAACTTTTTCCAGCTCTTTCTGTCCCTCTGGTTAGCTTCATTCTGCTGAAAGCAGTCATCACCACTAACTCATTTCTGTGAGAACTATTCCAACTCCTTGACCACAATCTGTCTGACAAGAAACATTCTCAAAGCGTCTTTCAAGTGTGGAGTCAAGACGTTCAACAAAGTAGCCATTTGGGATTTATTTTGCATCTTCCTGCATTTGCTCTAACCTGTCTGATTTCTAGCAACTAAGTTTAATAAAATTTACAATCACATTAGTACAGTTTTGCTAGCAGACAGAGCAAGTCTGGACTTTGGCATACAGAAGCAGAGCATGGAGCAGAGAAGTTACGTCCTGGGGACTGACAACAGTTGTGCATTTCCTCCTTCTTCCTCCTCTCTGGAAAATGTTGTCTAGTGCCATCTGGCACCTCTCGTACCCAAGAACTTCCTTAACTAGTAAGCATCTACTTTTATAGTTGTAGGCAATAACAAGCTGCATCTTACTTCCAGGGAAGCATGAAGTTTACACGAGCCAGAGGGAAACACCTGCATCTCTCCAGTCTTGGCATGTCTGTGGCTGCATATCAGATCAAAACACAGTTGATGTCAAAGAGACACAGGTGCAGGAAGCTTGCTCCAATGCTCATTTCCACAATATCCTTTTAAAAGGACGGCTTATCCTTTGCTAACTGCACTTAAGAGAGCTGCTAACTGCTCATGTGATTTTTTTTCTAACATATGTTTTAACTAAATGCCACTGTAAAATTAAACTTTGAGAAATACCCCATGCCATGCCAAGAACCTGACTTACTCCTCTTAGAATTTAGTCTTCAGAAACCATCTGTACTGTGACAATATGAGCAGTACCGCTTGTCCAACACAGTTAGAAGTTTTGCTGATTTGACTCTTTCTTCACTGTGCTTTTCAGGGTAAAGTCTATGAGCTAAACTACTGCTCTAACACAGAAAGGGCCTTCAGAAGGTTTTGACATGCTCTTTTACCAGTTCATTAGTATGTAGTGCAGTATATAATTGAATTGAAATGCAAAATATAATTCCATAGATCAGGGAATTACTGCCAATTAATACTAAAACCAAATCACTCATTTACAAAAGCTGACTTACTGACACTTACACTGAAGCAGTGATTTGTCATGTATTATTTCCTTGGGTACTCCTTACCTTCATTAAAGGAAATCTAAGGCTAACATATTTTTGAACATAAATAAATACTACAGCAGCAGAATGACCATCACAGTCCTACACCATCCCGGAAGAAGCAAACCTGGTAACTCTGTCCAGGGAGCACACTGAGCACCCTAAACCTGTTCCCAGCACAGCAGCAGTCTGTGTCACAAATACCCTCCCTTCAGCTTTTGCCTCACCTGCACCACTGGTAAGCAATACTTGCAACACAAGTGGAGCAGAGCAGATCACAGTCTTGCACGGTACTGCTACGATAGCTCAGGCCAACTTCAGAGGCATTTTAAACCAAACAGGCTGATTTTCCCTCTTGTGCCAATAACTGCACGTTCATCCATTACCAGGGGGCCTGAAAGAAGGCACGAATGCTTAAAGTCACCACATCTCTTTTTCCACTGCTTGTCACAACTTCTGTCAAAGTAAGTAGAAAACTTCATTAGAGATTACTTGCTCAAAAATAAGCAGTGACTGTATAGGAAGGAAGGAAGTGAAGAACATGAGACAAACTTGTCCTGTGTCTATGTCAGAAAACAAGTAGAAATATATGCAAAATATTGGGTAGCAGAGGTGAGTTGATATAAACAATATTTTCTAAAAAACATCCCATGCTTCCAACAGTGTGGAATGGATATCTCTACTTCAAAATGATTATCCTATGCCTTTAAAATAAAAATCAATACCCACCAAAAGGAAGCTGCCATAGGAAAATATGAGTTTTAGATAGATTCCTGCTGTAGCTGATCAGTATGACAGAACTAGTAATTCACAATTTAACCAAAAGAATAAATGTTATTTGAACATCCATGCTGACTTAAAAACTCAGTGAAGCACCTCGTTCCTGCATACAAATGCATACACACGCAGAGACACATACAATTAAGAAATGTAATTGTGTGTCCATTTTTAAGATCACTTCAGAAATGGAAGTTCTACAGTGCAACAACTGAACCAGTATAATTATTTTGAAATTCATGATCTGTATTTCAGATGTCAGTGAACAGCTCACAGCAAGCTTTCCTCATGGTTACTTCTTCATCCACGACATTCCTTGGCAAAACAGCATACTTTCAGTGAAGTAAAAACCAGTCTGATCTGAGCTATAGGAGTAAAATGCAACTTCAGGAAGAATCACCACAAAACCTAAAGCTGTAGACAGAAGCATTTATTAATAACAAACATATTTGGTAAATAAGTCCACTCACAAATAACAAAATACATTTTATATCTAATATCTAAAACATTTTAAAATATACATAACTCCTTAAGAACCTTGGCCAAAGTCTTTTGGCACACAAAAGAAGAAATAGATACTGAGCATCTACCCTTCTAGGTCAGAGAGAGAGGTTGATTCATCTCCAAGCTCTGGCTAACAATGCCAGACAACAGACACCTTTTTGGCACAGTTATCATATCTGACTCTGAAGAAAAGCAGAGTCCTTTCTCCTCAGAAAACACCCTTTTCATTTTCTCTTCCCTTAAAATCATGTAACAACCATTAGTAAATATCTGATTGAAAAGGAACTTTTATCTGAGGAAACAATCATATAAAACTCAACCTCTCACCAAGGTAACCTTTCACTGTGTAAGACTATCCCTATTTTGGAAGGATAAACTGCAATCTCAGTTTTCATTATCCTGCTTCACTAGTGTACAACAGTGCAGAATAACCTTTCTTAAGCACTTTGGCAGTTTCCCTTTCCAAAATAGGCACCACTGATTAAAAAACACCTTATGGCAAGAACTCACATTGTGTGCACTGTTCACTTTAAAAATCCAGATAATGAAAACTATCCCCAGGCAGTACCTCACACAAAGGAGGTACAACTGTTGGATTCAGATTTATTCACCCTTTATTGTACCCCATCCTGCCATCTGGAAAGAAAACCTCTTCCTTCACAGCCTTCCATTCCATCTACTCCCTAGCAACCCCCCCAGGTACTTTCTCCATGTGCTCTTCAAGATCATGAAATGGCTTTAAAGATACCTCCTACTCTGAGTCTCTCAGGTGAAGTTCTCCATGACTTAAGCAGTCTACTGGTAGGTAGGCAAGTATCTATCAAGACAACTAGTACGAAATACTATTTGCTTCCTTAAATTTGCCTTTCTAATATCCATCTGACTCTTTTGACACACAAGATAAACTCTACAGGACTGGAATTTTATTCTGTTGCTGCAGTCCAGCAGCAGGAACCACCAACCTAACAAACAATTCAGTTCTGGAAGAGTCCAGAAAAAGCTATTTCGCCTACTGCTGGCAAGAGCAAGCAGTTAATCTTCTAATTTTCACTGAAAAGAACAGCAGAGAATAAAAACTCTGCGAGTTGATCAAGTACCCAACCACAGTGGATAAAACAAACTGCCAAGTGAGATATAACAGGATCCCTGCAAAGGAATGCAAGGTCATGACACACAATCTTCCACAATGATTTATTCTTAAAAAAAGTTGTAAAAATCAGGGGATAAAGTAGGTGGTCATGTCACTCTTCATCTAACAAGTCTGCAGCGATACAGTGCACTGAACTAGACAGAGTTTCATAACAGCGTTGTCAAAACTCACAAGAGTATCAGTAACTGACAGATATGACTGAGCTGTGTGCTTGCGAATGGCTACTTAGTACTTCTGCACAGGCAGGAAAAGATTCAGTTCACTGAAAACTCTACAGTTCTGCAGATGAGCTTGTTTGCTCCCATCTGTTCATCCCCTTTTGGTCTCTGTTCAAACTAGAAGAACACCCTCCGGAGAACCCAATCCCCAGGGTGCATCAGGTTTCTGATCCACACTGAATGCTCGGTCAGAGCTTGCCTGTGGAGAATGTTTTAATTACATCATGCTGGAATTTGGCAAGAGTCCTGGCATTTAATTAAACAACTGCTTTTTGAAGCAAAGCTCACAGCAAGAGACACAGCCCTGATGATGTGCTTCATAGCAGTGTTTTCCCTATGGCCCAGTGCCTACTTTGTATTCCTGGTAGATCAGGACTGCTTACAACATTTCATATTGCTATATGCCTAAAATCAGGCTACATGGGGTGGTCTAGACTCATGAGTACAAAACCCACTCATAATTTCCCAAAACAGTGAAAAACCATAGTTGACTGACTTTAGGCACATGAAAGCTGTATAGCCAGGATCAGGAAGAGATGATCAGGGTCCTTCCAAACTGCCTTCTCATATGAGCAGAGGTCCACAGAGTAGCCATGTCACCATATTTCTGTAGACACTTACCAAATGTAAAGCCTAAGAGGAAGATAAAATAGCAAGCATGATGGTCAGGATTTTTTAGGCATTTTTACCTAGAAAGTGACATTTTACTGACATTGCCAAAGAAAGGCCAGGGCCATTATAACTGTTTAAAGAATTCTTGCTTTAAAACACAATTCCCTCCTCTGCTGCCAGGTCTAAAAAGATAATTTTAAATTTCATTCCTGGGTTCACACATTCTAGTTTCAGGTGTCTTCTTTTTTTTTTTTTTAACTCATGGGTGATTTATAACCCTCTGAGCATTTGTAGAGGAACCAAGGATGACTCCCCAGAAGCACACAGTAAGAACATATATTCTACTTCTGGGTGAAAAGACCTGTTTCTAGTTTCACAGTCCTGAACATAACTGTCTTAAAGGAAGTCTAACATGGAAGGTAGTGTTCCCACTTCCTCGAAGCACTCTAATAGCAATTTCTTACAGATGTTCTGGTTTAGATCAATATTGCCACTCTGGCCCTCTAAGTAGGATATTTTACACAGGTAAAATTCTTTGGTTGAAAATACTTTTCCTGATGTACAGTAGCCTTATCCTTGACTCCAGCTATGTGCTATGTCGTGCTGACAATCCACAGACAGTTTAGACACAAGCAGTAGGCTCTTGATCCTTCTCCTCAAGGAGATGCCAACTAAAAATTTTACTGTCATGGTCTCCTCCCTGCACTATTCAGCATTTTGCACCAATGAGTTCATGTCAGTTCTACTTTTACCACTTCACAAAGTTCTGTCAATATAGTATGTTATGGTCCATTTGCAGTAAGGATGTTTCCCCATTATTACTCACAAATTGCTGAAACTCACCTAGTTCAAAGTCAATAATGAAAATGTAAGACAAGACAGGTCTCTGAGGGAACACCACCAGTAACAGCTCCATTGTGGTAATTTGATCTTGAAAACA
The DNA here is from genome assembly GCA_035222235.1 of Margarornis squamiger. NCBI lineage: Eukaryota > Metazoa > Chordata > Aves > Passeriformes > Furnariidae > Margarornis > Margarornis squamiger. Next base: position 75,953,428 of record JAWWTY010000077.1, read on the forward strand.
CCTTGCTATATGCTCTTCATACCAGCTAGGGTTTTGTTCCCTCAAAGACACATCTCATTTCAATACCCTTTTTTTTCCCCAACAGGAGGCTGTACCAGAGGATTTAATTAAATCTACAGAGGCAAGGCTAATGCAGCCAATGTAATCAATTGTCTCACATTTCAACTAGAAACAATCCACTTTGGCCAAAATAGCATCTTCCATTTGAGTTCACATTTAACTTGTGCTTGATCTCTCCCTTTCAAAAAAGCACAAAAGTGGAGAAGAAGAAAACCAAGCCTACTACATGAAGCAATTATTTCCCATTGAGTACTTAATTTCTGCCTTCTCCACTCAAATTACCATCACCTGCCCCCAAACTGAGAGGCTACTAGAAAACCACTGATGCACAGTTTTGTTTTCTTTGTAGTTTTTACCCTGTAGTAAAGATCTTTGGACCTCTACAACAGAGGCATTACTACCCCATGCAGATGAGGATTCTGAAAGAGGGATGAAGGGTCACACAAGCAAACTGTGTGTGAATTTTGTTTCCCTGGGCCCTTGAAAGGCCAGCGGTACACAGGATCTGCAGAAGCTGGCCTCACTACTTGAGAAAACTTGTTCTACAATGGCAGTAGGACTTGCATGCTCAGAGGTTAATGCCTCATCCCAGGAGACAGGTTTGCAAGGACTACTGGTGGTAGGGGGAAAGGAGATAAGGCAGCAAGGAGCTGCAGTGAGTCTGGGGATAGTGGCCAGGAGAAAAGACACTGTCCTTTGAAAGAAGCCCTTCCTTTCCGAAACATTAAAAATCTCAAGGAAGAGTTTCCTTTAATTAAGGAATTAAAGTTGACATGCACTTGGTTTTGATGTAGTTTTACACCAAAATTCAGCTTGAGAAAAAGTTTGAAAACATAACCCAGCAGCACCACGTTCAACACAATGGCAGCCAGCACCACAAGCATTGCAAAACATTAGTTTCCTATCTAAACTGTCAATCATTAAAGTTTCTTTGATGGCATTTGGAAAGAAAAGTAACATATCCATTTTCAAAGGTTTCCTCTACCTTTGCAAAATTTACTTCAATTCAATGAAAAAAAAAAAAAAACAAAAATAACAGTTGCCACCTAGACCACAAGGTCAAGTGAAATCTCATGTGCCTGATTGAAGGTCAAACCCCATTAAAAGTAACTTGAACTTCTAAGTTAGTCAACTAAGATTCATACTTGCAAATGTAAAAATGGAAATCTAAGCACCGCCCCCCCCAACAAAAAAAACCTCAAACAAAAATATGCCAACAACTAAAAAAAAAAAATCCGCCTCAAAACCAGTAACAGCAATAATACTTGCAGCTAAAATAACTGAAATGCTGTGAAAGTCAAGTTACTTACTTCAAGTCTTATGCAAGTTTTCAAGAATACCTGATCATGGTATACAAGCCCTGTAGTGCTTCAAATATATGAAAAACTTTGTATGTTTGCCCATGAGAACACATTAAATTGTACAGTTTCCCAAGTACCTTACGGGAAGATTTGAGGTTGGACTGTGAAGCACGCTGCATGTTCAAACAAAACTTCATGGAATTTGGAAGGTTTTAGAAGTTTCTCTGCTCTATGCAGTATCTATAGCACGAGTTGTTCTCATGCCAAGGTTGTATTTCTCTAAGACACAGTAGCAAACACTATGTTTCAAATTTAACCTGATACAACACACCAGATTTTAGGCTTTTACAGGCATAGTCATTTTAACTCTGAAGAGACAGACATTTTTACCAAGTTGAGCCTAAAATTCGCCACAAAAATTCTACTGCCTATAGGTTGTCATAATTCGTATGACTGCAATGATTTTAAAACATAGCTAAAGTGACTTTGAAAGTTGGTATGCATTGTGAATACAATTACTCCTGTTGCAATTAATAACAGCAGATTATTTTTCTCCATCTATTTAAAACCAATACTAACTGTACTCCTGTGTCACTAGGACAGTAATTTCCATTCTACCTAAGCAAGAGGCAAAGGGTGCCTTAATAACCTCAAGCAAACACCTGTTTCTGTACAACACATTTTAGGTAAGTCTTCTGGAATGTGTTTCCACCAAAGACCACTACTAACTTGCAATGTGTGGGGTAGACTGAAATACTGTGGCAGGCAAGACAGAACACTGCTGAAGTAAACAGAGAAACACACTGGCTTATACAAAAACCTACACTACTTAGGGCCAGCACAGTAGAGGCATCAGATCTCATCTCAGAAAGTTCCTCTTCTCAGTCGCCCTCCATCAAAGCAGTATGTAACTGATAAATTATATGCATTGGTTGGCTACCAGCTATATTCTCTTGCTTAGTACTCACATTTGAGTCAGAAATCTTAAAGAAACTCTAAAAGTTTTAACTGCAATCTGACCTCATAATGGGTTATGGTATAGGTTTAATGACACACATTCCCCACCTGACTTACAAACTCATTCAAAACCAGTCACAATGCCTGTATGCATTCCACTGTCAAATTTTATTTTTAACAGAGAATCTATGTGCTTATATTTCTTTCATTTCAAAGGTTCAATAACTTCATTAAAGGATAGCAACTCTTTTTTTAAACTTTTTTAAAGCAAACTTTTTTTAAACCATAGTTGGGTTACTATATGCCAGCTATTGTGAGAATTAGTACTACTAACACTTCACCGTCTACATATCCTTTAGGAACCCAGCTACACTATTTGCAAAGAAAGCTACCCCAGACACCTATATAGAAGTGAAAACTGTTACAATGAATCCTAATTGTTCCCTGTCACTAGACTGACTGTCTTCAGGGAAATATATTAAGTAAGATGGAGCTCTTCATTGTATTTGTCCATATAGTTATCCCTATCACCATAGAATCAGTTAGGTTGAAAAAGGCCTTTAAGATCACCAAGTGCAACCTTGAACCTAACACTGCCAAGCCTACCACTAAACCATGTCCCCAAGCACCACATCTATGGGTGGGTCTTTTGAATACCTCCAGGGACAGTGACTCCATCACTTCCCTGGGCAGCCTGTTCCTATGCTGGCCAATTCTTTCTGTGAAGAACTTTTTCCTAATATCCAACCTAAACCTCCCCTGGCATAACTTGAGGTCATCTCCTCTCATCCTGTCACTTATTATCTGGGAGAAGACATCAACACTCCCTCCATTACACCCTCTTTTCAGAAAGTTGCGGAGAGTGATAAGGTCTCCCCCTCAGCCTCCTTTTCTCCAGGCTAAACAACCCCGGCTCCCTCAGCTGCTCCTCATCAGACTTGTGCTCCAGCCCCTTCACCAGCTCTGTTGCCCTTCTCTGGACACGCTCCAGCACCTCAATGTCTTTCTTGTAGTGAGGGGCCCAGAACTGGACACAGGATTTGAGGTGCAGCCTCAGTGGTACCAAGTATAGGGGGATGAACACTGCCCTGGTCCTGCTGACCACACTATTGCTGTTACAAGCCAGGATGCCACTGGCCTTCTTGGCCACCTTCAGGCAAAACCATATTAAAAAAAGAGAGGCAACCACAATTACAAGACAATATTTGATGCACTGGTCAATTGTGCAACTGAATAAGCAAATCCCTATGAATGACAACTTACTATGAGGACTTAACACAGACTATTAGCTCTTAGACTATTAGACTAACAGAGATCTTAAACAGCCTAGAAAGACTGCTTACGATTCTGTGTCCTGTGGCTGCTATAGATCATCTGAACAAAAATATCAATAGCAGAAAGATAATGACAAAAGCAAGCCTCAGTGCATGCACCCTCTAACAGAAGCCGTAACTAAGCAGAAAAAAAACAACCAAAAAACCAAAATAATTATATGAGTTGTTAAAAACAAGCACAATATTTACCTTGATTTTTTTCATGAAGTCTGAATGGCTGCTTGAAAAAATTTCTGAAGACCTAGTCACACTGGGAGCACACTGCTGTATCTACCTTAGGCTGTCATTTTCCACATGTTTTATAGAATACTATGGGTTGCAAGGGACCCACAAGGATCATCAGTCTAGCTCCTGGCTGTGAACAGGACCACCCCAAGAATCACACTATGTATTTGGGAGCATTGTCCAAATACTTCTTGAACTCAAAACAGGCTTGATGATGTGACCACTTCCCTGGGGAGTGTGTTCCAGTGCCCAACCACCCTCTGGGTGAAAAACCTTTTTCTAATATCTAACCTAAACTTCCCCTAACAAAGCTTCATGTCAGTCCCTCAGGTCCTGTCACTAGCCACCAAAGAGAAGTGAGAGATTGGCACCTGCCCCTTCACTTCCCCTTGTGAGGATGTTGAAGAACACAATGAGATCTCCTCTCAGTCTCCTCCAGGCTGAACAGGCCAAGTGACCTCAGTCTCTCCTCTAATTGTTTCTTAGCAATTTTGAATTTGCATATGAAGTGAGAACCATATCTTACTATTAGATTTCTGGAACTTATTCTGGCAATTCTCATATTGATTTTTATTGAAACTTTATTTTCTATATGAATCAATCAATGGCAATTCATGCAAGTACTTTAGCTTTTAATAAAGACCTGACATTTAATTAAAAAGTTGTTGGATTGCTTCTGTATTTCCAGAATTACAAAATAAACAGTATAGCTAAAACTCAACACATGTAGATGATAAACTTCCCAGGCCTATGTTTCCCCTCTGCTTACCCTGAACAAGTTTCCCTGATGTGGGTTTTCCCCAACTTGAATCACCTTTTACAGCAGTTCTACAATTTAAGATGAGGGCCATGGCACACACGACAGTCAGTATTTTCAGGTCCCAGTTGCTCCATTTAATCCATTAACACCAATTCCCTGACACAGGAAGCAGAGCTATGTTGACATGCCTGCAGGTATCTGACATCCAGGTACCAGAAGCTGCTACTGCCAGTAGACACAAAACATGAACAGGCCAGACACAAGAACACTCCTTGAGTAAGAAGAGCAGATGCTGACAGTATTCAGCTGTTGGTAAAGTAACTAAAATATCTGGAGTACTTAGCATTCTTCTTTTAAGAGTATAGACCAGAAGAGAACAACAGTCCTCATTAGACCCAAAGTGAAATACAACCTAAAGAATAAGTCAGAAGAAATTAAGCCATTACTACTAGACATTTGTTTAGATATGGAGCATCCTACTTTGTGATGGGAAAGGACCTCAGCCTGTATTAGTCCTCTATTGCAGGAAATGCTCACCATACAAAAAACAGTACTCAGGAAATGCAAGCCTAAGCAGGATTAGATAATTACAAACAGAGAGACAGGCAAGTTAGGCATCTTTGAGTCAGAACTGTTATCAAGCTAAAAAATCTGGTTTTTGCAGGATTCTGCCAATAATCACAGACAGTAAATGTATCCATTTGCCTGTCTTCTATCCTTACCAAGGAGAAAACAGACCCCACAATTTTTTTTAAACCCCTGGAATGGCTTCAAGTCCATAAAGGAACTCTGCACAAGTTATTTGAAATTCACAGGCCAGATCAACTTTAGAAATTTGCTGAAGAAGCAATGTCCATTAACAACAGAATTTCTTCCCATGCAAAGATTCTACACAGATGAGTATCACAGTTTATACAATTATACTAGCAACAAATGGATTTTCCAATGGTACTTTATCTGATCTGAGGAAATCTTTACAGATTACATTTGAAAATGCCCTTTTCTCTGTATAAACCAAACTAAAACGAAGGGGGCTTACAGCTATATCCAGCAGGTAGATTAGCTCTCACTTTATGCTCACCATCACTTTTCAAAGTAATCTCATTATTTGGGCATAGAGACTTCCTGAAGAACAAGCATACTTTCTGCATGCAAACAGATGCTTAGACTTGCAGAGTCATTCTCTGTGAAAGTTCTCCCAGTCAGACCCACCAAGTCAGGCTTGGAGCTACAGCAGGCCTACATGATATGAACAAAGTATTCGAGAATAAGCTATTTCAGGGTAAGATAAGATAAACTCAAACAACTATATGCTTCAAAGTTTTTACTGTAAAAATGTTTATTAAACCCATCCCTGATTGAGAGCTATTGAAAACAGATGAACAATAAAAATGCTTATGCAGGAAAAAAGCAGCTTTATTTCTTATGGTCCATAAATCCAATAGCTAGAATGTACTACACATGTGACAAAAGTCCAAAATCCTAGAATAGTCCTTAATAGTTCAGTGCAATTTCCTGGAGCTTCAATTCACTTTATCATCTTGAGAGGAGTTCACACAAGTTGGTTCATACATGGTCACACAACTAGGCTGCACTATTGGAGTAGGGCTAGCAGCAGCATGTGTCTAACAGTCCATTCATCAAATCAAAAGGCTAAGAGAACTGCATTTGTTCAGCCTGGAAAAGAGAAGGCTTTGGGGTGATGTAGTTGTTGACTTCCAGTACTTGAAGGGAGCCTACAAGAAAGATGGAGAAAGACTATTTACAAGGGGGAAGTGACAGGACAAGGGGGAATGGTTTCGTACTGCGAGTAGGTTTAGATTAGATATTAGGGAAGAAATGCTTAATGTGTGTGTGGTGAGGCACTGGAACAGGTTGCCCAGAGAAGTTGTGGATGCCCCATGCCCATGTTCAAGGCGAGGTTGGATGGAGGTGTGAGCAATCTGGTCTAGTGAAAGGTGTCCCTGTGCATGGTAAGGGGGTTGGAACTAAACGATTTAAGGTTCCTTCCAAACCAGACTATTCTGATTATACAGGAAGTTAAAAACAGACTCACACTCTTTAATGAAACTTCTCATATTGCTGCTGCTCTGAGGCTCAACCACAAGGTGTCAGAAACAAACATTTTCAGCTAACTGTAGTGATGAATGATTACAATTTGCAGGATTTCATTTTTAAACACAAAACACGATGGCAGCTTTTCAATTCTACTGATTACTATAGTCACGAGAATTGTAGTATTCCAAATAAGGATGCAGTGAAGACCTAGTAAGAAAACTACATCCACGTATCTCTCAGTCCTGTTTCAGATACCAGTTACACCCACAAAATATAGGTCACAGATTTTGTCAATTAACTCTTCACATGACTCCATTAAACTTTTCTATCGTCATAGGTCACTAAGGGTTATTGGGAAGGACACGATACCAGGCTACAGGGATCTCGTTTCAGCCTGTTCATGTATTTTCAGCTATACACAAAGGTACTCTCAGAAATGTCTTTAGGGAGAGCAGTCTTGCCCATACAGCCCTTTTCTTCCAATTCTTACTTCTGTCACTGTTAATGAATACATTAAGATTTGCATGTTCATCATGCAGGACACACAGAAGTACTATGCAAACCCTGAACTCTATGCCTGGAGAGATGATGATCATCTGCACAATCAATAAACACTTCTTAGCATAAGAGCAAAGTATTATTATTTTACTCCATGACAGAAATACAACAGCACAACATGCAGAGACTCTCTCTGATGAGAACACACATAAAGTACTGTTCTGAAGGACAAATACTCAGATGCCCACGTTACAGAGGAAGACAAGTAGTCTCTCAGCAGCACACTCCCACAGGTCAACTGCGCATCTTGGGTTAGCAGAAAGCATGCAAATAAATCCCAAGGAATCAATCACCATTTGAGGTTAATATCAATCAAGAATAAAAATATTCAAGTCTAAGTAGCATTTTTACACGAAATGTGCAAAGAACGTTTTAAGATAAGGGTAGTACTTTGCTCTAAACGAGGCATAAAGTACTTTGCAACAATTTATTTTATTGTCATTAAACATTCAAAGAAGCAGCAATTCTAGTTTGTTTACTATGGCCAAATGCCCAGATTTAATTTTTATTTTTTTTCACACATCTGTTTAACCTAAAAATTGGACAGTTTGGGCTGCAAGAAAACAGAAGGCTGAAAATGCGAACAACTTTGCCTTGAGGAGAGGGAACTTGCAAACCTGGCAGGTCATTTATCTTTACAGCAACATAAGAGAAGTTTTGTAGAGACTGGAGATTGCCAATTAGTTGAGACAATATGGGATTGTCCAGTATTTTACATCAATGCCCTGACACTTAGAATATCTGTCCTTAGCATCCTCCACTATCATTTGCAACTCTAACCAGCACAAGGAAATCAGGACCATTTATTCTACTAAGTGAAAGTGGAGGAAAATTTCTGCCTACAAATTTGCCTGCAGCTCTTGGCATCTGCTTGAAAACTCACCTAGAGTTTGGATATTTTGGGACAAAGGAGCAGAGCTTTCTCCTTTTTCTAGCTGATAAACTAGCTCTGAAACTCTGGCTTCACTTCCCCCTCTGATTTTGTGGAATGAAGGACCCTTGATCTAGTTCTGTCAGTAGATTTATGAGGAATGTGCAACACAGACCCAGTGGGCAGCAAGGCCCAGTTTTGTTACTCTTAAATTTTCCTTTGCTTCAGAGGAGTTTGCTGGCTGCTGTAATTTAGTTGGCCTTTCCTACTTCCGGTGCCTCTTGCAGACAATAAACAGAAATATTCCAGACATTACTTTTTGTCTGGATTCAAGAAGCATTTTCAAAACAACAAGCACTTGTAGTGCCTACTCTCCCACATTTCTCCTCAAAACCACACAGCAGAAGAGAAATACTCACCTGAAGAGAAAATCAAGCCATTAAGCAAGGGAAGAATAGCTTTTTAGCCACTTCATAATTTATTCGAAAGTGATTAGGACATGTAATGGAAAATTTTTCAGGATGTTAAAAACTTCTGGACAGTCTGAACTACACCAATACAGAAAAAAACACTAGCTGAGCTGCACAGAGTCAAGCAGCAGTAGCCACTGACCAACCATCTCCACATGGGAAGATACCCAAGGCTTTATTGACTTTGCCGACAGACATTTAACTATAAGGAACTTCACAGATTTTGCAAAAGGGCTGCAGGCACCTCTATTAACTGACTGTAAGGATCAGCGAATCAGAGACAACCAGTGATATCCATATCTCAGAACAGATTAGGGTGAATCCCGACTAATCTTAGATTGAGGTTTGTTTTCAGCTGCAGAGGAACAATCTGAGAGGCAGTTCTTGAAGGAGAAATACCAGATTTGACCCAAAATTACAAACAAATTACTTTGGCAGCTTCTGGACGGATTTCTACCCTGGTTTGTTTTCAACTTCATTAAAATATTCAAATTCCTACCTGGAAAAATGATAACATCTTTCTTACCTATCCTTAATTGTTCCTAACATTGTCACAGAGCTTCATAGCAGTTCATGCTGCAAGACAGCATAGGAAGTAACTAAAGTGTCAAACTTTCTTTAAAAAGCCTTTTGAAAGCTTTTATGCCACTCATGTAAATGGTGTTATCTATCCATACAATGTTACCAAATCATAAATCCATGATTCTTCAGAATAAATCTTCCTTTAAGTAGCAAAGCAATGACAAAACATTAAATAGGAAGAGTTGTTCATTTACAGGTCACAACTGGTGCAATCTCTTCAGAAAAGTTTCCTTAAGTCTACTGTAAAGGGTCAATCTTCAAGAAAAATCAAACCAGTAATGCTCTTTCCAACTTAGTTGGAAAGCACTGAAGGATGACCTGATATGCCAGGTCCTTGAGAAGCCTCGTAGTATTGCCAAACAGGAAAGATAATATTAAGGTATATCTTTTCACCTATTTGGAAAGAGAAAGGCAAAAGTCAAAAGTAAATGAAAGACAGCAACAAATTTGTTTAAGTTCCCAAAAGTTATGATTCCACAGCTCTACTTTATAGGAGTTACTTTGCCACTGCTCAGATGCAGCATATCCCTGTCTCCTCCATCACAGAACATTCCACCAAAAAGTCCCAGGGGAAAAACCAGCTTATTGCATCTGATAAGCAGCAAACTAAGAACACATTACACCAATTAAAGAATTTTAATTCATCAACTTTGCTAAGGGCATAGCCCTACCGAGAGGAAGAGTAGTGTTGTCACATATCACTGGGTCAGTTCAATGCACTACATTAATATATATTGACATAAAGTGTTAGTGTTACAGTAAATTGTTTATAAAAAATGCCATTAGTTGATTTCTGGTCTGCTGGCAACAAGAATTATCAGGACTCAGCTGATGCATTTCAGAAGATGGCCGGGATTTAATGACTTTCCCATGTAACTGATGTGGCTAGACAGTCTCAAGGAAAGTACAGTGGTATGATTTCCAGTATTTCAGAAATAAGCCATCTTTTTTATATCACAGAAGTCAATGCTGGTCACAGAACATCAAAAATCATATTCTTAGCCTTAACTCTTCAAAGTCATTTTACTAGAACCAGATTGAAAAACTCTTTGAGGATTCTTACTGGAATTCTAGAGCTTAAAATGTTAGAAATTTCATTAACTTAGCACATAGTAAGAAGAACTAGGTGCTTGAAGAAACTTGTGAATGCCTTTTTTTTTTTTTAATATACTACAGTGATAAACAAAAAGGCCAAATTATCAACAGCACTATGTAGTATGAATACACAACTTCTTCAATACATGTATAGACATGAATATTAAGGCCAGTTTCCTAATGAATTTTGTTGTTCAGGTATTTCTATCCTCATCATACATTTTGGATTTCTGCAAAGCTGTATTACTTGTGTTGCAGTCCTGGTATCACTAGCACAGGAGTGCTAGTCTGGCAGGATCTGGCATCTGTCTGGCAGGCAAAATCAAAGCCTGAATGCAAGAATTAGCATATTAAGATTGTTTTTCCCCAACTTTTAATAGCTTCATCATGAAGGAGGATTTAAACAAAAAGATACTAAGTCCTTATTTAAAAATATCCATTTTTAAAAAGCAGTAGCTCTTGTTCGAGGAAATAGGATCAGTCATACCACATGATAAGGTTCCTTTCTCAAAACTCAAAAAAACTCAATTTTGATATTGTTGTAGAAGAGCACAGCAGAGAACACTTCATATGTTGTTACAATCAAATAAATGCTGGGAAGGAGCAATCTTCAAATCAGCCTAGAATGCCTGCCATTTGTAAAGCAGGCGAGAAGAGGTAGAATGATTTTATTGTCTTAGTTCTGACATCCACGGCTACCAGCTAAAGAGCAGTCCCCAATTACCCTAAAACCTTATTTTATTCAAGTACGAATAATCTGTACTGGCAACACATCCAAACATACAAGGATGGGAAAAGGATAGCAGAATTTCTTCCTCGTAAGAAAAAGATTTTTCATTCAACAGTAGAGAACCTCAGAGGGATCAAATCACAAACAGGTGAAGTATAGCACCTGCAAGAGCTAAGAAGAAAGTGTGTATACTTTTTACTCCTGCGGAAACGTAAAGCTCTAGAGAGATGGAAGAAATTTCAAAGGGCTTAGGGAACAACTGAAAAAACCTGACTGAAAAAGTATCAAAGTATCACAGAGCAGCATTGCACCATTATCACACAGTATATGGAGAGCATGCTAAAACAAAGGAGATTAGAAAGCAATGAAAATCCCAATAATTCTTTGCATTTGCCCTTGGGCTCTCACATTGCTCATCCTGCACCTCTAGCAGGTTGCAAACACAAAACACAGAAGTAGATTTGTCAGGTAAAATAAAACAGTACGCTTGTTAAAGTGTGGTCATGCTGCCAGTAGTTATGGATTTGTGCGAAAGACTGAGGAACTCCAGTGACACTGCCCTCTGCCCTGCCCTGCCCTTCCTTACTTGGGTACAGAAAACAGCCTCTTTCAGCCATCTAGGACTACAGGGTTAGATTACCACACAGCAATAGCTGAGCTGGATCTATCCTATTCAGTACAGAGGGTTGTTATGCTCCAAAATGCTCATTATTTCTGGAAAATGCCACCCACTTGAAGGCTTCACCACGCACGATAAAGAATTCATCTTGTACAAAACAGTTGCTTTGGGCATAAGGCAGCAGACTTGAGGGCTCTCCCTACAGGGCTGCCCAGTAGCCACGTATCACCACTTTCAGGACTCGGTAAATACAAAATTTGTTCAACTAAAAGAAAAACTTAGAAGAATGAGTTCTACTGATTTTACAGGGATTTCATCCACACTCCACTTCCTACCTATAGGCCAGCATGTACAGGGTTAAAATTGTGTGAAGATTCTTCTTCTCCCAAGTGCATAGTTAAAGGCCTGGCCTTGGCTCAAAAATACCTTCTAAATTTACAGAATCCTTCAGAATACGTCTTACATTTTTTCAAAACCATGGATGGCTAAGCATTAGAAAAAAGGCTGTTATCAGTATGACTCAGTTAATGAAAAGATCGGGCTCTGTGTCCTCCCTACCATATCCCTTTCAACCAAGTGCCGATATCTCAGTTAGAAAGAAAATTGAGGAAATCAGAGGTAGGATTTGTCAGTGCTTAAAAGGCACAAACAGACAAACCACACAACCACTAACAACCAACTGCTGTGTGAAAGATTCCTGTGTCTGACTAGACTTGTTCTGGTTTAGATTCTAAGACTGAGGAAGCTAAACTTCACTTTCGAGGAATGTTTTTGCTCACGTAGGGACTTAATGGAGAAATCCTACACTTCAGCAACGGACATGGCAAGGGGAAGAGCAGGAGGAGCTTCTATCCGTAGAAGGGCAAGAATTTATTTTCTATAGGAAATAAGTCCTGGTGAAACGAAAGCAGGAAACCCAGAAAGAAACAGGTCTGCAACACTCACTGTGTCCAACTTCTGCTGCCAACTCCTGTACTCAAAAAATGGTAAGCGATAAGGTTTTTCAATTCTACTTTGTTACCTGAGCCACACTATTAGAAACATGTACTGTTTTTAAGATGCTGGGCCATCATTACAGTTCAGTTTCTTGGAGAAATAAATATAACTTAACATACTACGTACTTTCATGATGAGAAGAAAAACATCAGTCCCAAAGTCCTAAATCAAAACAATACTTGAATCAATAAATTCCTGAACATTTCTGCACTACCTCTTGATAACTGTAAGCCCATTCACAGCTGGATAATTTCTGAGATACAAGAAAGGCTCTCACATGGAGCCTCTTAAAACCAAAGTCAAAGAGGAAAAAGTTAGCAATTGTTTGAGGGAGAGGAAGTCTCACATTCACCTTTGTTCCAGTAGTTCCTGGCAAGAGAAATAAATACTCACAACAAGTATTCATGTTTCTCCATAAAGACAACCATGCAGTGCAACAAAAGGTACACCCACAGGGGAGTAAAAAGCAATAATTTCCCAAGAGAAATGAAGACATAAGCAAAATATTCTAGTCATGCCTAGCGAATGCCAAAGAAAACTTCAGGCTGGACTATGCTGTCTAGTCTATACATACAAAAGGAAAGAAAAACTTTTTTAAAATTGCCCCTAAAAATCTTTTATCAGAATATTTTAATTCAGGCATTGTGGATATAGTTCTGATCCCAAAATCTTTCACAGACCTAATCATGTCACAGGACATTTAACATTTCACCTTTCTAGAAAGTTACCCCCTGTTCCACACAGAACAAATGTTGAAGGAATAGATAACATTATCAGGTAAATTAACCTAAAGATACTTTTTGGTACTAAAACCAAAACATAAATTCAACTGCCAAGTAGCATAAGACCTAGAAATACCCAAAACCCACTATGTTGTACATCACTTTCTTTTCAAAGAGTCTAAACCAAGAAGGATCTACTATCACTTTAGAGGATTAAAAATTAACCATGTCATTTGCTAGTGATTGTTTTAAATTTTCTTCTGAAAGCAATCGCATTTCATTATTTCTTTTACCAAAACTAAACTATTTCTTCTAAACTTGAATATTAACCTACCCATTGTACCATAACTTAAATGGGGATTTTAAATCCTTTTTGATTCAGTTCTCGAGTATGTGGAAAGAAGCAAATCTTTACAACACCAGAATAAGGATTACTATTATTTTTACCAGTCATGACTCAATCAACTTGAGAATAGCAGAAATTATTTCTTATTATGATTAATACAACTTCTCTATTAATTAAAACAGCAATCTTCATTTTCTAGGAGGGCAAAAAAATGTGATCCTGGGCTAGCTGTTCCCTCTGAAGTAAGAAAAACTCCACTGAAGAAGCTTTTCATAACAGTACAGACCATTGCTTCTGCCAGAAACAGCAACAAAAAACCCAGAGCCAGATTCTACCACCACAACTCTTAGGAGGATTCTTCTATTTTATCTGTTCTCTGCCAAGAGAAAGTGTAGTCATTGAGAATGAGCAAGTTTCTTTATACAGTGGAAATGAAGACTTTTAGCATTAATAATATAAGGTAAAAATAAATTACAGCTTAAAAACTCCAAACCAGCTGTAGACACAAGTTTACAGAGCACTGTTTAGAGATACTCAACTACTGTAATACAGCCTTAACACTTGCCAGAACCTGCTACAGCTGAACGCTATTGCTTCTGAAAGCCTGGTAGTACTTTTTCTAAACTGAAGTAACCAGCAGAAGTACAGCATGATCAAGTTAGGGAACATTTATACAGACTGGACAGACAGAAGTCCGTGAGAGCTAATGGGATGCACTTCTAAGGGCTGTGTGATCTGACCAATGCCATGGCAAGGTCACCCAATTATCTCAGAATGGTCATGGCAGTCAGGAGAGGCTCCCGAGAACTGGACAAAAGCAAAATACATCCCTATCTTTTAAAGGGCTTGAAGGACAATCTAGGGAGCCACAGGCTGGTCAGCCTCACCTCAATCCAGGAAAAGCGACAAAGCTTCCTGGAAAACATTTCTAAGCCAACAAGGGGATCGGAAGTCATTAGCGCAGATTTGTAAGTGGAAGTCACGCTTGACCAACCTGACAGACATTCCTAATGAAACAACTGGCTCAGTGAATGAGGAGGGGAGTACAGCAGATGTGGTTTATTCTGATTTCAGCAAGACTTTTCAGCTCTTTTTTTCCACAGCACCCTCACAGACAAACGGATGAAGCACAGAGTAGCTAACTGGACAGTGAGACAAAACTGGAAACTGACTAACCTGACAGGCAGGAAGATACTTAGAGAGCAAGGATAGTTTACTTTGGAGCAGAGAAAACTCACACGGAATCCAGAGAGGAGAGAGAGTGGAGTAAAGAAGACAGACTTCTCAGTGACAGCCAGAGAGCAGACAAGAGGGTATGGGCACAAACTGAAATGCAAGTGTTTCCATTTAAGCACACTAAAGCATTCTTTTTTATTTTAAAATCTACAGGTGACTGAGCACTGGAACAGTTTGTTCAGGGACATTGTAATATCTTCATCTTTGGAGCTGCTAAAAAGTCTGACTACACAATGTTCTGAGCAACCTGCTCTAGTTGGCTTCATTTTGAGCAGCAGGTTGGATTAGAGAGTTCCACAGACGTCACTTTCAACATGTGAGTTTGTACACTTAAGGCTCTATAACAGACATTGAGATATGGCCAGGAGTTGATTGGAAGATGTCATAATGTAATTTTACTGTCTGTACAGATCTCTACTGGCAATCTAGAATTCCAAAACAAGAAAGATTCCTCAGCAAGAGGCTCTGCAGTAAGAGCACTTAAGTGCTAAAAACAGATGAGTACCTTCAAGCTTGTCACCTACAAAAGAGTACAATCATACATGATCTTGTGGAGGAAGGTCAGCTACTAGATCTTCTTGATATACCAGAACATATTGTTAGATTCAACTTGGCATGGCTAATTCAAATTCTCCTGCTCCAAGGCTGGTTTTAATACCTCTTTTAGTATAACCTGAAGTTAAAAAAATTCTAAAAGAATGGGTTGTATGTCAACAATTTTCACCACATATTTCAGCAATATCTTATTGCTTCCATCATCTTCGTTTAAAAAAAAGTTATGCAAGACCACACCTAGAGTACTGTATCCAGCTCTGGAGACCACAGCACAGAAGAGATATGGACCTGTTGGAGCGATTCCAGAGAAGGACCACAAAAATGATGAGGGTGCTGAAGCACCTCTTTTATGAGGGCAGGCTGAGAGAGCTGGGTTATTCAGCCTGGAGAAGAGAAGGGTCCAGGAAGATCTTATTGCAGCCTTACTTAAAGAGGGTTTATAAGAAATTTGGGGACTGCCTTTCTAGCAGGACATGTTGCAATAGTGCAAGGGGCAATGGTTTTAAACTAAAAGGTTGAGACTAGATATAAGGAAAAAATTTTTTACAATGACGGTGGTGGAACACCGGAACAGGTTGCCCAGAGAGGTGGAAGATGCCCCATCCCTGGAAACATTCAAGGTCAGGTGGGACAGGGCTCCCAAGCAACCTGATCTAGTTGAAGATGTCCCTGCTCAATGCAGAGGGTGGACTAGACGACCTTTAAAAGGTCCTCTCCAGCTCAAACTACTCTATGATTCCATATTGATACCACAAGCAAATTCCTTATAAAGTGTCAGCGAAAAGGTAAATGGAAAATGGAAAAGAGAAATCTTTTACTAGGTACTACAGGAAAAAAAAAATCCGTACAGTACTTCTGTTGGTGACCACCTGTTGCCTTTTGTCTTGCCCTCCAGTGGTAAACTAGATCAAGTACTACCATAATTGCATCACTGACAAAACAACATACTTAATTTCTAAGAGCCACAAGCACCATAGGAAACTCTCAATTACATGCACTTTCTGTTCATCAGTTCCCACAAGAGCATTACTATCTCTCAAGGGCAGGATTTAAGCAAAATATTCAAAGTAATTATTACACCATTTAAGAAAAAAAATCCCTCCAAGTTCCTCTATTCCATGCAGTCACTTATATAGAAAGAGGATTGTATGCAATCTGGCAACAAAATAGCGTTAGAGCCTTAAATAGATGGCCTGCTTCTCCACAATGCATGTAGTCTTACAAGCAATAAAAGTCTGGGCTCCCCATGAACTGACAAGATTACACTTGTAATGTGACAACTAGACTTGATCCAAATTCTCCTTTTACTGTCAAACAAGGCTGTGTGACTCTTGATCAGAAGAAGTTCTTCTTAGTTAATTATCATTGATAGTATGTCAGTGTTTCTGGCATCTTTTTTTTTTAAACAAAAAAACACCTGACCTCACAGCTGTTCCTTTTCTAATACCTCTGCAAATTTCATTTGTTTTGGATTTTTTTTACAGAAACAAAGAAGGATATTGAGGAAGATAATTTTTTAAATAGATTCATTGAAAAGGGTATGAAAATACCTTCCTCCAAGTTAGAATGCTGTTTGAGAAGACTTCAATATAGCATTCCTGCAGCTATTATACACATTTGTACACAAATCCCTGAGAAAGAAAAGTGTCACATGATTTAAGATGTTGATATGACAAATTTATGTTCTGCAGACAGGAATTTCCTGATTCAAAACATGGGCACAAAAGAGAGCTTCCTGTTGCTCGCTTTACTCCAAGTAGGGTAAAAAAGGGTAAAAACACCCAAGGGACACAATTTTCCACCACTTACTTGTTTAAGGTAGATGGCACAAAAGTGTATAGGGTGAAGAGACCTACTTTGCCAAGAAATTAGTTTTGTTGAGTTTGGATACTGGCACAGAGCTGGAAACTTGTCCTTAAATACCTGTTCAAACACAGCCAACTCAAGTATAACATGAAGATGGTAACACCTCCTTTATGCTTCAACTCCTCTAAGGAGGTCTCACCTAAAACTGTCCTCAATACAATGTCTATGCTAGAAGACACACAAGTAGACTTGGAACTAAAGTGAGGGCTATGATCAGATGGAACTAATAGCTTTCCCCCCAAGGTTAGCTATCTAGTACTCAACCTAAATTCTACTCGAGTAACAAAATCCTGCAGCTTGTCTATCCAATCACAAGTTGTACATCTATACACATAGAAAATATTGTGTATTTCTTTTTCTTATCAGGAAGGAACAGATTTGACTGGCAGCCCATTTTTCAGCTTTTGAAGGTTTCTACTCCTTAATGAAATAGTTGTCCTAATTTAGCAAAGCACATGTCCTGTATTAAAAATACAGGCATAGCTGACTCTAAAACAAAGAGCAGAAATAAACCACTTGTGCATTTCAGCCTTCAAATGTCATCCACTGCCTTCTGCCAATCACTTTCCTAAAACATACAAGACCCACAAAGAAGCAAACCAACTCCTAGTTAGGAATTGTTCACAGAAGTGAGGAATCCAGAAGTGGCCAAAGGACTGAAACTGCCAGAAAACCAAGTTTGCTGACAAGTTTTTTGGGGTTAGCAGTTTAGACTTAAAACCACACATCCAATTCTCAATACGTGTTGATTCCCCCACCCCCAAGCAATGATATAGTATCAACTTCATGAAATCCAAACTGAAGTCCCGTTTGGTAGAAGGACATTCAAGAAAAAGAAAAGAACCTTTTTCAAGTTTAGGAAACTTCCCAAAGCAATCTCTTTTCCTTCCATGTCTATGGGGAGCAGATAAAAGAAGGACTAGGATGCATAAGTCCTAGACTCCTACTACCTTAGCTGAGACAGGTCTGCTGGAAGCTTTCCATGTCACGCATCACCAGCAAAGTTTACTCAGACCTCTGACTGGCACCTAGCTAATGATTTTTTCTTTTTAAATGTACAGAAGAGCATCCAGTTAATTTTGTACTGAGCAAAGCTATCATCCAAGTCAAACATAACTCCCTAGAGTACAGTTAGTTAGCTTATATCTATTAATAATAAAATAAAAAGAGACCATCCCTTCCCCCAGAAGCATTTTATGAAAGAATAACATTTTATGAAATAAGATGCATGTTAAACACTAAGTTATTTTTCTGAAAAGCTATCAATAACATTAGCAACTTTTTAAAGCCTAAATCCCCCACAAATCTGTAGCTTTGTGTGTGTGTATAAACACACATGCTTGAATACACACACAGGCAGTTCATTTTTTAGAAAGGAATATTCTGTATTAGGAGAAACTGACAGCAGCACAGCAGCTCAGTTAAGTGCTGTGTCCGACCCTCCTCCTGCCCTAGCCATGCGATCTGGACAACAACATGCAACATAAGCACAGAGCTTAGAGTAAATTTACTTTTTGGAGACAAACTGAGTAAACACACACACACACACTATCATTTTGCATTGCTCAGCTGACAGTTACACAAAAAATTACTATCATAAGCAGCATTTTTGAAGATTACTTTTGGTTAACAGCAGTTGGCCGCTGTCAGAGTGCAAATTCACTTTAAAATAACCCAAACACAACACTGCTTGAAGGATTGACATTTTGAATATTACCATATTTCCTGTCCCAGTCTTGCTGTTAAGAGGTAAGTCTCAAATCTCTGAATGTATGAGAGTGAAATCCAGCCACAGGTAAAATGCAAGGACCAACTCTGGCCAAACACCAAAAGTAGAACACGATCACATAAGCAAGAGCAACACACAAAGCACCATTAAGCAGCATCACATTATTTACAGTAGTCCTACAGAAGGTGTTACAGTTCAATTGCGGCTATTTCATACTGGGGAGGTGTAGAAAGAAGACTAGCCAAGGCAGAACACAACAAAACAAAAAAAAAAAAAGACTAGTACAAGAGGAGCAGGATACATTATCTCAACAGAGAAAATATCAGAACAGTAAAGCAAGACAGCAGTAAGCCCAATATGGTAAACTTCATGTTTAACATGTCAAATAGTAACATGTAAATGTAACCCAGACATCAAAAAGTGAGGAAAAAAATGCATAGTCCAGGAGTTTTTAGCATCCAGCTTGATGAGACTCTTCACCCGACTCTGGGAATCTCATGGGGTAGAAAAAAATAAATACCTGAATGAAAAACTGTCCTTGCTGCTGAAGATGCAGTGTACAGGGAAAATACCTCAGGTGGGTGTCACAATTTTGTAATTAAATAATGCAGCCTTTGCATTAAAAAGATTTCCATACACAACATCAGATGTGTCAGAACGCTTGCCATCACTGAATCAGCAGAGATCTAGTTTGAAATGAAGGGCAGCATTCACAAGGAGTTAATGTCCAACAGTACCTTCAACAAAAAAGACACAAGTCTGAAAGCTTAGGTCTATAATGTAGACCTTAACCATTTTCCCCAGCTGAAGGGAGGTATTTAAGACAATAACATACTCCAAAATGAACACAGACTGACCTATTTCTCCATAGTGCAACATGCTGGCCATCCCTAGAAAGTTTTAGCTACTGCACACTATGTCACACATCATAATTACACCCACCTTTGTGAACCATGTTGCCTGTGCTTTATAGCAACTACATCCCATGACAAAGGCAGGTTTCTGTACTGGAGCTTACTTTAGCAGGACATTGGGATTTACACAGGAATTTTCCTTTCAAGTGGTTTGTGAATAGAAAATACCACACATAAAAGTTTGCAGAAAGAACATTTTCAAAACAAGAACTGAGTTTAAGTTATTCCCAATAGGTTTTCATTAAAATCATACAAAATTAAATATTCAGATTCAAAAAGAAAAAAACCCCACAACAGTTAGTTTGCAAGACTTATGAATTGGAAAGGATATTGTTTTCCTTGTTTAAGCTTCCATTTCATCTATTTCTCCTTTGCTAATCCCCTGTTCTCCACAGCCCCAGACTCCTGTGTTATATCAAGTCTTTCGTGATACATTTCGAATCAACTGGAGCTGCTGCACACTGTCACCTCTAGACCAGCTTCTGGAAGAAGTGCAGAAGATACACAAAGAAAGTTTTATCCACAACTGCAGGATTCTGGACAGTTGACTCATTAAAAAGATACCCCTTTATAAGATCTGAGCATTGGTATTGCCAAAATTTTGTACCATTATTTAGCTCCTCTCAAATTTAACTGGTTGTCCAGTCTCAAATTAATGAAGAAGTCACTTGGGAAGCAGACAAGTGTTCAGAAGTTAGTTATTTTGCAAAGCAGGAATTCCATCTCAATGCCACAGATTCCTTCTGTATATAAGAACACAGACTGTTCCTTCAACCCATATCACAAAGCCAATTTCCTTATAATACAGAAGCCTGAAGTTTTAAAGTCCTGCCATTGTGGATGAGAAACTGCCTCAGGGGCTAAGAGGAAGAGCATCCACTTACCTTTTCACAGAATCACAAACTATGCTCAGTTGGAAGGAACCTACAAGGATCATCGAGTCCAGCTCATGGGCCTGCATACAACCATCCCCAAGAGCCACACCATGTGCCTGAGAGCATCATCCAAACATTTCTTGAACTCTGTCAGGCTTGGTGCTGTGACCACTTCCCTGGGGAGCCTGTTCCAGTGCCCAACCACCCTCTGGGTGAAGAACCTCTTTCAAATATCCAACCTAAACCTCCCCTGACAACTTCAGGCCATTCCATTGGGTTCTGTCACTGGTCACCACAGAGAAGAGATCAGTGCCTGACCCTCCTCTTCCACTCATGAGGGAGTTGTAGATTGCAATGAGGTCTCCTCTCAGTCTCCTCTTCTCCAGACTGAACATAACAAGTGCCCTCAGCCACTCCTCACACGATTTCCCCTCAGGGCCCTTCACCATCTTCATTGCCCTCCTCTGGACACTCTCTAAGAGCTTAATGTCTTTCTTACATTGTAGCACCCAAAACTGCACACAGTATCCAAGGTGAGGCTGCCCCAGTGCAGAGCAGAGCGGGACAATCCCCTCCCTTGACCAGCTGGCGATGCTTTGCCTGATGCCCCCCAGGACAGGGTTGGCCCTCCTGGCTGCCAGGGCACTGCTGACTCAGATTCAACTTGCCATTGACCAGAAACCCCAGGTCTCTTTTCACAGCACTGCTTTGCAACATCTCATGCCCTAGTCTGTACGTACATCCAGGGTTGCCCCATCCCAGGGGAAAAATCCAGCACTTTTCCAAAGAAAGTGGGCAGATGTCAGCTGGTCCCCATGCCACCAGCTGGCACTACAGTCAGTGCCCACATAACGTCATGCCCAGGTTATTCTGAGCAGAGGCATTACAGAAACAGCACCCAGCAAAGCAAAAACATCAACTGCCAAGGTGTCTGATCAACTCAGCAATAAAGGATGACACTCTTCAATTCAGCCCCCTTATCTGTGATGATAAATAGTGTCTTTTATGGTCAGCTGCAACAGCATTACATTTTAAGAGAGGTCCTTAAACAAAATATCTGACTTTTGATAGCTTCTACAGCAAAAGGCTGCTCCTTCCACTGTCAGACACAAGGCCTCCTCTTATTTAAAAGAAGCAAAGAACTAAACAGGTGAATGATTTATCCCCATGGAGAGGAAGTAAAGGACAACAATAAGCACTCTCCCTAAGGTAACTGATGATATATTTCCACTCCACAGGCAAAGGCCTTACAAATACTGCACTACGATAAAATGGATTTCTTGGTCCAGTGATCTATTAGCATCTGTAGCACTATTGAAACACAATGGCTGGAACACATTCAGAAATACTAATTTCAAGCTTTAAAACTTCAGTCTGAATCTACTCACACTACAACAAGCCTGAAATCTCAAGCTCCATATATTTTTTTAGGTAAAAAAATTTTCCTAAAATAATCTGCCTTAGAAAACATATTTTAAAAGTCAAAATGAAAACTAAGAAAGTAAACTTGGTTTTGGTAGTTATTTTTAAAAAGAGGTAAACCCCTGTAAACTAAATTTGTTACTTCCTTTTTTTTTTAATTAGTGTTGTATTCATATCCCATGTGCATGACATGATTTTTCAGATAAGCAATTTTATTCACGTTTAAGCTTCATTTGGAGCAAGTTTTACCCTGCCTTAGAAAATTACATCAACAGAAACCAAATACATTCAAAGGTGCTGGAAATTTTTCACCAGATTCTGTAAACAAAATAATTTAGACTCCCCAAACATCCAGCTCTCCTGTCCATCTTAACATGACAATTGTGGCTTACAATAAAATTCTATTCAATAAAGCTTTAGGCAAGCAAATAAAGGCAGTACAGTGTAGTTTATGTGATTAATCACAAACACTTAGCTGCCTGAGATTATTACATACACTGCACTTATGTGAATTTTATAAAGAACTGTGTAGTAGTGATAAGCATAACAATGTAAAAACCTATATAACACACCACTTCCAAATAATAGAGGTTATCTCCTGTATTAGAAGTTATAACTTGAGCAGGAATTATCCTTGCCCTAATGTATCTCTTCAGCTTTGAGATGAGATGCAGTTTGGGCAAATTCCTGATGTTCTGCAGCTCCACAGTGATGAGAACGCTGTGTGGAAAACAACAGCCATTTTAAAAACCATTTGTGGTAGTCTTCCTGAAAACTCACCTTAGGCACCAGCAAGCAGCAAACAAGAAAACAGCATTCAAGAAGTCCAGCTACTTTTCCCCATCCCTAAAATGGCACACCATAGTACAAGATCAGCCTACAAAGCCCACTATGCTGAGAACTATGTGTCACAGATGCCACTCCAAAAACTTCGACCCAGATATTCAGGTTGCTTTAAAAGCACACAGCAATCGGGCGATCCCTCAGAGTGCTACCTCTTCACCCGGGATCACAATCACTTCCTATTAAAGAGGAAGTTTTTAATGAATTAAGCAGTTCAACTTTCAAAGGCACCAACAGCCCAACTGGCTTACAAAAAAAGGCCTCCCTTTATCAGTTTCAGATTTGTACTCCTCTGCATCATCCAGAAAGAAAGTAGCAAACAAGAGCTTCTCAGCGTTTTTCAGTATTTGATGATGGGTAGGAGTTGCCAAGAAACACAGACCTACGAGCACATTAATGATGCCTTGGACAAGTTATCTAAACTGCAAGACCAAAGTTCTAGCCATGGGGTTTAGGAATTTTTTTATTTACTTTATTTTTAAACCACTCTTCTACCTACTTTTCAATACAGGCAATGGTCTATTAATCTACAACGATTAATTTGCCACATATAGTCTGCATTCCCATGATCCAATATCCACTCTGAAGGAAGGAGAGAGGTCAATTAATTAAGAACACCCTAGTTACACCAATCCTCCTTTTCCCCACAGTCCCTATCAGGTAGTTTTGGAACATAAAGTTTTCCTTCCTTTCATCAAGGGCTACAAAAGCCTGTGACAGTCACATTCCTCCCCAAAAGTTGTACATTTATTGAAGTGAGCAGTCCCGCGAATTCTCAAGAAAGCTCAGGGATACATCCGTGCCTTGCTATTGCTAAGGTAAACACCCCTCAGCAACGTGGTTTTTTGCAAGCGACCAGAACCCTGTCAGCTCCAGGGAAAAAGTAAGATTTCCCCTTTCAGCTGGAATCCAAAGAGGCTTTGATTCCAACTTCTAGGTTCCTCTCATTTACGCAGAAGTTATTCTAGTGATGGTATCAAATGAATGAAACCCCACAACAGCAAGAATATCTTTAGCACAAAGCTTCTGACTTCTTCAACTCTTCAGAAAGCAGAGCTCCTTTGGCAATAAATGAAAGAAACTGTGGAATCTGCTCTAAAAGCAGTGTTTCCCCCCTTTCCTTTTCACAATCTTCATGCATATTTTGGATACGAGAGGTGTGTTCTTTGGCAATTGCCATCTGAACTCCCAAACAATGGAGCAGACCTCAGGACCATCTCCTTCGCTCCATCTACAAACCCTCAACAACAAAAAAAAATAAAGGGGGGGGGGGAGCTTTGATCCTATATGATTGCCCAATATTTCGAGGGAAAGCCATATATCCTATAAAGTTGCTTAAATACTTGGTGGGCAACACACATACAGGACAGCTAAAAGTTAAAGAAAGCTTCAAACTAGCTGGCAGGAAGACAGACTTTCTGTACTTGCCATTGGTTTGCCTGACACCAGCTGACTGTTCCAGTAGTCCTTCACACTAGCAGCAAAGCAGCTGAAATTCATCCCTGATGCAAGTCCAGCGAGACTAATAGGTTTTCACAAGAACGAGTCAGGCCCTGTATATCTAAAACCAAACCCACTAAAGTTTCACTGAAGCGAAATTACAGGAGTACAATCTATGGATAACAGCTGGAGAACATTAACTCTCCCCCCAACCCTTGCCGGGGTTAATTTCTTTCTTTCTGTTCAGACAGGAAGCAGTCATATACCATACTGCACAAAATAAGGATCCGGGGATATAAAGACGAGTAGAATAGGATTACAAAGAGCGCTCTACAAGTTTTTTTGCGAAGTGCACGCTGCCGTAACCCCTGGGCTGCCTTCGCACCGCAAGCCGCACCGCTGCCCCAGCAGCGGGAGCTGAGGCAGCACTCAGGCACACTGAGGCAGATCCATGAAAAAATAAGAAAGAAAGAGGGGTGTTTTTAGGGGTGGTACCGCCGCGGGAGCCCGAGGGCTGTGCGGGGAGGGGGCGGACCGGGCGAGGGGCGCCACGGAGGGGTCCCCGCTGCCCGTCCCCGGCTCCCGCTGCCACTCCAGCACTCCGAACTCACCCTCGCTGCCGTAGTGCTTGCCATTGTTGGCGCCCATCCCGCCGGGCTCATGCTCGCCGCCGCCTTCCCACGCCGCCCGCCGGCATCGCGGGCGAGGCCGGGGCAGCGCTGGGGCCGCCCCGCCGCCCCCACCGACACACCCGCACCGCGGCCCCGCTCCGCTCGGCCGGCCGACACCCCCGCTCCCCCTCCCTTTAAAAAAGCCCAAAAAAACAAACAAAAAACCAAACTAAAAAAGGGAAAGAACCCCAAGCGCGGTGTATGGGGGCGCCGCTCCCGCCCGGTTTCCAGCCGGGGTCTCAGGGCCGGGAGGCGGCTCCAGCTGTAATCCACAGGCAGGGCAGGACGGACGGGACGGGCCGGGCCGGGCCGGGCCTCCCTCCCGGCGCTGCTCCCGCCTCCCTCCGGCCCTCCGTGCCTCCCTCCCCCGCCGCCTCCGCCGGGAGGCCGCCGGCAGCCACTTGTTGCCCGGGCAGGGAGGAAGGGGACAGCCCCCGCCGAGGACTTTTGTTAGCGGCAGGCGCCTCCTCTCGGCGCCCAGCGCCGCCGGGCCGGGCCGGGCAGGGAGGGGATGGGGATGGGGATGGGGATGGAGGGAGGGATGGGATGGGGAGGGAGGATGGAGCCCAGAGCGGCCCCGGCCTTTAAAGACACAGCGCCCGGCACGGGGGTCCCCCGGCCGCTGTCCCCAGCAGAGCCCCCCGGCCTGGCCCCTGCGCTCCCCCCGGCTGGGCTCTGCCCTGCGGCCCCGCGGGCGGTGCGGGCCCTGCCCGGCTGTCCCTCCCTGCACGGCTGTCCCTCCCTGCCCTGCCCTGCCCGGCTGTCCCTCCCTGCACGGCTGTCCCTGCACGGCTGTCCCTGCCCGGCTGTCCGTCCCGTCGGTCCCCCCTCGGGCGGGCAGCTCCGCGGCACCCCCGGCAGTGTGTGCGGCTCCCGGGGTCGGAGGGGCGAAAAGGCACCCTGTGCTGAAGAGACCCACAGCCGGGCCATTTGCCTCTCGTTCCTTACAGCTGCTCCGGAGTTCCAGCTGTTTTCGCCTCGCAAATAGTGTTCCCACAGACACTCTACCCCAGTGAAGCACTCCCGGCCTTTGCCGCCACAATGAAGAAAAAATAACCAACTGTTTAGAATCCCCAAAATTAGTTCTCCGGGTACCCTATAGGGCTGGCACTTTGGGGAAAGATGGTTCTATGTGATTTAACTTTCTTTAAAAACAGATTCTTCTTCTTTCACCCCAGAAGACAGACTCCTAAACTCCCAAGGCCACTGAGATTGTCAGGAAATCAGAAGCAATATATGCCCATTGAACTCAAATGTTAGGGCTGTTATTACAAACTCTGAGAGAGACTCACCTGCTGTTGCCCATGTCATCTAACAGGACTTCACGTATCTGAAATGGTGGAGTGTGCTCAGCGGATGCCATTGATGGGATAAGTGTCTTTCCCGAGAGCAGCCCATGCAGTCCATACCACCTCTGCCTGGCAAAAGGGGATGGATATCAGGAGATGCCGCCATCTAGGAGTGAGGGTAAACTTCATGCATGAACAGGTTAATACTGAAACTGCCAGTCCTAAAGAGGATGCTTGCCCTCAACGGGCTAAGTAATGATTAAGTTTGTTCCAGACAACTTAGCCGGACTAAGTCGTAATCAGGGGTTACCAAAGGTTTTTTGGAAAAGAGGTTGAAAAGAAGTGAAAAAGAAGGATGAAAGTTTGAGATAGAGGGGGAGAGACCCTGGAACAGACACAGAGCAGCAGTCAAGCCCGGTTTGACACTGAGACCTCACCTCTGTCTTGGCCAGGTGGTGCTGGCTCTCTGTCTGGTGCCAGGTCAGAGTACATCAATAAGGGATCCGCATCATAGGTGTGCAGGGATGCTTGTACGCATACATTAGCATACGGAGCAGCACAGGTGCATGTAAACTATATCTGAAATGTGGGTTACAAAGGTACCTGTGGAAATAGGGGGACACACGCTTCCCAGAAGAGGGATGTGTGCTTGTAGCCCACGCAGCCTGGGGAGCAGCATGCCCACAGCCATGCACGTGTGAGACTAAGACTCTTTAGGATTAGTCATAAAAGGATCTTTAGAAGTTTATAGCTCTTTACTGACATTTTGCAATATCTTTTATTGTGTTTTATGTGTTGTGTTGCTGATACTTATCTTCAACAGAGCTTATTGATTGCCAGGTCATTATATATCCTTGTTTAGAAGACAAAACCGTTTTAATCCTGATTTGATTTAAACCATGAGTTGAGCAGTTTTCCCTGCACTGCACTAGGATCTTGTGCACAAAAAATCCTCTCTTCCTAAACATATCACAGCACACACAAGACAGTTACAGAATCACAGAATCACAGAATATGCTGAGTTGGAAGGAACCCACAAGGATCATCTAGTCCAACTCACAGCCCTGCACAGGACCACCCCAAGTGTCACACCATGTGCCTGAGAGCATTGTCCAAATGCTTCTTGAACTCTGCCAGGCTTGGTGCCATGACCACTTCCCTGGGGAGCCTGTTCCAGTACCCAAACACCCTCTGGACGAAGAATCTCTTTCAAATATCCAACCTAAACCTCCCCTGACACAACTTCAGGCCATTCCCTCGGGTCCTGTCACTGGTCACAACAGAGAAGAGATCAGTGTCTGCTCTTCCTCTTCCCCTCACAAGGAAGTTATAGACTGCAATGAGATCTCCCTCAGTCTTCTCTTCTCCAGGCTGAACAGACCAAGTGACATTAGCCACTCCTCCTGCATGTAGAGATATTCCTGCGCAAATTACATCTTTGTCAACATATACAAATGGCATGTGGAACTCCAGAGACAAAAGTATCAACACTGAGAGCACTATAGAGAAGCTGTCTAAAAGAGGAAGTTTTGGGGACAGTAGGTTAATTAAAAAAAAAAAAAGCATTTTCAGTAAGAGGTGGGCTTATTACCTGAGGCTGAAATGGGTACCAGAAGCACAAATGATTGACAAGTAATCAGGCAATGTTTATTAGGCTCTAATCCCATCAGATACTGATCATTAACTTTCTCCTTGTAAAAAAGTTTTGGTCCTGATTCAATACTGAATACTACAATACAATACTACACACCTTTCAATTTCAAAAAATTAGTGAAGGTCTAAGAACATAGTGTCTTCTGGGGTCAAACTCATCGAATGACCAGACTAGTGTCTTTTAAAACAAAATATGGTTTAGTCTAAAAATACAGTTTTCTGTAATCAAAGTTTAATTTCTGACCACTGATATTAAACAAACTTAGTAATGTGCCAAGGCAAGCAGGCTTTGACACAAAGTGTGTGCTTTTAACATCCTCTACTTTCTTTTTCAGAGTTATCTGCTTGGGCCGGGGTGGGATGGGGGGGAAGCAATCTGCCTTCTGTGAGACAGTAAAATGTTACGGTGCACGATTAATACTTGCCTCACATATGGCCCCACAGACAGCCAACAAAGACATACATCCAAGTACTTTTTTCCTGCTGTGTGGTTTGTAGGGTTTGAAAAACATACCCTAAACACTTGATAGGAACTCATCCAGGGAGAGTAGGATGTTAAAGAAAAAACTAGGGCTTTCAATGGCACTGCAGCCTACCTTTGTCACTCAGGCCCTCACGCTGGACTCAGCAATAGACAGCTGGGGCTGGCACGCGCAGGCCATACCATCTTCCCCCTGGCCAGTACTGTGGGGCAATGCTGCTCCCCAGCTGTGGGAGAGCACATGCAGCCACAAAACAACACATGTCCCTGCTCCATGTGCAGCCCAGCTGTGCTTCATTTTAGTCTGAAATACAGTGATGGAAGTATGCACTGCAAACGACTCCTGAGGCAACCTCTCTGCTCCTCATGTCACATTGTGTGCTCTGTATCCCATGGCAGTCAACCACCTGAAAGTTTTCCTGGGTGGGTCATATGGCCAGGAAGGCCAACTTCTAACTCCTAGAAAGCTGTGCATTTCTTGCAGCAACTTTTATTGCATATAGGAGAGATATTTCTCAGACCTGTTGGAAATACCATCTCATGTAGACCCACATGCATAGCTATATACAAATAATTTTACATGATTCAGAAAAAAAAATCTCCCTAAGAGAGAATATAGCACTTTCCCTCCAAATTCAGCATTTGATGCACCACAATTAAAATTACTCCCTTTGCCAAGGAGTAATTTTGCTTATCAAAAATGGGCTGGTGCTTTGTGAGACAGGAAGTTCAGCTGTCAAGGGAGCCCTGTAAAGAATAAAGACATTAGACAAACAAGTTATCACTCCATCAAGTTTATGGCATAAATTCCAGGAATATTCCACCACAACAAAAAGGAAAGGGAAAAAACCCACAGAAAAAAAAGCAGAAACAACCAACCAACCAATCTCAGCAAACAAAACAACCAAACCAAAACACGCAAACAAATAAACAAATAAAAATATCCAGAAAAAAAGCCTGGAGGGCAAAGAAGGTCCTTTTTTAGGAAATCTAAATACAGCTTTCTGATGAAGGACCAAACATTTCTGCTGCACATCCTGTTACACTCTTTTTAAAGGAGAATGAGATGGAGCACACAGGGACAAGTAGTAAAGTACCAAACTCATTTTGGCAGAAAGACGTAAAACTCTCAGCACAAGTGTGTTTGTCACAGATGATACTGCTGACAGTGGGTAACTGTTTTGTGCAAGGCATTTAGGACAGTCAGATTCATAAGCCCAAAAGCATCAACATGAGCAGAGAAGTTGGGAAATACTAGTTCAAAGAGAGCCTACAAGTTCCGACTAGAACTGAGTCATCTTATAGCCCTTCAGTATTTACCAAACACTTGGTTCATTGTGGGATTCACTGTGGGAGCCTGGGAGGCCTATTATGCCCAGCCATATGGTTTGGGACTTAGTACCATTATGGAGCCTGCAGATGAGACTTCAGATATTTTTGTTTAACAATTTCAGAGATGTTTCACTTATTCTTGGCAAAGTTACGTTGCAGTCTTTTTCTTTTTTTTTCCTCCTTAACTTCCAGTTGGACCATGCCTTATATATTGAGTCTAATCAGCTTGGACTACATAGTATATTTGTATATAAATACAAAGGACTGGTAGTAGTCTCTTGGCTGTGACTGAGCTAAGCTGCCTGAACTGCATCATATAATTTGTGAAACAGTTTGCAATAAACCTTTAAGATACTCGCACCTTCAAAATGGTGCAAAGAATCCGAAAGCACATCAATTCTGCCATCTTTTCAATGATCCAAAGGAGATGAAGTGCTTTCTGTAAGGACAAGAATAACTTTCGGGGTTTTTGCCTCTTAATAAAAGTGGTACAACCCCACTTAAGAGGGGAGGAGACTGAGTATTATCAAATGCTGGTTTTGCAAGACGGAAAGATTTGTTGTTACATATGAGACATGCCTTCCTATATTTCCTTCTTCATGAGGAGACATCAAAGCATTTTTCTTAGACTTGTATCCTGTCCCAGAAAGAGGAACTTAGAAATTGTTGCGTTTGAGGAAGAATAAGAAAGCTATGGGCCAAAATGTTCCTGTTTGGATGTGTTGCTACATTCATTACTGGGAATGTTTGCATTACATCTCTATTCATTATGGATCTCCCTCTGTGGTGCATTACATGTCTCATGATGCACCATTTTTCTATTCCATGAACAAAACCACAGTGATTTTGGAAGAAGTAGCCAAACAAAAGGCTTCTGGATAAAGAAAATAAAAAATTTGAAAGCAGCAGAACTATTTCTATAAGGCATCATCACAGCAATTCCAAGACCAAATATTTCTGCTCTGAGATTTTTGCCACAGTTGTTTTGGTGCTTTTTTTTTTTTAATTCAGTTTTAGTCTAAGCTTTCCTCTTTGAAAAAAAAAAAACAAACAAACAAATAAACAAACCCTGAAAACTTCCAGCTACTTCCAAGTAGCCTTGTGTCAAAGACATTTGTATCATAGGCTTTAAAATTCCAGCAACAGTAGTAAGTCTAGTTTCCTATTTTGTGTAGGAAGCTTTGATTTTTTCCTACTTAAGGCATTTTAAGCATTTAATTTCACAATTTGAATTTAAATAAAATGATAAAAATATCAGTATCCTTTTAATGACAGCAGAAGCCAAGTAATATTTTTCTAATTAAGTCTACTTTTACATCACCATGTTCATGGGGCTGCATGTATTTTGTGAATGCTTCATGATAATATCTGTGTTGACTGCTTTTGGGCATTGTAAAGTGAAAAAGGATCCAAAAGAAATTTGACTAACATGTTTCTGGCAACTTACAGCAATTATCAAAAGCATATTGTTTCATTAACTACAAAACGATCCATTACTACTATGAACCTCTTAAAGGAAGAAAAAGTCTGGATTACCTTCATCATTATATATAAAATTTTTGGCCTCATTGCCCTATGACCTGAGGGTATGTGCCATTTTATCATTAGTAACTTCAGTATAATTATGAGTGATTTGATCTACATGGCTAAAAAGTTGCAGGATCGAAGGATAGCTCAGATTGTATTTTAAGGGAGAGCTTTTAGTAGAGCCTGTTCTCCTGGCTGAGAACTCTCATAGCATCCACTTGTATGAGGTCAGGCTGCTCCAGCCAAGCAAAGGCTCCAGTCCCACAATGACTTCAATAGGTCTGGTTGAAATTCATTAAATCAAGGTGGTGTTCAAGTTCCAGGACATTTTGGACTTCAGCAAGTTTGTCTTATGATAGGTTTGTCTGATAGGATCACAAAACAGATGAAGTACAGGCAGTTCTATCAAATAAAGATCCACTTTTATTTTAAACTTCTTTCAGAAGTTCAAGTAATTCAACTCTTAACAACTTTTTAACCGACCTGAGATTGTAAGACTTTTTGCTGCATTTTTTTTTTCAGTTTTACCAGAGAAAGTCCTCACTCAAACCTGATTTTCCCCTTCATCCAACAACAAAAGCAATAAATAAAATTCAGACTGCATTGAAACATGTTTTGCATTACATGTAAAAATCTGTTGAAAAGAATAGTGAGTTTGAAAAGTCAAGCTCCGAAGTCTCAAGTGTTAAAAAACACAGGAATGAAGACTGTGTGCAACTCCAGAACCACCATCCTGAATTCCCCTGCCTTGTTCGCAATACACCTTCCACAACAGACAAGCCTGAGGCCTACAGCCAATGCTGCAAAGCCACTTCATTCCCAGAAGCAGCTTGCAATTATGTAAATTGTGGCATTTTAATGCATAGGCACAACGAGACATAGCAGGACTGTAGAGGCAAAATTAATTCTGGCATTTCATGGCTTATGTCTGACCTTGCAATTTTAACGTAGAGGTTTTTCATTGGATTTAAAACACAGTGTTGGCTGGTGCATTCTCCAAGAACTGAGAAAAGAATGAACTTAAGAAGATACATTGCCTCATCTCATTGACATCTATAGCGATGATTTTCAGGGTTGGAAGCCTAAACTCTGCTAAACAGACTGCCGTGAGTTGGACTAGAAAAAGTATTAATGGCCACGTAAGACTTTCCAAGCACTATAGTTGTGTCTATACTTCGTCTCAGAAAGAAGTTGTGGCCTCATTCTCAGGACCCTCATGTGTGAAAAACAGAGCAGGGTGAGGGTTGTGCCTAGGTTGTACATAGTAGACACTAACACAGGGGACACTCCCCAGACAGGGATGTGACCAAACTCTGGGAACACCTGTCTAGAAACAGCCTGTAGAAATTAACACTGGGGAAAGGTAAAGCTTTTTTTTGGGGTTGTTTCTTTTTTTTTTTTTCAGTGATATGTATATTCTCTCAAGAAGCATCAGGTTTTGCAGGATCACCGGTTGCTGGGCAAAGGATGTTGCATTAGACCGAGATTCTTCTAACCACAACATCTCTATAAGAATGTTTCTTCTGCTTTGACCACTACCCATAAAAACAGTGCCACACCACATGCACATCAATGCGTCATTTCACATCCTTTCTTTCCATCTGGCTAGTGGTAGTTTTCACTTCTCAGGCCCCATGTATGTCAGATACCTCACTCAACAAAGCTCTCTTTCACCTTTCTGATCTTCCTTCCCTGCTTCCTGCCTCTACTGTCTTACCTTCCAAGCTGGTAACTAGTAAACTCTCACATTTCCACAGAATTTTTCTCCTCAGAACTAATCTCCACTAACTTCCTTCTCTATTCAGTCTTCATCAGTATTCCCTGAACCAATTTTCTTATGGTCTCTAGCCACTGCCACTACCAGTTCCATTCTTCTGCCTCAGACTGATGTTAATGCAAAACATTCTAAGAAAATTCACAGGCAGTGGCTATTGAATTTTTCAGCCCTAATGGGCTCCCTCCCAGTACTTTCTTATTTTCATAAGGAGAGGCAGCAAAATTTATCCACATAAAAGGGAGTTTCATCAAGTTTCTATCAGAAAGTTCTGTTATGTTTCAGAACTTTCTGAGACATCACACTTAAGTTGTCCACTCTGCAGTCAAAATGCCTTGTTTTCCCTTGGTGCTGTCAATTCCTGCACAGTCTGCCTGGACTTCCTTCAGAGCCTAGCTTGACTTTCCTCAGTTTTAGGTGAAAAATCCATGGATAGCTTTGCATGAAGCTTAGTGAGGGGCAGAAAAAGTCTCTATGCCAACCCTATATTTCCTCATAGGCCTGGCAGAATCATACCTTGCCCAGTCACTGGGTCAGCCAGCTCACTGATGGAGCTGAACTAGGTTTCTTCTGAGGGAGCTTGCACCCGCTGAAAGCAAGCTATGTACCTTCTCCCAAAGGCAAAGCCAGCAAATGTAGACTGTTGTCAGTAACGCTAATGCCACTCTCACTGCATCCTGCACTCTTAACAAAGAATTTCGTTTGTAAACAGCAGTGTGGTACTCTGAGAGAAATGCGTGCTTGAAGAAGCATGAAGAACAAGCTCTTGCAGTGCTGCAGCCTGGACTACTGTGATACAGTGCAGAACAACACATGTCTATGCAAACATCAGCATTTACCTGTTGAAACAAAGCTAAGCTGCGAACATCAGCCATCAACCTGCAGAGGACACCAATGGCAGCTATCTGGGTGCAAAGGAGCAGTTCAAGCATCAGCCCATGAAGACCACATATACTTCCCTTTGCACAATAGGACAGTCTTGTTTGTGTGCTCTACTAGTAGATTTTCCACATAATAAGAGACCAAGTTTCTCTGCCTATGGCAAATATTCCAGCAGAATGATTCTAGCATGCAGTGCATCAGGTTCAGTGAAGAGAACCCTGCCTTCTCCAGTTTTCATAGCCCCACAGGCAGCTCCCCTTATCCCATACACCTATGACTAATTTAGAAATTTGCCATAAGGACAGTGTCCAAATGTAAAGCCAGGACAATTAGCATGCAACTGATATTTCCAGAAATTTTATGAGTAGGCTAATTTCTGGCTTTATTAAATCAGTCAATTGCTTCTGGGAAACAAAGTGTCATTACTTCATTTCTATCATTCAGATTTACTACTCAAATAGTTTTGCTCATACATATTAAATCTCTTGTGCATGTCCTTTGTAATTAAGAGAAATATTACAGGGATCTTACTACAAAGTTAGCCAACAGCTGAAGCATTACTTTTTCAATTTGATTTTCATTGATACTTCGGTTTTGTGAGACTCTGTCCTTCACCACACATGCCCCTCCTTGATGGCTCCAGGAGGGGTCTACTAGTTTCATTACCACAAAACTTGGCTCGAAGAGACATCTGATGACAGCGCAAAGAGTGCAACCTCCCACCTAAGCTTTAGCCTCAGCAGATCACAGCTACAGAATATCTAGATTTTTACAGCAGGGAAACACTATATTCAGAGAAACAGTTTTCCAAGGCAATGGAACTCTTCTGAGGCTTCCCTAAATGTGGGAAACTGGACTGCATCATTTGTGGCATCAGCAAAGATGTGATCACACTCATCCTCAAGATAGAAAATAAATAATCTGCCTCATGGCAGCTTGACAAATCTAAGTGGTTATATTTAATTTATCTGAACTAAAATCTAGACAGATGTTTTGTTCCTAAGTGCTTAGGCCAGCCACCTACTATAGGTGTATTCACACCCTCAGTGTTTACTGTTGGAAGGGATCATAGGTACTTCCCTCAAGGTACTTTAGTTTAAAGCCAACAAGGGGAGCTCAACGGCCCAAACAGTACTCTGAGGTACACCCCAGGCTTTCCTAAGGCCAATTACAGAGCATCCACACAGACCCTTCCCTGTCTGCAGCTATTTGTGCAGTTTTCTATCACAGCTCATAACAGTGGAGATCAGTGTAATTCAATCCTTTGCAATCTTTCTGATATTGGCAAGTTGAGGTGTAAATGAAAAATCTTTCAGATGTTCCTGTCTCACCCATGCTTACCTGTCTGTAATGAAAAGAAAGAGGGTTACCAGAGCTGTGTAAGAGTATGAGCTGAGAAGCCACATGATGTGACAGAGAAGAAAGACGAGTGAAATCCAGTCTTCCATTGCCTTTTTTATGTAGTGTGCTTTTCCTTGCCTTCCTGTATGAGAGCTTTTTCCACCTAGGCTCTACTTGCAGAAAGCTCTAAGAAAGACCAGCCACATCTGGTTTTACCCCAAGTGGATCAGTGGTTGACAATATATTCATGCCACAATTTGCTTTCTTATACTATGATTCCTTTTCAAAATTACCCTCAGTCTTCAACACAAAGACAGCCTTATATCAGTACTTGTGGCATTTTCTGCATGGTAGATGTTTGGTTTAGGGAAGCCATTTTTCAACATTTCATCATAGGGATCATCTTTCAATATGGATTGATTGTTATCTTCTACACCTTTGAAACAGCTAGAGCAACTTCTTAATCAAACAGTCAACACTAGTGGTTTTTTGCATGGATACTTTCCCTTTTACTGTAGTAAAACCTGGTACCAAACACGCCCTGTGTGTGGAACAAGCCTGGGCGCTAAGGCCATGACCTGACCTTCACCTTTGAAGGTCTCAGTAGTCTATGCAGTTCTCCCTGTGATGGCTTCACACTTCATTCTTTGCCCAGCAGGGCATATTTAGGCTGATGGCCAGAACTCATCTTGGTAGGGCAAGTGTCTAGTGCACACTGATCTTACTCAAATGCCATTGAATGTGCTGCATCAACAAACACCATCACCTTTAAGACATATTTTTTCTGAAAGTTTTCAACCATCAACAAGGCTAAACAGAATCCAAAGTTGCATTTCTAAAACAGAGGCTTCTGTGACTTTTGTCCTTTTACTGCCCCTTTCATTGACAGGGCTCAAGTTAAAGAGTCTGAGGAACTTAAGGCATTTCTAAATCCATTTTTTGGCATTTATGAACTCTGGTGACTGGGTTCAAAATGGTAATGAATAAACTAATGAATAATTCAGAGCCACTCATTGAAATCACCCTCAGCAATTTCCCTTCACATGCCATGTACTGACAGTGAAGACAGCTACAATAGTTGGCTTTATCAGGACATTAGAGCTGTTACAAGGGTTTAAAAGATAAGAATAGCAGCACATGCAATTTCAAGTAGAAGTTATATTATACATGGTGATATCAAGCCAATGTTCTCATGAAAGCATTCATTTAGTGAGTTTAATGAGGGCAATTTGTCAACAATTTCACACACCATTTGCCTAGAATTCTCCAATGCAGCATTTCACTGCACGCTCCTCCTCCTCAAATAAACTGCATGTTGTATACAGTTTTGCCTATCATTAATCATCTTTTCACCACTGCAAGTTCAATGGTGCTTTCCCAGTAGGAGACCAAAGGAGCAACCTAGCCAAAAGAGGGAAAAGTCATGGGAAAAGAAGAATATAAATGTTCACTGAAACAAAACAAAACTAAAAACAAAAGAAAATACAAGAGCAAAACCCCAAACCCTAGTAGGACCATCCCCTTCTGACCACAGTAGCTGCTTCTAACAGCAGCTTCTGGAGCTCTACTCTTTCCTTGAGTTGAGCTTATAACTACCAAGCTTCAAAAGAAGCTTAAAAGTTCAAAGCAGAGGCTAAGACCATCAGTCAGTTTAAAATAAAATAAAACATAAAAAAAGAAGGCAAACCACTCCCTTCTCCCATACTGTTACCAGCTTCTGGAATTCTTGCATCTTATTTTTCAGCTAGGTCCAATTCAAAGATAACTCTTTCTGAAAAAAATTACAACCAACAAAGCATATATTTGTTGCAATTGTATCTGCAAAAGGCTTGACTTAATAAATAACTAACTTAAGAAACTATTACTGTTGATTGTCAGCATTTTTCTGCTAACCGAGATGACTGAGGGAAAAGCAGATGGAAAGTAATTAAGAAGACCAGGAGTGAGGTTTGCTGGATGTAACTGATACTGTTGGTAAATCTGGGACTCATAAATGATTCTCCTCAATGAAGAAAGAGAGACATGTTTCTGCTATTTCAGCAAGGAGCTAGCAGAGAGCAAGGAAAAATGAAAATAACAATCAATAAAAGAACAGTGAGCCTGTAAATAAGTGGTCCAACTGATATCACTTTCTTCTTTTCTCTGACACTTCTACTAAGTTTGAAGACTTTGAGGAGTGGAGAGAAGGAATCCTCTAACACAATCTTATTAAAAAAATTCAAGATGCCAATGACTACAGCTTATTTCTTCTTATGTGGACTTGTGCAGTAGGAATATGGGCGTAAGAAAGCATTAAGTTTAGTTTTAAATATCTGAACTTTTAAAGAAGTCTAGGAAGGATTGCCCGTTCTGCAATATGTTGTACGTTATGTTTAAACAATATTGAAAACCTGAAATGAAGTAAAGCAAAAAGGGAAATAAGTGGAGCTATATGTTTACAGCCAACATAGGCTCCCTCGCTGTTGCAGGAGAGGCATTTTCCAAGGCTGTCAGAAGGAGGTGGGGGACGGCGGGTGAGGGGGAGCTGTACGGAGCATGTCTAAGGGGCAAGGCATGACTCAAGCTACAAAGCCATTCCACGGAGACAAAGTACTGCTGTCAACTGCTCTGGAAGCACTTTCAACCCGGCAGTGGTCTGTTCCACTAACTGGGCTCTCTCCTGCCAGAGGCATCTGAAAGCAGGAGGTTGCTTTCCAAGATGCAGCAAATCAAGATTTTACTTTTTTGGCCTGCAGCAATTATCAATAAGAAAGTTAAATGAAATGTCGGTTTGCACATATGTATAACTGTATGTATATGACAAACAAAACCCCACTCCTTTTAGAACTTTCCTGTATGTGTTTAAAGGTACGTGTGTTCTGAATACTTAACCCCCCACCTAACTTTCAAAACTTAAAAATAATTCCCCAAATATATGATACTGCATCTGAAGGAATCATGACATTCCATCTCAGCTGCTCTTATCCTCCAGGATTCTGAGAGATTTTCCTTTATGGGGAAAAAAGATAAATCCATACAGAAAGGTCAGGGGTGTGTATTTTTTTTTAACTAATATTCTAACTATTCTATTTTTTTTCCTTTTTTGACTGCTTCTTGGAAGCTGCTAAAGGCATGTCAATAATTGGCACTCAAAAAAAACAGGAAAAAAAAAAGCCTGCCTCCCTGACCCAAGGTATCCATCTATGACACTGGTGCAATCAGTCAAATTTAAGCTGTTACTGGA
Organism: Margarornis squamiger; assembly: GCA_035222235.1. Classification (NCBI taxonomy): domain Eukaryota; kingdom Metazoa; phylum Chordata; class Aves; order Passeriformes; family Furnariidae; genus Margarornis; species Margarornis squamiger. The sequence continues at coordinate 75,992,165 of JAWWTY010000077.1, forward strand.
AATACACAAATGTTGAGAGTTTTTCCTATTTCTGTCTACATTTAACCTCTTTTCTGGTTGAAGTAATAGCAGGTAAGCTACCATCACCACTCTCAAATATAGGAAAGTAATTGCTAAGAAGTTTCAGATCTAAGCTTTGAAAATGCACTTTGTGCCATAGCTTACAGTATGGCTAGACTTAGGAAGGTCCTGCAGAAATGACATGAAGATGATGTAATATTGCCAGCCACAGAAAACTCAATTTACTCAATTAGCAAGGTTAAAGGCTTTTGCTTTTTCTTTCACTCCCAAGCCACAAAATTCAGTGTGGTCTAAGGACTGCAGCGTGCATTTCTGTGTCATAGAATAAGAGAATCACTTAGGTTGGAAAAGACCTCTAAAATCATCGAGTCCAACTTTTAACCCAGCACTGCAAAGTTCACCACCAAACCACATCCCCAAGCACTACATCTGCACATCTTTTAAATATCTCCATGGATGATGACTCCACCACTACCCCACGCAGTCAATTCCAATACTTGACAACCTTTTTGTGAACAATTTTTTTCTAATAGCCAATCTAAACCTCCCCTGGCACAACTTGAGGTCACTTTATCCTGTCCTGTCTTTTGTTACCTGGCAGAGGAGACTGATGCCCGCCTTGCTACACCCTCCTTTCACGTAGATGCAGAAAGCGATAAGGTTCTCAGCCTCCTTTTCTCCAGGCTGAACAACTCCAGCTCCCTCAGTTTGTCCTCATCAGAGCTGCGCTCCAGACTCTTCACCAGCTCTGTTGCCCTTCTCTGGACATGCTCCAGTGTCTTTCTTGTAGTGAGGGGCCCAGAGCTGGACACAGGATTTCAGGTGTGGCTTCACCAGTGCCAAGTACAGGGGGACACTCACTGCCCTGATACAAGCCAGGGTGCCATTGGCCTTGACACTACAGACTGATCTAACATTTTGCACATAAAGGTATCCTGTGAGCACTCAAAGGCCACCTGAAAAACTCAGGAAGCCTTGGGCCATATGGGCCTTTTCTCAGCAGAAACTTCTGGGTGCTCAAATCCTTCTGAAAGGAGTATCTGGGGAAGCCACAGGAAGTTCGAGTCTCACGATCAGCTTCTTCTGCCACAGACTGCGGGCACCCAGGGCACTGGTAGAGGCAGGATCTCCACTGGACTGGCTTCACCCACAGGTGAGAAACCAAGGGTATGCCTGTATGGAGGATGAACCTCAACCCTTATTGTGAACACTGGATCAAATACTTCTCCTTCAAGAAGTATAGATATACTGAGAGAAATACTCATCACAGTTTCTTCCCTATTATATAGCTACTTCTATACCACTGATCTTTCTGCAGAAGGATGTGATTCTGACCTGTATTGGCTTTAGGCATATGTAACACTTGTTGCCTAAATACTAAAACTCAGAAAACTAAAGATGGGAGCGCATCAGTTTTACTTAATACTTTGACTAGTTTTGTTAGGGAAATATGGACACCATCTTAAGGACACATCACATGGAAGAAAGTGGATAAAAGACTATAAGGATGCTTTTACATCCATGCAGTCCCACAGGTAGCCAGCCAAAAGTCCACAGATATGTGCAGGAAAACTTCCCTCCCCTCTCCCTCCACTCAGCTCTGCATGCTTCAAAGCTATTATTTTTAAGTTACCAAGGCACAGGAACCAAGACTTTCTAGAAGGAAAATCAGAAAGGTGGGCTCAGGAGTTACTCAGATGAAAAATGATACTATACCACCTCATGTAAATTTGGTGGAACTTGCTGCCAAAGGAGATTGTGGAGACAGACAGCATCGTCAGATTCAGAAAGGATCATGGAACTTGATGGACAGTAGGTCCATAAACAGAAAAGGAACAAGAGGGAATGCACCCTGTAACATCTCTAATCCAACTGTGGTGGATCTGGTGCAATGCAATGGGAATGAACCAGAGGAAATGACTAAGGTTGCACAGTCTCACTAAATAGTTATCCATGCTGCTGGATGGGAAATGTACTGGGCAACACAGCTGGTCTGATTTTATTGAACATTTAGAGAATTTATGTCCTTCTTCGTAGGCAGCAAAAATCTATCCTCCTTGCAACTGCATCAGGAATCTGTGTGACATTCAGCAGACGCACCTCAAAACTATTGAAGTATGTGATCATATTTTCTGTGCTGGATAGAGCTGCCTTAACACTGATACTCCAGGCAGCCCTACAATTATTTCATTATTTAAAAAATCTGAATAAAAACAGCACTGTAGTTTTGTGTTCTTATATCCACACTCCTGTCTGCAATGATGGTAGAGTCAGGCACCAGTCTCCTGCTTAAATCTAGTGTCTCAGGCCTGTTCACCCCCACATTGCTGTTCCCTAATGCATATTTGTGACAAACTTGGAACGACATCTGACCTTCCAGGCCCCTATCCACTTCCCTGCTGCCTGCCAACAAATTCTGGCTAACACTTAAAGAAGATATCTCACCACTGACCTGGCACCATGAGTTATCAGCCTGCAGTGAGGCCCCTGCAGTTTAGTAAAACAGTGCCCCAAATACCCCAGGACTCCTAACCCCGCACACTCACACAGCGTGTTTGTCCGAACAGTGCAACTGAGCTTTATTATTGCATCATTATTAATTTGAAGTATGTGTGCTCTTTTGCCTTAAAAAATAAAAGAACATGTCTGAATTCAAACAGAAAAGGGAAAGGGAATATAAAAAAATCAGGCATAACAGTCAAGAGCTTTCTGTAATCACTTCATTATTTCAGATATGTTGGTGGAGGCAAAGTGACTGGTCTCATAAATTATCTTAGGACTTGCTATACCTACACCTAGAGACATATTATCTCATACACAGGATAGCTCTCCCTGCTTCAAGCCTTTCTTAAGATGTTGCTAAAAATTTGATAATTGTATACCTTTAGATGTTTATAAAGTTCTTGTAAAATTCAGAAGCTTTCACAAGAAAACAACCTGGCATTGTTAACAAATTACAGTAAGACTGAGTGCTTAAGTAGATATCATTCCTTTTACATTCTGTCACTTCAAGGTTTGGGAAAAAAACATTCAGGTACAGAAAAGAAGAAACTTAGGTCGTTTTCCTACAGAAATCTCAAGGCTGGTAAGGGTTTCAGAAGGTCACCTGGGAAAGGCAGGGATTGTGTAAACTGTTCCAGGCTGATGTTTATCTAATCCAGTTGCAAGGACTTTTGTGATGGAGGTTTCTCCAGTACTTCCATATGCCTGCTCTGAGAAACTTTTATTCTAATATCAAACTTGGATCCTCTTTGGTGCACCTGACCAGACTTCACTCTACCCTGCATGCACATGAAGTGCTCACACATATGAGCAAAGGAATCATACCTCCCCCCTCAGTCTTCCTATCTCTGAGATGAAATAAATAACTTCATTATGTCCTTCCTTGAGAGAAATGTTAATAACCCTGATCCTCCTCATAAGTGATCTTAGACTTTCTCTCCTTAATCTGTTAAGTATCTCTAAGCACAGTACCCAGAACTAGGTACAATATCCAAGTTAAAACCTTATGAGAACCTGATCATCCTGTACAGTGCTGAGGGCTACCTCACACACAGCCATCTCTCCATTTCTCCCTTGGATTGTGAGCTTTGCCATTTAGGCAGCAGCATTATGTTGTTGATTTATGTTCATCTTTTGACCATAGGCTCTGCATACAGACACAGGCAGCTGTATTCTCTTGCCTGTTTCAGTCCCTTGGTGCAAGTGACAAATAGATTGCTCCAGATTTATAGTCAGCAGATGATTCAATATTGCACAGACTTTGCTTTTATTTCTTCTCTACTTTATCAACAGACTCAAACTCCACAGGGTGTGTAAATTCCACAAACTTTTCTTTCCTTCTTCGAGTTTGGAAAAGTGCAGGTCAGCAGTGGGGATTCTTTGTACAGGACAGTGTTTATCCCTTCCGGTGCTCCTACTTAAAAAGCAGTATGCATTCCCTCAAGAATATACAGTTTATACATAAGTACCTCTATCTTATTTGGAAATACTTGTCAGTCTTGGATTTCATGAGGATTTCAGCTACTCAAGACCAAACGAGGATCCCAGTTATGAAAATAATTGACCACACCAAGCAATGTGAAGTAGAAGGAGACTCAAGACTGGGAAGAAAAGTTGGTCTGTCTCATACTAAGTGACTTTAGATTGACACATATGAAGCTTAAATTTCCAAACCCAGCAATTGGCTCAACAAAAGCATGGGGACAATGTTTCTAGGAAATAATTCACAATTGTTAAGTAGGTAGGATCGAGCATGGAAGAAATGCTTTTAAGAATCTCAAAAACCTCTCAGAGTAAAAAACTACCAAAAAAAAGGAAAGAAAAAAAAAAAGGAAAAGAAAAAAGCCCCCAAATCAATATATGTGAAAAAATGATACTATAAAAGCCATGAGGCCTGTTCTTTAAATAATGAAGATAATATTTCTTGTAATATATAAATAGGAAAAAAAAAATGAACTGTTAACAATATTCTACAGTCTTTGAAAAGAGGAAAGGGAAAATGCAAAAATATTTTTCAGCTGGAAGAGAAAATTTGCAACAATTTTTAACAAAGTACAGAACAGGTACTTCAAAATTAGAGTGGTTGTACACTGCCAATTTTAAAGTTAGAAAGAAAGAGGGTTTCTTGTGTATTTCAGTATTAAACTTTTTCACTATGGTGAGCCTGTAAAAAGTGAGATATTAACAGAATTCCTTATAGGAAAAAAAAAGGTAACATGTCAGTTGTTAGAAGACACTTTTTTTTTAAAAAAAATATATAAATCAGAAACTTGCTCAGAGTCAAATTTAAGAAGTAAAAAAACTTATGAAGCTCAATTTTATCTGCTCGCCAGTTTAATTTCTTGTGGGTGAGTAATATAGTACAAAAAAACTAGCCATAAAATGCACCTTTAAAAAAGCCAAATAAAATTAGAATTTGTTTTAACTGAAGCTATTGTCACATTTAATCACCTCCATTAGCCTGAGCACTCCTGAAATTTTTGATGTGCAAGCAAGCACAGCTTAGGCTGGCCCTGCAAGCCCAGTTGCTGACACCCACCACTCATGCAAGTTGAGTTACTCATGATGTCATTGTCATACCACTAAAATATTGCTTTGCTAAGACCTGTGGTAATTCAGGACCTGCTGTACAAAAAGGTAAACCATTCATACATTGGAGTTGGGCAGAAAACAGCAGGAAGAGCACTGAACTTCAGCTGGAGTTGGTGCCTCCAACCAAACCCTACAGGGCAGGAATCCATCTTCTGTGCCCAGAAGAAAGCAGGCTGTGGTGAAACAGCATGAGAGAAGGAATTGCAGGGAAGTCATGTCTACAGGGAAGACCCCCAGGCTGTCAGTGCAGCAGAGAAAGCAGACCATGGTGAGTCACAGTAGCTTAGCAAATCTGAATTAGAATGAGTACATGCTGCATAAGCTGCAGGGCTGAGAATGGTTGGAAAGCAAAAGGTACTTAGTGTTGTGGAGGGGATGCAGTTTGATATTGCAGGAAGAACAGGCCATTCACTTGCATTTTGATGAAGCTAAACTTCTGTCTTCAGTGATGTCTTCTTGAATTATTTTAGACATAGCTGCCTGCTCTCCCCTTTCAGCCTTTTCTTATTGCTCACTTTTTTTCAGAGGAGTTAATGGTGGAGAGCATATGAACAGAAGAGAAGGAAAAAGGCAGAACCAAAGATGCATTAACCAAGTGAGAAGTGCCTGTTTGCTTTTATTATTTTAAACAAACTTGTTAAAAAATACATACCCCCAAAACATCCACAATAATGTAAATGATTTACAGGAAGCCTCTAACTACCAGACCAACAGCCCACAGAAATAAATAGTCATTACAGAAGAATGTTCCAATATTCCTTGCACAGCTATTGCTATTCTAGCATCAAGGAAGAAGAGCATTGACACATTTATTCAAGTACTTTGGCTATTAATTTATTTTTTTTTTTCCCCAAGGAAACTGTTTTGCTGAAGGTATCAAATCCTTTCATTGATTGGAAATCACCTCAGTATTGCCTTTCTTAAGAGCTTATGATTTAAATCACTCTGCACAACTAGCCTAGCAGAAGGCTGGGCCAGTGCTCACCATCTAGTTCAACACAGAGAGCTTTTTTAGTTATGGAAAACTATGGTTCATAGACAAAGTCAAGTTGTGTCAGTAAGTATACTCCTAGTGTTAAGTGAAGAGAATCTCAGGGTAGAACTATCTCAGCCAAACTTCAGTCTTCATCCATCTTATTGACACAGAATTAAATACAACCACATATATCATCAGAAACCTTCTCCTCTATTAAAAACTAGACATCAGACATTGATTCACTGCGTTATACCAACTCAATGATGGAAGTGTCAGCAATATGTCTCAGAAAGGGAGCCAAAAGCAGAAGGAATAGCTCAGCTTACAGGGTATTGCTGTTAGAAATCTAAGAATTTATGTAAATCAACCCCAGACATCACTGTGTGGGGAGAAAGGGGAACTTGAACATCACCATGCAAAATGATGTGGTCCCACCACATACTCGAGCTTGTTCAGTTTACTGTAATACCCAATCTGCCAATATTAATTTCTTAATGAAAAACTTACATCTGGGAAACTACATCACCATCAAAGTGACAAAACCCACATCCTGCTTAAATTTCGTTCATTTGAATGACATATTCATGGAAAATGACTGCAAAAGGAACCCAAGCTACAACAGAAGTAGACAAGGAAAAAGCACTATGTTTATTAAAACTTAAAGCATGTCTTATTTTCAAAGAAACCAGGCAAGTGTCTTTACTGCAATATACTCAATTTAACAAAAGAAAAAAAAAAAACAAGAACAAAACCCGACAAAACAAAACAAACAAAAAAACCCCAAACAATTCCTCCCTCTACAAAAACAGCCCACAAAAAAGCCCAACAAAAAACCCCCAACATACAAAATCTCCCCCAAACCCCCCACATAACAGAATTACACAGAATCACGGATGTTTTCTGTTGAAAATAGAAACCACATTTCTACTGAGTACCTCTGATAAAGAAACAGGTCTTTCTGTTGTAGGAGTGAAGGAGTTAAATTCTAGGTATCCTAAATACTCCCACCTTTCCCTGCAGCTGAAGCTGTCTGCACATAATTTGAGACAGTTGAATAAAAGATAAAGAATACTATATACATAACACGTTGAACTATGAGTATGAAAAGAATGTATGTGAAAATCCTACATATTTTCTGTTTGCCTTTAATTAGAGATGGATTCCTGATCTTGATTATCCTAAGCAGAAAATCAAGACCAGTCCCTGAAACTAAACAGTCTTCCCTTTGTGGGCCTCCTCTTGATTTATGTAGGGCTTTAAACAACACAAAAAAACCCCCAGAGCTGGGCTTACTGTTCTTTCACATTAGTTGCTTTTTTTGAGGCTGTAGATGGGCCTGTGTTTTAGGATACTTATTTCTTGTTACGCCTTACATTACAAGGAAAGAAAGAGCTGTGAAAAACCACTACTGCAAGTGACACACTTTCAAAATCATGTTTTACTAATCATTTTAAGTATCTTTTCCTTAGTAGTCCTCCCATTTTAAGATGCCCCTCCTGACAGCCCCTCTTGGATTTGGATACTACTATGCCACTTTTAAGCAAATCAAATCTGGTGTAGAGTATTTTGTGATAACTGCTCTTGGCTCATTCAAAGTAGCACCCGGATACCTTGAATGGATCATTTGACATAATGAGGCTTCAGTGCCTTTGCCACAGGAGCCGAGGCAATGCGATCAGATTTTGGGAGAAGCTACACAATAACATGACAAAGTCAAACTTCTGAAGTAGTTGCCTGTGTGCTTCACAGCTGATGGGGAGACATAGGAAGAAGGTAAAACAAGAAAGGGAAAATTACAATGCATTAACACATTAGCTGCATGTTCTCTTCTTGCATGTACATGGAAATATTTGAGGCCTACAGCTCCTCTATAGAGCTTCAAAAGATTTGGAGTGCTCTTTCTGCCCATGGCTACATAGAGGAAGACAGGGAGGCTGAAACCACTCTCTATTCCTGTCAACTCTTAGGTAACACCATTGTTCCTGCCCTTAGGAGTGGGGATAGACTGGCTGATCTCAGATGAGCTGTGGTACAAAATTTCACTGTCATCCAGCCCACTGGAAGGAATGTTGCCCATAAAATGCTGACCCAAGGGCAGAGGTAATAAGATGTGTCCAAAGCAAGAAACTCAGATCAAGTCAAGACAGAGAAGGGACCTGCTTCCGTGCATAGCAGGGACTATATTGCCATGAGGGATGCAGTAGTCCAGCAAGTTGCTGAGTTGGATGTATGTGTTGGGTTAAAAAGCTGTTATACAAAACATCCAAGTCTCAGTTATTTCCCAAAATGAGTGAAAGTAGCAGGTTAGTAAGATTAGACCCCGTTCAAGCTCTCATTAGCCAAATAAGGAAAAACAGAAAAGCTGGTTTTGCAATTATGTTTTCTCCTAAAGCCATAGGGTAACACATCACCACAGAGCACTGACAATTTCTGAAGTTATCATGAAATCAGCCATTATATCTCATCTTTGGTTTATAACTTTTTCATCTGTTTCACATTTCTTAGCACATTTCCATGGTACTTTTAACAGAAACCTGACCACCATAACTATAGCACAACTATCTTCCAGGATACTGAGGGCTCATCAGCAAGAACACAAGTCTTAGCAGACTGATAGAACCTTTGTCATGGCAGATTTCACTCTGCACAGCAAAAGCACTTGCACAAACATGCTGTATGAGAGGTCTGTATCAATGCAACTTTCCTTGGCTCAGCTGGCCATTCTGACGGGTCATTATGGGTGGTTTCTTCTGCAGCTCCACACACGTCTAGAGCCCAGCACTCAAATGTAGTAACTGCAGCCCTAAAACTTTTATGAAGTTGTTCCCTTAATTTAATTTCAAAGATCTGTAGGATGAACTACTTAGCCAGTAAAGAAACAACCCAATTATTCTGCACAGAGATAACATTACATCAATATTTTTTTATTTGAAAGTTACTTGGAGTTGAAATTGCTTTTATTAAAACTGTTTTTCTGTAGATTTTTAACACTGTGACTCTAGATTCGATTGCATTTAATGAGGTAATTAGCACCATTAATCACATCTATGTAAATTGAATAACCTTGTATAGGCAAGTAACTGAAGGCTTATACCATCTGTCAGTTCCTGACATGCATACTACTGAGACACTTTATAAAATGACTGTGTGAAAAAGCTCATATATGATTAACATTGGTACATGGGTCCTCAGGGGTGGAAGAACAATGTTTATATAGTGACTGATAAAAAAAAAAAAAGATTTATTTGGAAAGTCATACTGGGCAAGGGGAAAATAACCAAAGGACGTTGGGAAAGGGAAGGCACCAGTCTTCTTTCAAAGTAAAGGTACTATAACCATTATGAACTCTAGGTGTGAAAGCAGTAGCCTTGCGCCTCTCGTGGGCTGACAGAAGCACACCACATAGCAGAAGGCACACGATGGTGGAGAAGCACTGCAGAACTGCATCTCAACTTGTATCACCCTGCAAACATTCAAGGCCAGGTTAGACTGTGCTCTGAACAACCTGATCTATTAGAAGATACCCCTGCTCCTTGCAGTAGGGTTAGACTAGATGCACTTTAAAGACCCCTTCCAACCCAAAATAATCTATGATTCTATTGCAGGTCTGAAGGATGCAGCATGATCTTAGTGATGGATAGATTTGAGTCATCTAATTGTATTGTAGGTGTTTCCCTTTCATGAAAAGAAAAAAAAAATCTCTAAGAAATGCCAATGTCATACATCCTTATTAAGGCAAAGTTTAAATTAGCCAGTGGTATTTTGCACTCTCAAAGCAATGATCTCAAAACTCAAACCATTCTTTTTTGAGTGATTCCTGTAATGCACATACTTCCTTATCTGCTTTTGAAATCACACTGAAATGAACTGCATTCACTGTGCTATAACAAATGGCAGAAAAAGCTAGATCCTCTAAATTGTACAGCTTCATTCTTAGGGACATGTTGCTACTTAACATTCTATATTTCATTACCCAACATTAAACTCCCAAATTCATTTCACTACTAACAATCTCCACACAGAAATAACCTCATGTAGTACTACTGCCACTGTATAGCCAGTAAAGAGGATCTCAAGAGGCGACACAGAGATCTGTCCTTTGAGGCACATAGGAGCTGGACATAAAGGTTCCCCCTGAAGAAAGGGGTGGCAGACTCGTAGCAAATTTGTACCAAACTCGGAACAGGTCCAAGGTGTTCAACTTCATTTTTGCATCACCCATTGTAAGCATATTTTATATTCCTTTTGTTGCCAGCTCAGATAAGCAGTATGGGAAAGAATGGAGAAAAGGAATATGGGTCCACATAATTTTTAAATCCCAAAATAGTGGTTTTGCTTTGGACCAGTGTTCCAGAGGACAATGGGGGTTACGAAAAAATCCTGCCTCAGTGTGGTCAGTGGCAAAACCCTTTCTGATGATGAAAAAAAATATTTAAAACTTGTCTAGAAGAGAAACACTTTCCTATGAAACAACTGATTCTTCTTTTACCTAGATGCTTTACTTTGGAGCAGGAGCACTAGAGATCAAAAGGAACATTAAAAGAAATTCTCATCAGAGACTGTTTGGCATCATCTAACTTTTGTTTTGCCTCTAATTACTGAGGGAAAATAGATTATTTTAGTAAGATTTTGTCATGCTGTTTGAAGTAACAGTATGTCATTAAGATTCCTAAGAGTGCAGCAGAGTACATCAAAATCAATACCACACTTCATTCAGGGGAGCCTGGTGTGTATTTACATTGCTGTGGATCTAGATGCTGTAAAAGCCTGCTTACCGTAATAACAGTGGAGTTAGCACTCTGATACAGATCTTGGCATTTCAGCATCGGACTCTCGCATATATTCACTGTTCTTGTGCAAAATCTCTTTGAAGGAAGTTTGTCTCCTGACAGGATCATTTCTTCTTGTGAATTGGAATGAGAACAGCTAAAAGACTTATCTGGTGGTGAGCTTCTTGTAGCCTCCTCATTGACTCTAAAAAATTGCGAAACATTCTCAACTTGTAAACAGAAAAAAATCCCTCCTTTTTTTCCCAGGATGATAGGTCTGAGGTAAATCAACTGTCTTGAGAACATTCTGAGAATGTCTATGAAATTAGGGAGGCAGGGGCATAATTTCTAGATTCTAGATACTGACCCTAATGTAGGAGTCAGTCTGACACATAGACTTGTATGGACCGAAATGCTTATGGTCAGTGCCAAAACCAAAAAGGACATGAAATACATCACTAAAACAGAGAGATTAGAGACAATACAAGCAATGAGAACATCAGATTAGAAAATTACAAATCCACATAATTCACTGGGAATATATACAGTTGAGTAGCTGCTTGGGATAACCTTCAACCATTCCACTGAAGGAAAAAGCTTATCTCAAATCCTAAATAGGTTTCAAATTTAATTGAAATTTTCTTTAGTTGAGGGAAAAATATTTCTATTTCATACAGTTCAGCAGCTATTTAGAATTAAGCATCTGACTCTATATAAAATAAACTAGTTGCTAATTACCAGAGAAAACCAATGAGCACTCCTCTGAAGATATTCTGAGCTATGAGAAAAATAGGGCTAGATATATTTTTAATGATATATATTTTAACAGTCCCCAGGATGAGGCAATCTAACAGACTTGGCAAGTGAAAATAAAGGTCAGGAATCTGACTCAAGCATGCACCGATGACCTGTTGGCAATATACAGAACATGCTGCTTTAATGAATTCCACTGCTGGAACAAAAACTTGGTACAACCAAACAACTGTGTTTGTTTAGCAGAGTTGTGGACTTTTTTTGTAAACTATTCAATGGTGCTAGAGAAAAAGAGCTCAAAGCATACTGTACAGAGATGTCATTTTCATTGGACAAATTCATTCAAATAATTATGCTGTCTGATTGATCTAGCCCTGAAGGTATGAAGGCATTACCTAAGTATATTTTCTGTGGGTTTCTTTACATTTTAATTGGCCCTGAAATTCAGATTTTTTTGGAGGATTAAACGTTAAATATGCTGTCATAATTTCCCTTGCATAAAAATCCTTAAACCTCATGAAGACCTTTTCAATACCTTTGTTTAACCCACTAGTGATGCAAGAGTTATGCAGAAACTTAGCAAATCAGTGTTTATAAACTGACAGGGCATTGTACAGTACACCACGGCCTGAGGTTCTGAATACATATAAACCTCTTCCAGGGTTACTGAGAATTATTGTCAATTGGGTCATGCAGATCTAAATTTGAGATGCACACAATGGCCAGAGCTCATCTCATGGTGCAATGATAAACCACAGATGCATAAGGCATCTGACATGCTTGTGTCTAATAGCCTGATTAGCTAAGATTTCCCACTGTTGCTACCACCACCCAAAACTAAACTTGAGGACTATGAAAACAGGTTCATACTTACAGTCATGATCAAACTACTGCATAAAGTAAAAGATTTACATGCACTGAAACTGTTGTAGTGATTGGTAGTAGATAGCCAGAACAAAACTGATAGACACAGAAACCTGTGTTCTCTCAGCTGAATGACTTATTTGTCATTAAAAAAGCTGATGTTGCAGGTAAAAAGTAAAGAACCTGAGTTGTTTTCATAGTCACTTCTAATACTGGGAATGTATTTCCAAAATAGGATGTTTCTCATCTTCAACGTTTAACATGCAAAACTGCCGAATTAAGATAAGCCTATGATGATTGTAATCACCTTTGAGTTTTGGATATCCAAAAATTTTCATCATATCTAAAGAGAACTTCTTTCAGACATTCTCTGTTCTTGAAATACAGACAGAGCCATACTGGTCTGCAGGCACTAAAGCTTGTTTTCATGATAACTGTGTTGGAAGGTAATTTCAGTCAGTTCAGCAATTGGGGACCTGTCTTTCATAAGAGATAATTCTAAACCAGCATAACACAGATGATTCATATTCTGTATAAAGTACTGGAGAAGCACTATCCTCTAGAAAGCATGATGCACTCCCTGTTTTGCTTACTATTTTAATCATTATGAACTACTGATGTTACAGGTCAAGGAGTCTAGGGAAATTGCTACAAGTAATTACAGTGCCAGTTTGCTGGAAATAATGAGAACTTCCAATGATTTGTTAACCTGTGATAATAGTCTCAGCACACGTGGATAACTGTCAGCAGAAATCCAAGGTTTTGTTTTCTATTAGCTGGTACATAATGGGGCAGCCCTTATGACTCTGCACCCAACAACCTTGACTCATCTCTCTACTTTAGAGTTTTCTCAGCTCTGATGTTTTCCAGTAATTTTATCTCTTAGTTGCATAACCAAGGCTAAGTTTTTCACATGCAGCCTGCCACTGTGGTACATTTGCTTCTGAAAGAGATATCATGATATTTGTTGAAGTAGTTTATACTAAAAAAGATTTTTAGGCCTATTGAAAGAGCAAATAATTAATAGGTCTGTACAGCCACATGGGAATTTTTATCTGGGCTGCTGTTTGAGTATTAAGGTAGATGAAAGAGGTAAAAAAAGGAGGAAAGTGCAAAAAGAGGGCAGAAAGACAGCCAAAGGAAGAAGCAATTGCAAAGGAAGAAAATTTAGGAATTAGATGAGAAAAAGAAAAAAGATAAAAATTCCTGTAAAGACAGAGTTGCCTCTCAAGTGCAAGTTTCCTCGAATTCTGAAGAAAATATGAATGCTATTTGCAATTACATGGGAAAGATGAGATCCATGCTACAGGCAGCTTCTTGCACTCCTGTGCCCTGGGAAGGGAGGCTGATCTTTCTCAGAAGCAGAGAGAAGCAACGTCTGCCCAAAGGAAGGGGTGACATAAAGCACTGAAGGGACCAAAACCAAGAACTGTGTCTGGAGACCACCTCAGAAAAACCTTATAGTAAGCCAGCAATTAAAAAAGTTACAACAGCACTTGAGATAGAGCTCTGAGTGGGTCAGTTCTCGTTAATGGGACCAGACATTTATCAATGGCTGATGGCTGCTGCACTCATCAAAAAAGCTGAAGATTTCAGTGAGCATGAGGAGACATTCCCTCTTCAGCAGCCAATTGAAAATGTACACAGTTGTTGCCAACCTCCCATTCAACATGAAACTCTTCACCTCTAGGCAAACAACGACTGGATGAATATGCAAAGAAAAAGGAGGAAGAAGGCTGATGGGCAGGAGACTCCAGTGCCTGTGGTCAGAAGGGGGATCTGTAGGTGTCCCAATGGACTCAGCATCAGCTATGTGTGCAGGAGAGAACTGCAGTCTGCTGGGGCAAGCTGGTTTCTCTAGAGCAGCCTTTCCCTTAGGCTAGACAGCAGAGGTACTTATTAATAGACAGGCCAATCCTATGGGAAAACTGAGTATGAAGCTAACTATTACACTTTTCAGGTAGAGAATTAACACAAATGAGTTAACAAAAGCCTGGTTTTTAACTGGGGAAGAGAAGAAATATATTTTTCTACCCTTTTATAACTGTGAGGACAACCAGAAAATGCTTCCAAAATTGATACCATACGTGCAGATTAAAACCAGGCTGCAAGCCAAATCCTCCTCTTCAGTTTCACTGGAGGAGCCCAGCAGACTGCCACAGAGCTACGCTGGAGCAGCAGGGGAAAGAATTTGACCCTTTGACTGCTGTATCAAAAGCAGCTAAATTCCTACTCTATTTGGTGGCCTCAATAGTAAAAGTTACGAACGGCTTTGTGCTCAGAAACATATCGATTTTGTGCTAGAATAGTTATGTGCTGAAGTCCTCCTGCCCTTTTCTCTTTGAAATGACATTATCTCTCCCCTGAGGCAGCATATCTGGCATTCCTTCTATTGTCCCTGTCTAGCTGTGGATGTATTGGACTGTACTGGTTGCTGATGAAGGAAGCTCCTCCATTCCCTGATCATTCTCCCAACACAGATAATCTGTCAAAATAGCAAATGACTATTTTTCAGTTGGACTATCATTTAACTTCTTCATTATTCCATTGGCCCAGTCTCGTAACTATATACTCAAGTACAAAATGTGCTCCCAGTCACTTTCAAAGTCAGGCAATTCATATGTTAGGGTTTATCTCATGATCGCAACTGGTTAAGGTTTATTTTTATGGAGCAGAGACTACATATTGTATATATGAACAGGAATGTAGACTCCAAAAAGATGAATACACAGTGCTTTGTGGTAAAGCTAAACCTGGAAATGCAAACCTTAAGTTAGCAATGCCTATTTACACCATGAAATTCTGGATTCTCTTGTTAAAGACTGAAGACTAGAATATCTTACTCAAATGATACATCTAAAAAGTATCTCGACTGAAAAAAAGAAGTACTCACAGCATGAAAATAGCTATTTTTCTACCAGAGGTAGTATGATCTGCACTTAAATACCCTGTAACTACTAAACCTGCTAAAACAAAGCAATGAAAAGTTTTCTTATTTATTAAGAAGCTCACCCTGAGAGCAACCTTCATATACAAACTTGATTTGTCCCTTAATGCACAGACTTAGTTCAAGGCATCTGCCTAAGCAGTTTAGGGAAAGGCAGGGGTGCCACTTACCCAGAACCCACACCAGCTGATGCTGAATTCAGTTTTCAGGTGACTTATTTAAGAAAATAGGAAAGGGAGGAACAAGAGCAGGAAAGAGCACTTTGGTGCTGTGAATCCTTTCTTCAGTTCCTTCTCCCTTCTTCGAGCTCCCTACTCTCCAGCCCCTATCTTTGCTTCAGCTGTAGCCAATATTTCTACAAGATTTCTTCCACAGGCCCGATTCCCCTGTGCTTGCTGAGTGTATTGGGTTTGTGTGGCAAGGTTTTGCTAGCAGGAGGGCTACAGGGGTGGTTTCTATGAGAAGCTGCCAGCAGCTTCCCGCATGCCCAACAGAGCCAATGCCAGCTGTCTGTCTTCAAGACCAACCTACCACTGGCCAAGCCCAAGCCAATCAGCCACCTTGGTAGCACCTCTGGGATACTGTATTTAAAAAGTGAAAAAAACCCACTGCACAACAGCAGCCAGAGCAGGGAGTGAGACTATTGGAGACGAACAACCCTGCAGATACCAAGGAGGAGATGGTGCTCCAGGCACCAGAGCAGAGAGTCCAGTGCAGCCCATGGTGAGGCAGACTGTCCCCCCACAGTCCATGGAAGTCCATGGGGGAGCAAAGATCCACCAGCAGCCCATGGAGGACCCCATGCCAGAGCAGGGGGATGCCTGAGGCAAACTGTGAGCCCATGGGAAACTGGTACTGGAGCAGACTTATGGTAGGACCTATGGAGAGAGGACCCCACACTGGAGCAGGTTTGCTGGAAGGACGCACGCTGGAGCAGCCTGTTCCTGAAGGACAGCAGCCCATGGAAGGGAGTCGTGCTGTTTGTGCAGTTTGCAAAGAGCTGCAGCCTGTCCAAAGGACCCATGTTTGAGAAGTTCGTGGAGGACTATGTCCCATGGGAGGGACCCCACACTGGAGCAGGGGAAGACTATGAGGAGTCCTTCTTCTTAGGACGGAGTGGCACAGACAACATGTGATGAAGTGACCATAGTCCCCTGTCCCCTTGTGCTGCTGTGGCATATTCAAAATCAGGAGAGAAGTTGAGCATAGGAGGAAGGAAGGGGTGAGGAGAAGGTGATGATTTGAGTTTATTTCTCATTATCATATTTGATTGGTAATAAATTAAACTAGTTTCCCCAAGTCGAGTCTGTTTTGTCTGAGATGGTAATTGAAGAATGATCTCTCCCTGCCCTTATCTCAACCCATGAGCCTTTCCTTATATTTTTGCTTTCCTGTCCAGGTGAGGAGAGGACTAATAGAGTGGCTTTGGTAGGCACCTGGCATCTAGCCAGGGTCAGCCCACTACACTGAACTAGACCTGCTCCCTTCTCCAGCACCAGGAACTTCTTTGCAGTCCCTGTCTCCTCACTGGCAGCATTCAGGGTAGCACTGCTTGGATGCTTTCTAAGAGCAGTGGAAAAATTTGCCATTTGACACACATCTTCCCAGATTCATCCAGTCCAATAAGAACAACTCCAGCCTCCACCAAGAGCAAGTAGTCAATTTTCTCTAAAGCTCAAGCCTGGTATATGCTTTTCCGGAGATGGCAGATCCCACTTGAAAAAAAAACCCAAACTAAATCCACAAAACCAAACTCATCATAATTTTATTGTACTATAATATTTATTCCTCATCACTATTTTAAGTTATGATAGAAGTTTTGGCTAGTCCTGAAACAATGCAAAACAAAGCACTAAGAAAATTTCTGATAATTTTTTCTTTTTTTGGAAGGAGCAAAACACCATGTTACATCTCAAAGATGAAACTCAAGTAAACACCAATGATTATAATGCCTGACCTGCTTAATATGGTGCAGGGGTACAAGAGGTAGGACAATCTGGTAAAAGAGAGTTATCAATAATTTTTAGAATGAATGGTGACATTCATAGTGTTGAGGAAAACAGTATGCAGGGGGCATCTTAAGCAGCCAAATACTTCTATGGACACTGCAGCTGATTAACATTTTCATTGGTATCTGTTCCCTCTCCATTCCAGGAGCCTCCTGTCACATGGGAGGCCAATACAAGATGAAGTAGTCTATCTCTATACTATTTCTGTGCAAGATAAGGTAATACAATCTCATTAGATCCTAATATAGCCAGAATAGTTATATGAATTTAGTTTTAGCATGTGTTTCCAAAAAAAGTCACGTACAGAACATCGATTAAGATGACAGCAAGGCAAAAGGAAGTTTATGAAGGGTGCTTGTAGCTACACAAATAAGGCTTGAATGAGGTGACAGAAATGCTTACAATTAATGATTTATCATTAGCATCTGGCGACCAAGATTTCCATAGAAGGTATTGGAAAGAGTCAGGTCTTAGAGTACCTTCACAGTCCCTCCTTTTTTCCTAGTTGTTGCACTTAGCATCCTTAGCAAGTGCTCTTCTGTCCTCAGAGGGAGAATGCCTGAGCTAGAGTAATGTGCCCCATTATAGCCACTGCAGCCACTTTGGTTAGAGGAGTCCAGAGAAAGGCAAAGGCATCATTCAAACAGTTATGAGGAAAGATCAAAAGCATGAGATTATTTAGACAGGGAAGAAAGAGACATAACCATTTTCAAAATGTAACAGGTAAGTTTAAGCAAGACAGGCAGCAATCGTGGATGCCAATATGCGATTAAAATACATAGAAGGTATTGAAAAAATGAGGAGTGACATGTCCAAAGCCAAGAACAAAGTTCAAGCCCTTTCACAATCGATCCCATGCTCTTGCCTGTAGCCATTATGTCCTTTATACTGTTTAGATGACAGGCTCTTTCTGAACGGAAGATACTAAATGGCTGTCATTTTATACCAAAGCAAAGTTTCTACTGTGGAAGTCTTATCTGAGATTGTTTTACCTTTAACCTCATCAGTTGTGTTTTTATCCTCATTTATATTATATGCATCCAGATATCTATATAATCTCAGTTCTTTCCCAACCAAACAACAGCATGAAGAATGGCCAAACAACCTACTGGTGAAAGGCAAGGCAGGCAAAGGATAAACAGAACAATCTAGCAGTCAGGTTTACTGTAATCTAGTGACAATCATGCTTATAGCTTTCATTTCCTGGGACAATGTGAACAATGCTCATAAATCACAGTGGTGTATCTAATGCAAATTGTACTTTGCTCACTGTACTTTTGGTATCAGGTCTGAGCTGATAGTATTGCAGTGTGGAACTAGAAAATAAGCTTATGGGGCTCTTCACAGTATTGATGCCTGCTCTATACTTTCTAAAAACAAGCTGACCATAGCCCTTGTATCGCCTCCCTAAAGACAAATTTGTACCTGCAAGTTAGAGAGTGAGCAGGCAGGATGCCTGCAAGCCTGTTAAATTTTCTACTGGCTTGGAATTAGCTACAATTTAAGTGAACCCTGGTAACAGTATGTTTGAAGAACCATCTCAAATTCTAGAGCCTCAGGATGACAGACGCCCACCCTGTTAAAACACAATCCTCCTCTCAGGCACATCACAGATGCAGCACTTCTTGCCTTCTCTTACTACTCCGGGAGTCCTCACTGCTCTGTTTGCAGGAATGGCCCTTGGAACAGTTCAGCCATCACAGCAATACTCTGAGCAAAACACTGCTATTCAGCTACATCTGGCTTCTACAATGGGTAGTGATTTTTTAAATTAAATCAGCATGCTGAGGATGTGCCAGCTGGACACAGTAAAACAGGGATAGCATTCTGCTAAGCAAAGAAAGAAGAAGAAAGATGGATATTAAATGAAGGATATTTGACCCTCAGTTTGAAAACCCCAAAATGAAATTAGTTGTTTACAGGAACATCTCAGAAAGAGAAGCTGCAAAGACCTGAAAGTCTAAATTTTCTTGTTTCCTATATGGCCAGACACCAGTCTCAACACATGGCAGATAATCTGACTGTAGGTAATGCATTCTAAATTATTCTATTCTATTTAGTCAGCAAGTTGCTTTTAGCTAGGCGCCAAACATCAAACCCATGGGGAGTTAGGATGCTCAAGCATTTTGAGAAGATACTCAGGAGAACAGTATTATAAACCAGGCAGGACTCCTCATTTTTGTACTTTTTTTCATTTTAGGAACTAAACTCTTATATGAGTTGAAGCAAAAGACTCTGATTTACTAACAATGTTATTCAGAACATCATTTCTCCAAGTGATCTCTTGTTATGCACTGTTTGTAACAGGTGCAAAAGGAAATCAGTGCAGTGAGTCATGAATTGTAATAACCACAGTTTTTGTTGGTTTTCTGGAAATTTTCTTAGACTCCATATGATTAGAGTAAGTTAATGATATATGCATTTACTTTTTTTAGTATAAACAAACACCACTGTAGATGGAACATCTTTTAATAGATGAATCTGCCAATAAGCAGTTTCTCAATTTTCATTTTGGTAGAGAATAACCTCCTCTTTGGCACTGGGAACAGTATGTAAGTGCAAATCATCATTTCATGTCTTAAAACTTTGCACCTGTCTCTGGTAATAACTATATTTTCTTCTTCTGCATGCAAAACCGTTACCAGTTTGATAATAGATGTCTTTACACAAGCATACCAAATTTCAGGCAAAGGTGAGAGTTAGAATGGTCTCTGGTTTTGTAGGTAGCTGCTATCTTAATTTTTTAATGCTTTCATGGAGTTCACAAAATAGACAGGTCATCTCTGTTCCAGTACAAAGATTTTTGACAAAAGACTTGAATTCTCAAAATTTGCACACTGGAGTGGGAGCTCACTCCTTATGTAGGACACTTGCAGGATCCAACTCTGAAATTTGTGAGTCTAGTTAAGGCACAGAGACTTGAACAGAGGCATCTTTAAGGTCAAACCTAATAATCAGAAAGGACTTGCATATAGCAGCAGATGACAGTGACATGTGCATGAAACTCAAGTGGGGAAATAAAAATGGATCACAGGAACATCTGAGAGTTTTCTCAAAACTTTTGTACCCTCTGGCACATCTGCCAGACATCTCACCCCAGTGTGTGCACAGAATGCCACATCCTACTGGGATTAGTAAGGTCAAAGGTATAACAAAGAATGAAGAGGAAAAAGATGAAAACAATTTGCATTATTTTTTCTTAATAAGAGTCACATACTAGACAACGTAAATATCTCAAAGTTCAAATTCTTCAGAAACAAAACAAAATAACTCCTCCCTTCCCATAACATCACATATTATTTCTTTCCAAAAAATCCTGATATAAACACTTTTTTCAGCAAGCAAGCAACAAGCCAACCAAGCACTGGAAAAGTTTTGAACCATGACAGTGTACTGATGTCAGCCAGAAAACAGGATTCATCATGAATTAATAAAGAAAGAGGGAGAGGAGATATTGTCAGTTGGTTTTAATCATATACAATGAAGCAAAAGGGGAAAAAACCATCAAGAGAATAGGAATTCTAGATTTTTTTCACTCTATACTGTAATGTGGATGTACTCTGTACTCTATAAGTCTGATGTAGGAAGATTTAGCATCCAAAACTGAAGTGTACCAGGAATTCTCTGGGAAACTTAGCACTTCTAAAACCAGGCCATTTCTCTCCTTTCACTATCCACACACATTCACCTCTTGTAATATCCTAAAGATGAATAGCTGAGATTGTCATATTCCATGGTCTATCTGCTTTATTTTTTTTTTTATTTCTGTCTTGTGGAAGCCACTGTTGAGTGGTAGACAGTTAAATGTGGGTCTAGATTAAAATTCATTAATTTTAGCATTAATCTCAAATTCAATACAATCACTTTCCATGAAAAAAAATAATTTTATCTCTAATACTTGATCCCAATTAAAATAACCTCTCTGGCTTGAATGCCAACATTAGAGATGAGAGATCAAACTAATATGCTTTGCTTGGCTGACTATCTAAGTCTTTCCACTGGCACCTTCTCAAACTTACAGCAGTGGAGTAAAGCAGGGGCACCAACAGTATTGTGGGGTTTGCTGTCAGGATGGGAGACAAGAAAGCAGCATGCAATGGTATGAGAAAGGTTGAATGTGGTTGGGAATCACTGTGTATAACTGGTCCTGATTGAAATGTTTCATAAACATACTTAACTCAAGAAATATTTTGTAATTTCCTCAAATACGCCCCCCACTCTGCACACACACGTCTCTCATTATGTACTTAACATGCAGTACAAGCGTCTCCCTTTCACTTGTCCAGAGACAGGGTTTTGACATGTAGAATCTTTGGACACTATTGCAAAGTTTCATGTGTGTCTCCCTCCTGTCAGCAACAAGGATATGGTTTACATTTAAAGAAATTTTTAAAAGAAAACTGGCTTGACCCTCCTCTGCGAAAGGAGGAAATCCCTGAAGTATAACTGTAATGACAATTTAAGGGGGTTTTATTTATTTATTTTTGCTGAAGAGAATTGCTAAAGCCACCTAGTTGTTATTTTGGACAAGGAGCAAGGTCCAGTGTGACCTCAGAGGACCTGTAGCCATGATATTTTCCTGTAGTGGGCCCTGCTACCTGCCTCCTTCAGCCAGGCAGGCATCAATTCACCCCTCTGTGTAACAACAGTGATAACTTCCCAACTACTCAATTTGTTATTTCAGCTGTTTAGAAAGTGTGCATAACATGGAGAGCTAAATACATTCCATCAGGCATCTCCCTTAAAGGTGAGTCTTCAGCAGCTGCTTTTCTCAGCTCCCAGGAAACTCATAAGTTGCCTTTTTTGTGCCAGACCATGCCAAACACTTGCAGAAAAACATCTGTCTCTCTCCTCTCCCTCTCCCTTCCCACTTTTGCCTTTGCACTCCAACCCTGGAAGCAACTCCTGCACACTAGGGGATAGGCTCATTCCAGGCACAGTTAGGGTTAATTTCCCGAGTCCTCCACCCTGTTCAGCAGAAAGTCCTTTTCAAGCTTACAAATGCATGCAAACTAATATGTTTTATGTTTACTCATTGCCCCCACCTTGTCCCTCTCTCACCCCCTGAGACAAACAGAACACTTCATTTTTTAGGTTTCTCTACCCTTTGCTATTTGGGCAAAGTGCAATGCAAAGGGTTAATTTTCACTTTAGGCCTCAGCCAACAGGCTTATACATACATTTTACAACTTGCAGGTTTTCCCAGTGAGAATAAGCTGATGTAAATAACATTTTCTGCAGCCACCCGGGTCCTCTACAGCAGCGTTCTTGACTGCTTAGCCAGGGAACCTGAGAAAATACAGAAAATGTCTCCACAGCAGAGTAGAGAGAGGGATGATATGAACAGATGTGGGTCTTTGACCAGAGCAACAATAGAAAATTGGAGAGAAAGCAGGCAGGTGAGATACTTAATGGGCATTACGTCAAGCAGCAGGATGCTGGGCAGTAGAAAGAGTGAGAAGATGACATGTACATTGTCTGCTGTTGGGAAAAGAAAGGCATTCCCGTCAAGCAAAGTGCTGAGAAAGCCCATTGACAACACAGTAGCCAGAAGGACTGAAGAAATTTGGATAATGGAGTGGGAGAATCAAAGCTATACTGAGGTTTGGAAGAGCTGATCACTTGGCTGTTTTTCCCAGAAAAGTGATACACTTGTATTGCATATGATTCTTGCACAACTGCCCTCAGCACAGACGTCTAAGAGCATGGTACTTGCTTGGGGCAGCAATTCCAAAACAGCCCTGTAACCAGAGCTGTGAAGTGATGGCACCAATCCCAACCCATTCCAATACACAGAGCCTGATCTCCTACTGTCCTTGCTCCCATTCCCCTGCCTGGGCTTCTTCCCCATTCCTTCCTTCTGTGCCTCTTCCTCCTGCTTGTAACGATATCTTCTCAACTCTTTCACAAAGGCTAATAGTGGAGGTGATGCTGAGTGGATCAATGGTTCCTCATTTGCAAGGAGGAGCACTGCACACACAAAAATGTCAGGGAACAGGCAGGAGCTGGAGGCAGGTGATGCCACGTCTGTTCATCTCAGCTTCATTTGCTACATCCGTGATGTCCTGAGGAGATAGTGGCTGTCAACCAAAGCAACAGGATGGGGCTGTGCAGGTGTGCACAGACACAGAAACTCTCACTTTTTGTGCACTGAAAAAGGAAAAGGAGAGAGGGTACTAAACTCCACATTTTCTCTGGCACTTTCTGAATCCCAGGGCTGGCAAAAACAAGTTTTGGCTTACAAGCAGGGGAAAAAAAAAAACCAACAAAAAAACCCTCCAAAGAAACCAAAACACACCATCCTAGATTAATTACTGGTAAATGAGACAGAGGAAGGGAGGAGGAGGGAACGAAAAGGAGAGAGATAAGGGGTAAATTAAGGCAAATCAGAATCCTTTCTACACTTCCAGAATTTCTGAAGTGGTCAACCACAGTTGCTGTTTTCTTCTTCAGAGAAGAAAGTGAATGCTAAAAGTTATGCTCTACAACAGCATTGTTACTGAAGATAGCATCTAATTTTGTAGTATTTTTTAATTTATTTACCCACATAAGAGAATTATGCTCCTGTACACAGATCACAACCTAATACTTCACAAATGTATCTACAATTTCAAGTGAATTGACAGACTGTTCTGTGCCTGACCTTAGGTCAACCCAAAGGGGGACTCAACAAGGCGATGTTACAGAAAGGTTCAGAAATCAGGACTATTTCTTCTCCCTCAGCATCTTCTGCATTGTTTAATTTTAAAACTTTAAAATTAAAGGTTTTATATCTCTTCGGAATAGCTATTCCCAGCTTGGTAATAGTAGATAAAACAGTTTTTCTCCATCCTCTCTTCTTCCCTACTTCACTTTCATTGCTCAAAAAAGAATGTCAGATCTTCCCTAATTTCTGGGAAAGTATTATATATCTCTGTGTAGCTTGAAACTGACACTTTGAAACCCAGGTTAAAGACCTGGCAGATGTATCATATATTGCCAAATATGTAAACTGAATCAGTCGCCTCAGAAAGCTTAGAGAGTTTATGGCACCTCTAACTCACTATAGTGAATTTCCAAACAAGAAACCTGAATCCACATCCTTCACAAGCTGAGAATGACAAAAAAACATTTAGAAGTTGATATATATCTGGAATATTTCTTCCAGATCTGATTAAACAAACATAATGCAAACCGAGCCTTCTTTCAGGTCCAGCTGACACCCAAGTGAAAGTGTTGGCAGAAGAGTCCGTCATGAGATCCAGGTAACCCAGCTCCAACTTCCCGTGCTGCCTGTGCTAGTTTTCTGGCATTCATTTTGTTTCTAAAAAAAGTTATCTTCCTCTTGTGTTGAGACTCCCAATTTGAAGGCCAGTGTGATACTTCTCCCTGCAGCCTTTACCAAGACTGGGAGGAGAGGAAGCAATGACATGACAATGCAGGAAGTCAATGCAGCTGCACTCTCACCTCCCTGCAGCTCAGAAAGGAGACAGGTAAGTGTTTCTAGCTGCTTCTGCCTCTCTCAGGAATCAGAGGAAGAAGAAGGAGGGCAATTCCAAGGAGGAAGGCTTTAGGGCCAGCAACAGGGAGTGGGAGCATAAACGGAAATGCCTTGGGAATGGTATATGCTTGCTCAGCACATGGCAGTGGCTGTGCTGCTGACTCCAGGATGACATTTCTCCCTCTGTGCCACTGTAAAATAAAATTACTGTCTGATTCCTCTCCTGTCTGATTTACGCACATGTAACCTTATAGCTGTCAGACTCCATTGCAAATAATGAGATCCTGACAAATGAGAACATTTCCCCATGTCCTTTTCCAAGGGTGCTGCTGCCAATCAGTGGAACTCCAAACCTCCCAGCCTCATCATTAGTAATATTGGAGGCACTACCAAAATCTTAGGCAATATGTTTTGGATAAATTTCAATCATCTCTGCTGCTGACTCATTGCTTATTTCTCTGCTTCTACTGTGGTCCCTCTCCCACCCACTTCTACACACACAGCCCTGACCTATAGCCTGAGTTATACCTTCCTTTGAATGCAGGATTTAAATCATCTCACCTGCCCAGCAGCTTGTCATGGGCCAGCCACCAGAATGAATCACCAGTTAGTGACTAAGATGACACCTGAACATACCAGCCTATGCCATAGGGATGGCAGGGCCAAGCAAACTCAACAGCTGCCTCCCTGTGGTAAGCATAAAAAGAAGTCAGAAGTCAAGTGATGACTTTATCCACTGGCCCAACAGGTTCAAACTGCTCGAGAGAGACACATAGTTTTGTTCCTCCCACCTTTTATGGTGGGTTTTATTTGTTTTCTTTTGTTGTTTTTTTTTTTTTGGGTTTGGTTTTTTTTTTGGTTTTTTTTTTTGTTTTGTTTTGTTTTTGTTTGTTTTTTTTGTTTGTTTTCTTTTTTCAGTTAAAAAGATTTCTTTTGGAAGATTTGCAACCAAAATAAAGTAGTGGCCAGGCTGCTGTTTTTACAAATGGACAGCACAGGAGATTAGCCTTGATAAAGAGGAAGTGAACAGTTATTTAGGTTACACTCATGCCTTTTTCCTCTCTTTTCCAGCCTTTTACTCACCTCTTCTCTGATACAGGAGGCAGAAAGAAGCAGTTGCAGGTGACAAATTGCAGAACTGGGACCTAAGTGGAACACCAGCACAGGGACAAAAGAAGGTTTTGGGCACGAAAGATCAGAAAAAAATCTTTCATTGAATGAGATGACATTGTTCCTCTTTGTACAAATATATTGCAGAAGCACAAATGAGGATTGTTTTCAACCATTGAGGGGGCTCCATTTTTTACTGAGGGATTCCAAAAACATATATGTTTTCTCTAACATTCCTAAATAATAAACCAAAAGGAAGTACCAAATTCAGTGAAATTGTTTAGAAGTAAATCGAGGTTAAAATACCTCAGTGCTGCTGCTTGCCTTGTATTTGGATTCCTTGGGCGTTTAAATAATCATATATACCACAAAATTCCTAGGTACCTCACAGGTCCAGTTGCTCATTCCAGTGTTGTCTGCAGTAATCAGGGGGAACACAGACATTCACCTTCTCACCACAGGCATCATGGTACCAACAACACAATTCATGCTGAACACAACAGACAAACAGACATGACATCCTGAGGAAATGTTTCCTACGTTATCAACTCACTCAGCAGAAATTTATAAACCATGCCAATATTGCAGGGTTTAACTTGTGTAGGAAACAAGATCAGTCTTAAGATGTTGTGACTTTTCAGAAATAGTTCATCTGGGCTGGGTTATTAGATGTAAGCATCCAATGAGAAGTGTCAGAGTGGAGCTCAGACTGTCACTGCTGGTGGCTCCTAATGAAGGAAACAAAATATTTGATAGTAGAAAGCTATTCGAGAAGCTGGTGGCTCCTAATAGTGGCCTAACTTTCTGCTGGCAGACTTCTGCTTATTCCAGATTTCCTCTTGGAGGTCACAACCTTCAAGCAGAGTAACTGCTGTTGATGAGATTGTATTCATCTGATATTTGACAAGACTAGTCCTTAAGAGCAGGTCTCAGCATAAGACTTAGCAGATTCTATTAAAAAACAACCAACCAAACAAAAACCCCCAAACCAAACACAAACAAACACCCCCCCAACCAAACAAAAAAAGAACAAAAAAACAACCACCCGACTCTTCAGAAATACTCTAGAATTGCAGAGATTTAAAAGGATGAGTAAGTTCTACCTACGTTAAGGAAAAAAAAAAAAATTACTTTAGTTCAAGTTATTTTTATTTTTCCTACTCAACTTCTGTTTCTGTGGCTCAGGGAGCCAAACAGAGCAATCACAAGCACAGGCATGAGCTAGAACAGTGTGCAAGGACTCAAGGAACAAAGCATCCCCCTAGAATGCCACTACTGGACACAAAGAATATTTGCTTAAAGGTGGAACAGTCTCGTTCCCTATCTGAGGTGATCAGTCATAGACCTTTTGGAGATGCTTTGAGTTTTAAGGAAAGCAACATATTGACCAGAAAAAATGAGGGTTGCTGGTTTTACCAATGGCTCTAATATCCTGAAAACTTGGTTTACTTGCAAAGTGTGTTTTATGTCATCAGGCTTCCTATAAGTCTTGAGGATGTAATACAGCCCCAAATCCACTTTAAAGCTTGGAAATTTGCTACACCAGACTCAGATTCAGTCATCTATTTATAAATTCTGAAATGTTTGTGGCTAGTCTCATTTCAACAGCGACTTAATTAGACTTGTTCAGTCCTTTATAGAGCTTAGAGCCATGATCCAGGCTCCTAAGACCCCTTTTGAGAAGACTGGAATAGTCTTGTGCATGCAAAGATAAGAAGATGCCAGTCCAATCAAATGACCCAAGTATTATGTAAACAGATAACTGTTTGGACTCATTTTCAAGAGTCTCTGTCCTGTGTCCTTAGCAATATTCAAATTAAAGCAAAACACTTACAATGCTCTTGCATTTGTCTCAGACTAAATAGATTTCAGCCAGTGCTTTACTGGGAATGAAACTAAACATTAAACAAGTTAATCTTCATCTAAATGGGTTGTAAAGCAGCTTTCCTCCATAAAAATTTAAGCTACTTAAATAAAGTGTTCAGGTTAATACCATGTCTGCATGTCCACATACATCTCCCACCACAATCTATACATTTGTTTGTGGCTTTGTAAGGCTTGTCAATGAGATGTTAAATATGCAATTAGAGCAAAATATCATCACATGTCACCATTTCGGTAATGTAAATTCTTATGTGTTGCAACAGAAAATTCTGCTTACAGTTTGAGGGTACCAGATAGGTCTAGATTTTCCAGCAAAGTGTTATCTCTGAATCACAACCATCGTCTCTGGCCTTAAAATTTGATTAAGAGATCGAGTGTGCTTAGTAGTATATAACAAAGAGAAGATTTCACGACAAGGGGTGGTAACTAGATAGATGCGACATAAAAGAATAACAATTTTATGCTCTTGAGGAATAAAGCAAGACAGCTTGGCTCAGCTAGACTTCATCAGCATCTCAGGATGGAAAAGATGTGTCCAGGAGGGACTCGACAAATGGGATGATTCTGTGTTTGTGATCTCCACCTGTCCTGCATTAAGTCACCATAGTAACTCGACTTCTTTTGTTCCAGGGATTGCCTACAAAAAAACAGACGGAAACCCTGGCCTAAAGATCATGCTGCCATCTGGGAGCACGCTGTGGGGTGGCAGTCTGCTTCTTTAATTATATCTATTTTTTTAAAAAAAAGAGATGCTGCTGTTCATTAAACAGATCAAATCCCTCCTGTTTATCCATTATGTAGGCTACTTACATGGCTAAGACTGGCCCAGACCTGGAATGTAAGTTAATGCTGCCCTAATTTTCTGCTGACTTAAGGCTGCCTTACCTCCCACTATCCTGAGAGTGCCAATATTTCTTACTGTCCTCAGTCTCTCAGCAGCACAGCTCCCAACTGTAAACAGCCTGTAAGAACTCAGCTGGCTCAGCAGAACTGGGATCCAGGAATTGCTATCTACTGTGCAAAAGCCAAAAATAGCTTTGGGGAATACAACAGAAATGACCAGAGTGGCTGTCAGACTGTACCACTAGTCTATTGCTCTACTGAAATCCAGAGATCCCAGTGAGGAAATGCTTCTAAGAAAAACTAAAGGGGAAAAAATAATCTCACGTTTGCATGCACACATGACTTCAGGATTTTTTTTCCAGCCTGAAAGAAAATCTGCTGTTTTGATTTCTGAGTGTCAGGTACTGAAGTAACAACAGGGCACTCCAGAGCAACACAGTGCTCTTTTCATGTACTTATTAGAAGCACCCTTCTATGCAACCTTTTTTTAAAATGTAACCTGTGCAAGAGTTCTCATTCTGAGGAAAAGCATGATATTACATAAAGTGTGGTTATATCCTTTTACAGGCAATTAAAGGCCATAAGCACTAATAATTCAATAGACACCTAAAATTTTCTTTCCTGACTCAATAGTTCAGTTAATTCATCCCACACAGAGTTTGTTTTGCCTTACTTTAGCCCTATAACCTACTTCAAAGGGGTTTTTTGTGTTTTGGTACAGGTTTTACAGACACAGAAAACCTCACCAAATCAATCCTGACCATCCTTAATTAAAACAAAACAATCTTATGTAAGGCTGCCTGCCTTCGCCCCAGAGGCAGAACCTTTACTGTGCCTCTTCTGCCTCAGGCAGTGTTTGCATCTCATCCTGGGAACTAGTTTAAGACACAACAGCACCATCTACCGAGACAAACCTCTGTAAATCCTAGAATGCCTTGCCAAATGTGTTAGATAAAAGGTGTAATTACCACTCTGCTAGTGGTAACTAGGACACTTATTTCATCTTGCCATGAAAACTGTTTAATTTTGTCTATAAGTGTTGCTTTTTGGCCTGTTTAGTCTAAGGACGAGAAGACTGAGAAGGCATCTCATCAATACAAATATCCCAAAGGTGGGTGCCAAAAGGATGGTGCCAGACTGTTTTTAGTGGTGCTCAGCAACAGGAAGAGGAGCAATGGCCATAAATTAAAACATAAGAAATTTCACTTCAACATGAGGAAGAACCTCTTTACACTGAGGGTGACAGAGCACTGGAACAGGCTGTGCAGGAAGGTCATGGAGTCTCCCTCTCTGGAGATGTTCAAAACTCACCTGGACATGTTCCTGTGCAACCTGTTCTAGGTGAACATGCCTTGGCAGGGGGGTTGGACTAGATGATTTCCAGAGGTCCCTTCCAACCCTAATGATTCGATGATTCTCCAAACTGAGGAAAACACTGCTCCCATCTCATCACTCAGTTAAGAACAAAATTGGTTATTCATCATATAAATGGTATTACACGGGTGAGATGTTTAATTTGTACTGCTGAACATATGAAAACAAAGGGGGAAATCAATGTAATCGTTCAAGCCCAGTAATATAAAACAATCTTCTAGTGAGGTATAAAATCATTTAAGCAAGTTTTCCACACAAGTAAATAATTAAGAAACCTCACATTTTTATTTGTTTTCTGGGAAGGTGTTGGTTTGAACCAGCTTCTTTGTTCTTTGACTGTATTCAGGTGATGTACGATAGCGAAGTGTCTCAGAAGTAGCAATCAGATGGCATTTAGTCTTTGATAGTGTATTAGCTTAATATTTGAAAGCATTTTTCATCACCATTTTATGACTTACAATGCAATTTCTCTCTGACCTGTATCACATAATCAGCCACAAATGTAGCAAGATGATCTTTCAGTATTCTTTTCTTTTTAATCTCATATATATTATTTCTAGGCACCCAGCTTAATATGACTTGACGTTGCCTTTGAGTCAGTGCCTAAAAATGCACTCTGCCTGGCTGGCTGCCTGGATGATTTGCTTAAATCTGCTTTTAAGAAACACTGAAGACATTGAGATTCTGTCCCACTTAAACAAATAAATACAGTCTGCTTTGCAGAAAGCAGATAGTGTGTACTTCCTCTTCCTCTTTTTGTTCCTGTTTAATAGGTCTGGAGACTGATTAAAGGTAAAAAAATAAAGAAAAAGTCCTGTAAGAGGTTTTCAAGGAGAAAAAGCTAGATTCATGTCTACAACAAGTTTTGTGGAACTTCACCATCTCTGCTCATTGCTTTTCTATGGCTCAATGCATGTTAGGCTACAGTGTTAAATTGATATGTACTGATATATGATGTTCAGAGGCACCCTCTTTAATCAAACATCTGAAAATGCATGAGCAAAAAGAGAACCTGGGCCAAGAATGTAATCCCACCTGTCTTTGCACTTCCAGATGCGTTGCTTGCATTTGTCTGGGCCTTGGGTATAGTTAGCTGCAAACGTGATTCTGCATGTCAACATTCAATCTCATCTCACTGTCTCACTTTCCTGGCTCCTACCTGGGTTTTTTAGCTTTGGATCTGAATTTTAAGGATTGATCAATGTTAATTAAGTAGCACAACCTAGCTAGGATGACTCTAGAACACCTCCATAGTTTCATATGTAGCCCTGGCTCAGGAGCAGCCAACAGTGCCCTAGGCTGTGTCAACAGCCAGAAAGGAAGGGAGGCATTCTATCATTCCACTCAGCACTTGCGAGATTTTATTTTCAATTACCTGTCTATTTTTGGGCCCCTGATACAGTATTTGAGGGCTAAAACATGGTCCTCTGAGAAGGGCTGAAGGACAGAGGCTTTTTCAGCCTGAAGGATGGAAGGGAGTGGAGGGATCTCATAGCAGTTTTCCAATACATGCAAGGAGGTCATTGAGAAGATGGAGTCAAGTTCTTCACAGTGATGTATGGTGAGAGGATGGAAAGCAGTGAGTGTAAACAGAAACGTAAGACCTGAGAGCTGCATATGGCAACAGTGAAGGAGTGGAACAGATTACCTATAGAGGTTGTGAAGACACCAATCTCACTGCTTTGGAGCAGTGTAAGTTAATGTCCCTGTATGCACCTTCCTTCTTTCCCTAACTCAAGTACTCCACAGATTGTCATTAGTGCCTCTTCACTCTTCAGTTTTACTGTATAGTAAATATGACCACTGACACTTTTTAGCTATCCATATGCTCACCTATGATAGTTTAAGCTTCCTGAACACAGAAATTCAAGCTCTGACAATCTAATCACAACAGGAAAACAAACTCACTCCATACTTCATTCAACACTACCTCACATATTAAAAGAAATGATAGCAACACCACTTAACCATTTTACGCACTTGGAATTTTCCTGCAAGTTTTCTTGATGATGGAGATTAAAATATCATGGAAGACTTTTAATAATAAGATCAAGGTTTTAGTTTACAATATGAAAAATCCCTCTTGAACACTGTACTGTTGTCAATGTAAAATGAAAGCATTATGCTTTGCTGATGTTTGAGAAAAAACCTCCCAAATTTGACGTGCAGCTGAGGAAAAAAAAAAATAGATCAGGCATCCAAATAGGCTGTGGAGGGTTGCTCATGGGAGCAGGGAATACCTATTTGTCCTCCATTTCTGCAGAGCCTAACACAACAAACTTCTCATCCATGAGAAGGGATCTCAAGCACTGCAGCAACGTAAATCCAAGGGTAAGTATAGGTGACTTACACTAGTGTGTATTACAAATAATGGAATGCGTCCCTTGGCAATAAAACGTGTGTCAGATAACCATCAGGCCATGTATGTATATAATTATGCATACAAAACTGGGTCCAAGTTGAATAGCTGCTTTAAAAATATCCTTCAAGCCCACATTCTTAAAGTTCTTCAGTTTCACATGGTAAAGGCACATAAGAAAGAATAAACTGTGCAACTGTGCGGTTATCCAAGTCATTCCTACGTACAACTGGTTGGGTTTTTTTTCCTAGCAGCATCTTGTCTGTACTGTGGGCTCATTAAAACACTGAAAGATAACCATCAGTAAGGTGAACATGAAGATTGTATGCAGGAGTGAGTTTATGAGCTTTACAAACTTTGGCTGAGAGATTACTAAGAGTAGAAATTTTGAGAAATCCCTTCATGTAGGCTGGTTAGTGTTAAGGTATGTTTTCCATTCCTGAAGGATCCTGCCAAATCTAAGGGAAAGGAGAAGGGGGAAAGATATAAAGTACTCATTGTTCCTGCTAAGTTTCCTTTTTTTTTTTTTTTCTTTCATTTTATCATTTACTTAGTGTATTGCTTTATTTCAAAACTATTACAAAGTAGGGAAGAGAACTTGGACTCTTAAATCAGCACGGGAACTTTATTTTACAGGAATAGTTCCCACAACTTTAGTGTAACTTATTACAGGTGTAAATTGAGACATTTTGTTAAATCAGATGTGTGTACATAATTGCCTTTGATTTTTTTATTTTTTTTTTAGTCACTTCTGCAAAGCATTTGCCTCACTCACTCAAGCATACTGAAAGAGAGATGCCAGCGTTACTCAGAGATTTATTCTGTTTGGATCGTAGTTATTACTATTACTATTTCTCCTTCCTTCCTGTGTGCTTGGCATCCTGCACAGGAAAAGGGGGGGAATGAAAAAACGTAAAAACAGCAGTATCTTTGTGGTGGATTAGCAATGGAAGTAATGGAAACAGCAACAGAAAGAAGTAGTCTGGTCTGAGAGCAGGCATTTTTTCTGCTAGTTTTTTATTATTTTAGTAAAAAGAAACATGCCTTTATTCTTTTCTAAAAGGAGTGAGACTTAATCCATTTTACATATGTGAGGCTCACAGTTAGGAACTGAAAGGGAACTGGAGGAAGTTCTGACATTGGAGTTAGGGCTACGGAGAAGGACAATACCTGAGTCTGAACAATGGGACAACAGTGCCAAAATGAACTGGCAGGAGGAAAGAGGCAAGAAGGTGGAAGCACAGGCAAAAGCATCAATGTTGTAATGTAGTGAAGGAAAGGGCAAATCAAGTTCAACCTCCTTGACACAAAGGATTCAGCAGAGCCACAAAGTCAGGTTATGTAGTTATAAGACCCTGATGTCAGAGCAGCAGGATCAGTGCCTTGTCCCTGCAACACCAGAAGTAAGACACCTCAATGCAGGTCACTAGAGTCCAGGAGATACAAAGCAGGTACTGGAAAGATATTGTCTTGTTTGTAATCACACACTATTACATTTGAATAAACACAATTGACAGCAAAAATCAGTGACACTGAGACAAGTATAAAATCATATCTCTCACACAACCAACATCACATAACAGAAAATGAGAAAAAACGTTTTACAAAAAGATTTCCTACTGGGAAATAAAGAATATATCATTCTTAGAAGAGAAAAAACCAACCCCAAAACAATTGTAGGGAATAACTCTCTTCTTTGACTTTCACTATGAAATACGCTTACCTTTACGTTACCCAGATACTGGTATTTTTTGTCTGTAGCAGCTGGATTGGACACAGACCAACGGGAAGACTATAAATGTTCCTTGCCTTGAGCAACAAGCAATTCAAGACATGAATTTTAGTTCACAAATGGGATGCAGTTTTTCTCAGACCTCAAAACAGGGGCATGAGTGTCTGTGGAATGAAATCAACCTCTACTACTAGATTAAACCTACCTTACTGTTTGAGAGAGGCTATTAAGTTGCATGAGACATGGCAGACAAAAATACCAACCCTGAACCAAGGACTTCACATGTCCAATTCACACCAAGCAAAGGAGGTTGGAAATATACTGTTTTGAAAGTTTGTGTTGCCTTCAGCATTGTATGCAGGTTTATATTTTTGAAACTAAACGTTGGCTATCAGCTGTACATCTGAGTTCATTAAGTCTGTATGGGTGGGCAGCAGTGGTAGCTATTACAGTTCACAATGCAGGGTGGAAGTCTTGTGACATTTTAGACAGACTTCTGATCATGAATTCTGAACTGATGCACAGAGAGACCTGGCTGGACCTGTAGGAGCACTAAGCTGATCTCAAGTTAGGAGCAGCTTGTTCATTCAGATAAGTTCATATTGTGCCAGACTGAGGCGACTAGGATCTCAACCACTTACTGCAAAAGTCATATATAGAAGTATTCCTGGTGCTGTACACATATACCCAAAACCAGAAAAAGAAAATAACATTTTTGTAGAAATTATTCTTTACCTGTTATATTTCATCCAAAAATATATGGTGTGCACATTCTCTTCAGCTCCTCAAAAACACGGGCAGAATGCAGCTGATCAGTCCATGAGCCAACTATATCCTTGGAGCAGGAGAAAAGATGGCACATTGCTCAGGAGCCAACCAGAGTGTGCAGCTCCATGACTGCAGCTCCCTACCGCAGCCAGCTGGAGAAAGGGAGCTGCTCCACATCACAGTCACATCTGCACAGCTGGGCAGCCTCAGCTCTGTTTGCATGGTGCTTTCATTGCTCAAAGTTCAGAAGATGGGGGTGGTGAGGAAAACATAGTTGTCACAATGACTTAAGTGCAAAACGCCAAATTAAATAATGGAAATACAGACCTGTGAAACTGGTGATTTTCTTCACAGAACTTTGGCAGTAATCAGCTATCTTCTTCCTTAAACCTGTAATAATTAAAGGTGACATGGGAATGATACAGATACAACACATACTTAAAAAATAAATAAATTCATGTTTATGTCTCTTTTGTCCTTGCAGAACACAATTTATATTTGATGGTTTCTTCACAATTGTGCCTGCTCCAGAGTTTGCCCAAAGTGTTTTCTAAAATTAAGTTATTAAAAAAAAATAAAATGTTTGAAGCATTCCCATGTTTATTAGGCTTCTTCCAGATATTGTTTGATAGAATGAAGGACAGGATTAAAATGTCTAGGCACTCCTACTAAAGAAAAATAAAACAGCACTTGAGCTAACCTGCTCTGCCAAAAGCATACTTTGGGTTCAAAATTAGCATTCACATTCTCTATTTGTAAACAGAAAGCCCTTTGTCCTCCACAGGTTAGCTGTTACCATTGTTTCCAGTTTTCAACTAATTTCTTAGAAAAGGCAAAGAATTACACAGCGTGATCTAAATGCAAACAAACATCATTTTAAAACAGCAAGAAACAGTGTGGCTGGCCTAACCAGCCATCATGCATGGCAGACATCACTGACATTGGTACCTCTGCATTCCTGCATAGGAAGGCAGGTCACAAGGGAGGACTGTGAATTACTGTCCGTAACTGCTCACGTGGCGTAGCTTACTCCTTAGCTGTTATATTTAGGCCAAATATTTCATTTTCTAGACAGAATATCCACTGAAGAGAGAAAACAAGGATCTGTGGATTTCACATCTAAGGAGAACGAAGGCCTTATACAGACCTGAAAAAAAGTTAATTATTTACTATATTTTACCAAATGCAGACAGGAACACAGGATGGGGAGTGGAAATTTCTCCTGGGGCTGAGGGGTATCCCTGCCAGGGTCCAGAGCCCCTCCTGCCCTTGGGGCTTGCAGGGCTGTTTCTCCTCCAGTTGCCCTCAGTCAGCCCTGGATGCCAGGGCAACATTTTGCCCTCCCTTGCCCAGGCTTTCCCCAGGACTCTTCCCCAGCATGCCAAAGCCTAGCCATCAACCTGCTCACATGAAGTCCAGAGGAGCTGCTGTCATTGAAAATCCTCCATTCCCACCTGGCCGTGGTCCTGCCCAGCCTTGCTGGCGCTGCTCTGAGCAGGCAGGGTGGGCTGGCTGATGTAGGCGGTCCCTGCCAACCTCAGCTATTCTGTGATTCTGTGACAAGAGCCAGATGTCTTTGAAATTAGTACTCCATCACTGCTGTTAGAAGCTGCAATACAACTGTGACAAGGTAAAGCCATTTCTCCTGAGTCTGGGATGAAATAACAAACTAGAAGCTTTGTATTTTACCAGCCGAGCACCACCATTGCAGGACTTTACAATCTGAGTGCTATGTGCTTAGGCTGGGTGCCTGTGGATACACAGATTTCTTTCCTGTCCAAACATGAGAACACTAACTAGCTTTAGGTGGGAAAGTGTCCAGATCCTTAGTACAAAGCAATATATTAACCCTCCAAAGCTATTTATGCATACATGTCAATTGCAATTAAGGAAAAAGTGCCTCAGTTGAAAAAAACTAGCAACAGAAAAGATTATCAAATTAATGTAATTATTAAAAGACAAATATAACTCAACTCCCATCTTCAAAATATGTTATTATTTTGGGTAGGTAGCTTACATTTCATCAACAGTTTTTCCCCACAAGGATACTAGTAAGGGTTTAAACTTATCATTCCAATTTTGAAAGATGTCAAAAGCTTAGCAACAGCAATACAGGCCTCATTCGGTATTTAGGATAACCCAGAAAAGGCAGTACATTTCCAGTGTTTAAGTTATTGCACTAACCAACCTTCCATCATTAGTTTAACTGATTTTTTTACCTTTCTCTGAATGATTTTACAAAACTAATTGTACAAGCAAACATCCTGTATGTGAAGCAATTCACCTGAGAAGAAAGAGAAATTAAGCGTGCTCTAGAAATCTGGCATCATACGTCTCTGGTCCTCAGTTTGCCAGGAACACCATAAAGGCTGCTGCAAGGGGAAGAAGGCAGAAGGGAAGTAAGTGAGCAAACAGCAGCTTACAGCACACATCAGCTTTTTGTATATAGATTCACCTTCATCTTAGGACATGAAAAGTTCTGACAACACTCTCAGGAAATTATCATAAGTGATTTCCAATTCAAGTAGCATGAACAGAAATAACGAAATAATCTGAAATCTCCATTTTCCAGGTCTTAAATTAGGGGGAAACTTGGAAAGTTTCAAAGCCAAAGGAGCAAGTTTTTCACATTGAACAGTGTATGACTTTTAAATGTGAAAAAAAAATAAATTGCTTGAGGCAAACATCAGAAAAAAAAAAAAAGCCTCAAAATAAATGGAGACCTGAAAGTTACCTTTCCTTGAGTCCAAAATTCAGTAGTGAAGAAAACTAGAGAGCACTGTGTTCATAATGAGCCTAAGAGATTTCTTTTTTAAGGAACTCATAATAGTCACAGCTGAGGAAAAATGTCTCTGCATCT
Organism: Margarornis squamiger; assembly: GCA_035222235.1. Classification (NCBI taxonomy): domain Eukaryota; kingdom Metazoa; phylum Chordata; class Aves; order Passeriformes; family Furnariidae; genus Margarornis; species Margarornis squamiger. Next base: position 76,030,008 of record JAWWTY010000077.1, read on the forward strand.
GCATGCTCATTTCTCCGTTAACTTTCAGACTACTGCTTTGGGCTAGTGTTCCAAAATTTCATATTGTAACTCTGTAACTATATATTTTACAACGTCAAAGCCTCTGTCAGTCCGAGAAACTATTATTTAGTGTCCAAATGCAAACATTCATGCCACTAAAAAAAGAATTTATAAAAGTGGTTATGGTCCATTTACTTTTTAAATGTTCATTTAAAGAAGTACTTATACCATGGATGTAATAATAAAAATTACATATAATTTTAAAGTAGACATCACCTGGAAAAATGACTTACAGATTGCAGGACATTGGTGAAAATATATGATACCTTTTGGAGACTATTTATGGACTATATTCACAGGAATGGTAATGTAGGAGAGAAGCAATCACAGTGAATTATTTTCCCTTTTGCAGATAGAGATAATAAAATAATGGAGCTTGATTTCATTTACAGACTGACAAATGTTAACCTTTATGAGGTGCTTGTTTCCACTGTTAAAGGAAACAAAGTTCACTTCAGACAGAAATTTCATTTTAAAATAAAATGGCACACAGCAAGTCATTTCAGTGCCTTAGTTAGAAGATGCAAGTTAGTTTTTCTATATGATGGAAAAGACTTCATGAAGAAAAATAAATTATACTTCAATGATATGAACATGGTTCAGCTTTGAGAAGTAATTAACTAAGTTAAATGACTTAATGAATGAATGATGAATGATCTCACTGATAGAGTTATCTATTGAGTCTTTTCTTCTCAAACACCAGCAGTGCAAATTCATCTCTGGACCAGAGGACCATATTTGGTTCCTTTCAGACCTCATAACTACATCATCAAAACCAGAATTGTTTCCCAAATTCTGAACTGTTGTATAATAGTATGTACTTAAATTCATTGCATAAGTATGCTTTTGCACCAGAAGTTTGCAACAAAACTTTTACATGTAGAAGTACCCATTAGGGCAGTTCATGTATCCTGTAATTTTGCTCAATATCCAGTTTCCAGAGGTTTTACAGATTAAAAGTAAGAATTAGAAGGGTGTATTACAAACACACACGGAGAAAGCATTTCCCAAGCATATTTTTATTCACGAGGAAATCTTCTTGTTCCCACAGCAATCTTCTTGTTCTAATTCTTAACAATATGTACATTTATATCATGGTAACACTGGACATCTTCTGAGAATAAAATCCAAAACCATCTCTAGAGACACACTGTCTTCTAAACTAAAAATTTCCTGGGCTGAATGTAGCACATTCTACCCAGGTCCTGATGGCAGAACAAATGTCAGAGGGGAAAAGAAAAGTGAAGAGACTAAGTAATCACAAGCAGTGAGATTAAAGAAATGCCTTTGAAGAAAGATGGAGACAATTTTGAAGAATACTTGAAGGGGTAAATAATGAAAATTATAATGAATAGCCTCAACTCCTTCACCTAGAGGCTAAGTGCATATGGCAACAGACATCGATTGATGGCAATATAGGTGTTGTATGGGAGACAGGAAGAAAATATTTCAGAAGTGAATGACATTTCTCAAAACAGATTTAAATCTTCCTAATGATTAGAAGTGAAATTAAAATTTTTTTCAAGCCTGTTAGGGCTTAAGACTTCCCTCAGAAAATGTACTCATTAGCAAACATAACTGAAAAAGGCCTGTGGAACTCTGGCAGAGATGGCTCTGAACCACTTGTGTGAAGAATTGGCTTTATGGGACACATAGGCAGTCACAAGCCACGTACTGATGGGATTTGACAAGACAGGGGTTGTTGGTGGGCAGGCAAAGAAACAGATTTAAACTGGTTCATGGTATGAGGAAGGCCATGCAGCCTTATACTCACACCCTGAATGAACTAAAATATTGGGGTCCATGATAGTGTCTGCTCAGAGAATAAATGAGGCCAGGATGAACATATGTGTTCTCCTGCATGAGCTGTCATGGCCAGCAGTACCCAAGCAAATCAGACTGGCAACTCCTAGGCGTAAATAAAAAATCTGTAACCATCTTTGGGAATAAAAGTAGCAAGTGCTCGACAGTGTGAAATGGTCTTGACTTCCCATAGTAAGAAAGCCCTCATCTCTACTGCAAGTACTAGCAAAACACAAAACAAGGGCTTAGAACAAGCCCAAGCTCTTTTCCTCAGATTCTTCTTTGAAGGCAGTGTCTAAATACTAACCTTTTATATTAGAAATGTACCAACAACCCAGTAGCACAGCAGGTATCAGAGTTAGCTTTCTGCAGTCGGTTTATGAAATATAGTTTGTAACTTCTGTTACACCAAAATGCTTATGACAAAATTTCCACAAGAATGCAGAGGAAGTAAAGAAAAGCAAGTAGCAGCTTTTTTCAGACTTTTTACCATATTGCTATACACATCTTGCACTATTTATATTACCTCACACTAAATATTCTGGTCATACAATTCAATCAGCAAATCACAATTCAAGAAAGCTATCTGCCTTGTGACAATTTAAATATTTAAAGCAACCAGCCTCCAGAGACATAAATATCAAAAGCTATGTAAATATATGGGGAACCTAAAGCACATGAAAAGTTGCCGACAAAGCAATAGGGTTATTTATCAAAGCAAAGAAATTCTCAAGTATCCTCAAGCTGCAACCCTAACAGAAGTGTCTTAAAGACCGTTCTCATAATTTCACTCCATACCTCCTTCCTTCTTTCCCCAAAACACTAGGGACAATGGGAAACATGACATCATGCATTTTCCCTGTTGAAGAGTCCCATAGGCAGCTAAAATATACATGGTAGTTTTACTTAGCTATTGTTAAAGCCACAACAACACATTCCAAAACAGTCCTAACTGCTCTTCCAACTGGAACACATTTTTCTTGCTCTGAGGTCAGTTAAAAAGGATTTGTCTTCCCTTAGCCCTATGTGCAATCAAGCCAACGTAAGAAGCCCAAACAGTAAGTTTTCATCTACCAGCATGAGGCACATGAGAGAAAATAGACATTTAACACTAATACCAGATAATAGGGCTGTTACATAAAATTCAGTAAGCTCAGTGGGGAGTTTTTCATGTACGGTTCCTTCAAACCATTAATTAGCAGAATGTGCATGCCCCCTGTGTTCTTCCTTTATTGGAAGGAAGCAGCAGAGTTGATTTCTGTTTTAATATACTGAGATCAGCATCATTTAAGACAAGGACCAAAACCCCTTTGTTGGCAACCTGCTGAACCCTTGTGCTGAGTCTTGTGCCCATCTTTGATGTTTGCGGGGAACTGCAGAACACAGAATAAAGAAAATGACAATGATCTTACCAGTATTTGGGTATCTCCGAATAATTTTTATGGGTTCTCAGAAGTTATACAAGTGGAAAACCTGTACTTTAAATATCCTTCCATGGGCCAATCAATCTTGAAGGCTGAGTGGTTCATGAAGCACAGCTGAAGTCAGTAAGACCTGCCAGGAGTCAGTGGCTGCACTTTCATGCAGCAGAATTGGACCCATGTTGTACTTTTTATAGCTATGTCATGATGTGCAAGATGACATTCAACAGTGCTGCAGAAATGGAATAAAATCCCATCTTGTCTATGTAAAGCATTTCTTTCTTCATGCTGCTAATCCCCCCGACTGCACCTGGGACAGGTTCATCAGAAGTGATGATCAACCTCCTCTTAGCTTCAGCCCACCTGATAAACCTGTCCAGCCACCAGGTTCACTGCTTCTCAGATAGCACAGATGGATACTAGGAAAAAAATATTTCTATTTCTTTTTAAATGTGAAAATTCAACCATTACATGACATGAAATTGCATATAAAAACTTACTACTGTGGGAATTATTATGGGCAAATTGAAAGAAGAGAATTTGTAAACCAATACTATTAAACATTTGATTCCTTGGGAGCTCTCAAATGTACTTAATTCTATCTCCTCTTTCACATATTTTCCCTTTTCCAAATATCACTAGGAATATTTATGATTCAATAAGTTTGGGTTTAGTTGGGTTTTTTTTTTGTTTTTTTTTGTTTTATTTTGATAACATTATTTTGATTGAGTGTATCAGCCAAAAGTGACACAGTCTATCAGCCTACTGCAAGGGCTGCACAAGGCACTACAAAGTGAATGCCAAGCAGAGAACGTAGACCTTTTTGCTCTCATTACCTAAGTTAAAGAAAGACAAAAAGCCAACATATATATTAAACAACAGAACTCCTATTAAATTGGAGGGTATTTTCCTGAAAGAAGTAAGCACTAGGTTGTTAACCCATACTTGCTCTTTTCAGAAGTATCCATCCTTTCCTCCGTCCTTTAAGACAGTGTGGGACGGGAATGTGTTAATACACGTAATATTGGCTGTGTGTTTTGGTGCACACAAGGAATTAACTCTTGATCTAAATATAGTAGGTTTAGCTCAATCAGAACTAATCTCAGAGAAAAAAAATTCAAATATTAAAAAAACACATGAAATCTGTCATTGAAGTCAAGTACCTACTATGTCCTCAGCCCATAGCTATTTTTTTTGTTCAGTATGTCTTATAGTCAGTCCAGCTTTTCACTTTTTAATATCAAGTGATGTATAACAGAACAGTGCAGAGGACTGTATTCAAGGTAGATAGTAGTCTTCTAATTGAAACTTTTCTGAATCTTCTCTTTTTCATTCAGATACTGACCACATTCCCAGAAGATACCAAGCAATATTAATCTCTCATCACTGTTTGTAAGTTTTTTAAGCAGTTCAAAGAGACCTGTCAAAGTATATTAAAAATGCAGCATTTCCAAAAAAACCCCAGCTGAGTACCAGCAGGCAAGGCATTAACAACCTATTGAACTTTAAACTCCTAACATGTCCTTTTTTCTGGATAGTTAGAGTCAAAAAAACTAGAAGCAAAAGGTAAGGAAAGGATTAGGCACAACTCTAAGTCTACTGCAGTCTCATATCTGTGATGTGCAGTTTTATAACTTGACTAATTTTTTTGAGCTTTCAGTGCAGTGGAGATCTATGGACATCCCAAACCAGAAACTCTTCTTTTGCAGAATTTCATGGCAGGGTTATAGCACAGCATGGAAATCTCAGATCCTTAGTAATAAAATGTAGGAGGAAAACATTGTTCCTGATAGCTAAGAAATAGACACATGCCAATTCCAGCAAGCTGCTGTGGAGAATAAAACTTCCCTTTTGTGAATACAGGGTGCATGACAACACAGCTACCACCACTTAGCTGTCATGGTGCTAGACCAGACATTAGTGACAGCAACCAAAAAGTAGAAAATATCACAGATAAGGAACATCCCTATGTGGGGGAGATGAAGGGACAATAGTCTAATAGGAGAAAAACCTATAGGCATAATGTCAGCAACTTGCAATGAGGGCATTGGCCTCCACTGGTGACAGTGGAGATCAAACACCAGCTATGTTCAAAGACCTGATCTATCCTGCTGAAAAGAGGTATTGGGATAAAGCCCTAAGAATGGTCTTGAGTGAAGCAGTGAGTGAAGAGGCAAGATCAAGAAAAGCCTCTTCTTTTAATGTGTTGCACTAATCACTCTCTATATTTTGAATCTAGTTTTGAAAAAACATCTGTGTGCTACACAGTTCCTATTGCCAGCTGTGTGTCAACACACCAAATACCCATCCTTTTCACTGCCAATTCAATTTTTACCTGATTGTCCCCACCTAAAGTAAGGTTCTGCATGCTCCCATGAACCAATTCCACGTGGCTCTTGCCAGAATCTTGGCCATGCATCTGCACAAATCATCTTTTCCCCAGCAAGGCCCAGGCAAGCAACCTAATGGAAAATTCCATGTTCTTACCCTCAAAATACCCCATATTTCACACTGACCTGTAACATCTGTCTTTCAAGGTGTCTGCACTACTGTTGATGGGCAGATCTTCACTGGTTTTAGACACAGCACATCATGGTACTTTTAAAGATAAATCCATTCAAAATCGAGCGCTCCATCTAAAAGTGAATTTAGAACTGCGAAAATTTCAATGGACACCTAATTCTGAGCAGCAGCAGCAGAACAGGCAAAGGTAGCGTTCATTTTGTTTGTATTCATGGGATGGGACTACACAAGCTGTTTTTGCCATGCTTTTACAAAACAAAAGCACTTGCTGTTCAAACAGTGAGCCAGAAAGCACACTTAGAATCCTTTCATTTAATCATACAAATCAAAGCAAACCAGGCACTTACTGACAAGAATTCCAAATCTAAGTAAGGAGTAAAACTCATGCTTCCTTACTCATCACAGGCCCTGAAAAGGACTAATGATTTGCATTCCATACAACTACATTTCCTTAGGCCAAGAAAAGCACCAGAGCAGTATCTTTACCGTGCGTATCAAGAGTCATCTGAACAAGGCTTGTAAAGGATAAGCTGGCTGGAAAACTGGTTCTTTTGTCAAGATATACACAATTGCCTAACAGCAGTTGCTCGTATCAGTCACAGATTTGTATGTGTAGCTCTTTCACCCAGTAACAAAGAAACAGATGCTATAGATTACAATACATAAAAAGTCACTTGTAATTTGTTTTTGAAGAGACTATAGAGAGCACATTCTGCATTAGAGAAAGACAGAGATGATGAAGAGCCGAGCAAGGGGCTGTGACCATGAGGTGAAGCAAGAGAACAAAAAAGTGGAAGAGTAGGGAGATAAAGGTAAACAGAAAAACAGAAGAGCAGTTTGAAGAAAGAAACGAACATACATATGCAACTGGAACTGCATTAAAAAAAAAAAAGTGAAAGAAATACTTTGAACCTAAATAATGCAAATCCTGTCTCTTATTTTCTTTGGAGTTTTATCCTCCTTTGGGTTATTCAAGAGCTGTGATAGGTAAGGGAACCAGTATTTGCAGCCACAATAGGAAAAGTTTGTTGGGATTTTTGGTTTCTCTATTTCTTATTCTGCTCCAATAAAGTCAGGCTCAAATGACTTGTCTGAAGTGCTATTATCTTGTAAAATATTTTGATATGGACAAAAATCTATAAAAGAAATTTATATCTATAAAAGAAACTATCTGCTTGTTTTTTTTTTCTCAAGTTGCAGAATAGGCTCTTCTTACATTCCTCAACTCTTCTTCCTGTAGAAATTGTAAAACCTTGATATGTTATCTGAAACCTTATCAGACGTGCAGGTGTTTCAAATATGCCCAAGTGGGAGACAAGATACCTGAAACTTAGTGTGCTGTCTGAAAAGCTTGATTTAGAAAGTGGAGAACCATTTAAACATTTTGAAGGTCTTGACAACTAGGACCCCAAATTGTCAGTTTTTCCACTACATCACAGTTTCATACAGTAAGACATACAGCTGCCCCCTGTCCTAGGCTTAGATCTCCACTGGTACATTCCATGCTTTATCCTGTGTTTAGCAGGACTGTTGGGCTGCCTAGGGAGAATTCCAATTTTCAAATCTGTAGAAAGCATAAATAAAACCTGTGCTATATTTAGCATGCATACTTAAGTTGGTAAACAATAAAATCAGTACATAAGACCTTTTATCAGTTCTGTTACGGCTGTGTCTGCTCTTATACTGTTTTTCTAAATCACTGAATGTTAAGCAATGTTACAAGACACACAAAATACTAAAGAAAATAAGTATTCATTAAAAAAAAACATGCACTGTTGCATATAAGATTATAATAACATTTTACAATTTCTTTTACTTAGTAAAAATAACTCCCCCAAAAGATCAAAGCAACATTAACAAATGTTTATTAATTTAACTTGAAGCTACAAGATAAAACTAGAGTTTCCAGATGAGTTATTAGCAGTGTAAATACAAAAAACCTTTTTGATCTAAAAATGTTCCTTTCTCAAAAATTGAAAGGACTCAGGTGTTCCCAAGCCTTACCATATCATGAACTTTATAGTCCAGCCACAAGAGAAAAACAAATATCAGTAATGCATAAGCCGGAGTAACAGAAGCTTGCTTCCAGTACAATCATTGTCAAAACTCCAGCTCTAAAATTAGATGTGCTTTTGGTTACTGTTTAGCTTGGATGTTACACTAAAATGACTTTTGGTGGGGGTTTTTTAATATACATTTGGTTTTGTGCAGTTTTTTTGTTTGTTTTTTTGTTGCTTTGGGTTTTTTGTTTGTTTGTTTTTTTTAAAACAGCAACATTAAAATTAGGCTTAGAATAATTCTTGAGCAAAAGAGAAATTACAGGAATTGCAGTTCAGATCTCTTACAGCCAAAGCAGAACCCTGCTCTAATACAGAGTGCTAACGAATGTTGTCAATCAGCATGCCATGCATGAAAAAGGTAAAGCAGTGGGAATGTTTTGAACACTGCTTGTCTACTAAGGGCACGAGTTTTAATTAATGTGTTTTAATTAATGAGGCACTCAGTTCACCATTATCAGAAGCATCTGTCCTAGGATCAGTTGGCAATTAATGGAAATTCAGATGCTATCAGCAGTTCCACAATTTGTTCATGTTTTAGTTCCACAAGAAAATAAACCTGCTGTTGTCTTCTGCTCCAAGTTTTGCACTGTTAGTAATTTTAGAGACAAATTTAAACAACATTAGCATTACTTTAAAAAAAATTCTCCTCAGAATTTTTTACCTTTGAAAAGATATGTGTCTATATTTCTTCAGCATATATGTATAGGTATATGCAAAAATATTTTCATTTGAAATAGTAATCTTAATTTGTTTTTTCCTTTGTCTTTCTACCCATACCTATGTATGCATATATGGTACTGCATTGCATTACATTCACTGACTGTTTTTCACAAGATGCTCACCAGACCAGCCATGAGTGAACAGTATTCCTTTACAGAGTAGCTATTCAACATGTTGCCTTTTTCTTGTTTTTCAGTGTCCTGCTTTGGGCATATTTACTGCAGAGTATGATTTTATTATTTTTTTTTTTTTTTGTAAGAGGATAGAATACTACTACTAGTACAATAGATCTAGATTTAGAACTAACACTATTACTAGAATACAAGTGGCTCATGAAAATTAGTTTGTATCCATACCGTGCTATGGAGTTATCCTCACCTTCCAGAGAAAAAGACAAAGTACAACCATATCAACACTGTAAGCACCACTTAACTCTCAGTGCTCATATTGCCACTGCACTTCATATGGTGTAGTAACTCAAAGTCTAGTGCACTATGTTGTGGACACATGAAACATTATCACTTAAATTTTGCAAGTCTCTGCTCTTGATTTAGTGTCAATGTTCATGGTACTCTTAAAGGCCTTATATCTTAATGAAATTGAGATTTTTTTTTTACCCTCCCTAGATGACCAGTAGAATACTTAATATGAAGGTAGCCTCCTATTAAATATCAAGTGATTTCTTCAAAGTATGAAGCTGCTAAACTTTAAGAAAGCAGAAGGTATAATCTCCTTTGCTCTTTGGCATTGTTTAGTCTTCATCAAATAAGTCTTATCTCATCTCCCTAACCCAGGTCTGCTTGAGACAGATATCCAAAATGGAAAATTTTAGTTCAAATTGCTAAAGATTAACCAAAAAAGCACATAAAACTTAGAGAGAAAAAATTTACAGGGGGAAACACTAGGCACTATGGATTATGTTATCACCTAGGCTAATGGCATGCCTATAACATAACCTTTTAAATACTCAAAGTAACACATGTAAATGATTTAACAAGCTTGCCAATAAATTACATGTCTTTCTCATGATTTTGATGAGCTGAGTACACAGCTGCCAGAAGGCTGGAAAACAACCTGAAAAAAGGAGTTTGCTGCCAAATTGTTTCAGCAGTACTAATGAGATCCACTTTGGGTGATCGGTTGGGGATTCTTACCGTCTTCATCTTAGGCCATTTGGGTGCAACACCACAACCTCTTTAGATCATTGCAGATTTGCAGTATCTTTTTCTGTTACCCTACAACAGAATTTCAGTCTAAATGAATTCAATAACTACAAATTCCAAAGGTTCTGGCATATAGAAGAGCCCATTCTGATGTGGATGATACTCATATGAAACAGAAAACTACCTAATTTATACCACATTTTTAACAGTTCAGAATTTTTTCACCAAAATATTCATTACTCTCCATGTGTGTATGTGCATATAAAAAACCCAGTCATTGGCCCAGATTCTGCAGCTGAGCTCCCCAAACATATATATGAATAAGTGGGTGGGCATTGCAGACAAGGAGACTTTGCAGTGAAAAGTAAAAGAATAAATCCAGGACAATTTACAATTACTGTAGATATTGCCTGGTGTTTACCTGTAACCAATGGCTGGTGCTACACATCTGTGTGAAAGGGAGTAAGTTTCAATGTTTTATGGCAGCAGTAAATGAATAGTTAGTAAAATCATCTTTATGAGACGTACATAAAATAGCAGGTGCTTTCCAGATAAAGAAAAATTGTCCAAGTTTAGTGAGTTTCCAGCTGAGTGATATTTGCTTTAGTCTTTCATGGCATGATTGGGAATATGCAGAGAAGATCTCCTAAAGAATAACATGAATTTCTGTGAAAGAGAAAAACACATTTTCTGCATATGAGGCAAAGTATACACTAGAAAAGTGTGCCAGTATAGTCACTTCAAAGATCTAAAATAGAGGAAGATGAGGAACTCAGATATATTATCATCATGTCTCTGAAGCAACTGAATCCCAGAGCAGGAAAACAGTCATGCCTCTCATGCCTTGGAAAGAAATTCACAGCAAAAAAAGCATGTGGCAAGGGAAATCAAAGGATTGCTCAACCTGCTTCACATTTTCAATTGACTCCTTTACATGCATGTGGTCACATATGCCATATGTTCACATATCCAAAACCATTTCTATGCCAAAACCCTGCAACAACAGGTTAAGGCCCTTCACTTGCAACAAAGGCAGACACTTCTTCCAAAAATGATGAAAGGAATAAGGCACCCAGCATCAGAGGGAGGACTTGAGTTCAGTGTGCTCAAAATGGGGAACTTCAACACCTGTTTTCACAAAAAGAAGGCTCAGACCATCGGGTCATAGATAAAACCTCATATATCCTCGTGTGACTGTGCCACCACAAGTTAGAATATCCAAGACATTCGGAATGAGGGTGCCTGGAAGAAAGAGAGAGCCTGAATATGAAAGCACACTGCTGGATTTAGATGGAGGACATAGTCAGGAGGAGGCATCATTCAGGTCTCTCTGCAGAGAGTGACCAACCTCGCTGTCTTATGCTTACCCCGAGGAGTTTGCACCCTGTCCACACCCAATCTTCTTTTCGGATGTAGGTGTTCTTAAAGGTTGAGACAAAAAGCCACTGCTGCTGTTGGATATGCCTTCCGTTCCATGCACGCCACATGTCTCTCAAGCTGAGAATGGAACACTGTCTATCTGCCATCAGGATGGCCTTTTGCCAGGGGTCGGTTGTTACAGAACCACACGAGAGCTTTAACAGCAACGAAACAATGAAACAAGAAAACAGATGAAAACTTATCGATCTAATCTTCACACTGTTGGGGTAACAGTCTCTCGCAACACAGATACAACCAGGTACATAGCTCCCAATCTGTTTTCTTTTGGAGGTAGGAGGATGTAGTGAGACCTGCTGCAGGCTTGAAAGACTCTTCTCGCCCTGTCTGTGAAGCTGCTTTATGCAGCTACTGAAATAATCAGGGTACAGTTCATCAAGTGAGTTTAAACTATTTTAAAAAGCATACTAATGTTTCAGTGCAGAAGGATAAAACAATTAAATGGAACTTTGTGATGAAGAAAAACAATTTGCAACTTTAAACTGACTACTAATATCCATAATATGAGTTATTCTAAAAAAATTTAAAACTATTGTAATGCATTAAATCTTGCATTTGAGATGTGGCAAGTCACTACACATAAGATGTGTGTGCCAAACTCTGTTGAGGAAATAAAGTCCATTATTTTTCATTTTTGCTAGAGAAAAGGGTGTTTTGGGTATAGAAGAAGGGAACAGACCCCTCCGTCCCTTGCCCCCCGCCCCCGTCGGCCCCCCGTGCTGGGGCCGCCATATACCACTAACCCACCCCGCTCGGCGGGTACGGCCGGGCAC
>JAWWTY010000077.1:76041977-76112306 GCA_035222235.1 Margarornis squamiger
TCCCCCCCCCCCCCCCCCCCCCCCCAACTCTCAGGCCCATGGAAGAAGAATGACACCCTAACTTTAGACTTCATTAACGATTAATTATCTTTCCAGTTATCTTCAGCAGAATGGAGGGGGATATAGATATGTCACCAGTACCAAACATAATATTCCAAACCTTAAGAGTGAACACAAAAACATTTTGTATTGGTGGAAAACTGCTACCCTTGTAGTCACACGATGAGGTGTCACCAGAGAGCAGTGAGTCTCCTCACCTCCCATATTGCCATTGCATCAGGAAGTAGGCATCTTAACCTACTGGTGTGCAGTAACTATCAGCAAACTTTTAAAAGTATTAATAATGCCTTCTGTCAAGAGTAATTTAATCAAAACTGTGGCCTTCCTCATGACTGTACTGGTCTCCAGTAAGTGCCAAGCAGGGAGCTTTTCACAGGGTGTCACACTGAGAGTATCTAATGCAAAAAGGTGGAATTGTGAGCCTGAATCATGTATAATGGCTCAGATAAGCCTTTTTATGAAGTAGGGGATGTAAGCACACATGAAACAAAGTCCATATGTTTAAACTAAAAAATCCCTTCCATTCTTTGTTTTACAGTCAGGTTGTATTTTACAGCCTTATTTAGATTTATGAATAGTCAATTCTATATTTATAACTATTGTAAAAACTGAGCAGCATATTGTTTTTGTAAACCTAACCTCTAATCTAAGCCAAGAAAAATAAAACTGAAAGCTTTCTAAAAAAGGAGCATTGTTCTTACACCAACTGAAAAGATAGAAAAATAAAATGTCTAAAATAAAATGGGCTTTCTTGGTCAAGGGAAAGTAGTGTCATGCAAAGAGACAGGGCTCTTAGTCAAGTTTGCCACCTGATCTTCTGTGAGGCTTATAAACCCTCAGGTCTTTCCTTCTGCTTAGCCTGCTCTAAGAGACCATGGGACACAAGTAATTGTGCTGACCTCCTTCCCTCTGTGTCTTTATGGGAAAGATAATTTATCACTAGTAACTGTGACAAACTCAAGAACTTACACCCTTCGAAAACAATCTGTTCTGTGGTTAACCTGAAAGGCTTGAGAAAAGCAGAAAGTGGATACTCTTGGTAATGCAAGTGCTAGACTGAAGAGGAGGCTTGGCTGAAAGATAACAAACCACTCAGTACATGTACAGTTTATTTACTACAGCACATACCTCATGTTCAAGACAGAAAGAAAATTCTCTTCCTTTTCTGTCAGTTAGTACAGTGACACCATCACAACAAACACTTCCTATATTTAAATTGACAAAAGCTACATCAACTACCCTCTCTAGTATTCCAAAAGTTAAGGAAAAAGATAGGAGTCTTAAATGTATGTCAGTCCTACAATTAATATAGGATCCTGTTATGCTGGAAAGAGCACTAATAACTTCTACTATAGATCATAATGTTACTGCACTGAAGCCTACTCAGAATCCTTTGAAAGTCATCAGAATAACCTGAAGAGAATTCTGGTACAGACAGCAACTACTTGCAGTAGTGTAAGGGTAGAAAAGTTTCCTGAAAAGACAGCACAGCAGTTTTCTCAGTAAAATTCAACTACCAAAATACTAGGCAAACTGAAACTATACTTTTAAATATCTGAATTTTAGGGAAGGAATTTATAAAGTTTTCTAAACCCCTGAAATTCAAAACTTAGCTTGGCAGGTTTCCAAGAACTCCGTCCATTTAGGCTATCTCTCTTGACTGAAACAATACACCATATATTTTAAACACTGCTATTGCCCTGCAATGAAGCTACTGCACACTAATGGCTGGGGAGGATATCACCACTTCTCAGTCGTTCTACTTTTCCCAGGAGAGATAGGGCTTACCTCCATTATGGTCATACCACTCCCTAATTCCCAGGGCTAACAACAGCTGGACTCCTCTGACACTATCTGGAAGGCTGGCAGTGAGAATGCTGCCAAGACATAGGGAGTGTTAAAACCAGAAGAGGCTGGAATTCAAAACAAAAAGTTAATTGTTCAGACAGGGCAGGGGATTAAATAAAAAGGAAACATTTAGGGAAGAAAAGGAAGCAGGGAAAAAAAAAAAAGGTGGATACAGGCACAAGAGAAGGGAAAAGGAAGAAAGAAATTAAAATGCTGTAATATTTGAACTACTGGTAACCATTTTAGAGGGGGAAAGTAATAGTGCAACATCCTTTTCTTCTAAAATTCAGACTCTCCTTACAGGTTTTCCCCTGTGTGCATGCCGAAGAAAATGGTTAGGAAAAGGCAAAGAATGTTGCAGTGCACAGATTACCCCCCAGAACTTTTTAAAACCCAAACTTAACCAAATTTGGAACTGCAGGTCATCAGTCTAGACCTTTCCAAGGGTCAAAAGTCACTCAAGCTTTTTGTTTAAAACTGTACTAATTTTCTTAACAGCAACAAAGAAGCACTTGCAACATACAGAGGCCTCATAACTACACTATCCAGACAACTCACCAGGGTGTTTCCATCTCCCACTGCAGCTCGTATCAGAACCCTGCAATATCCCTAGCTGCAGACTGTAATAGTGATGAATGAGTTATGCAGCTGATACAGAAAATCAGAGTTCACAGTTTGCCTTACTTCATCATTCCTCAGATATTTAGCATAGCTTTCCCCTCCTTCCTTTACAGTTCATGAAAAGGCAGATGGGTATGTTTTTCCATCCTGTGATGTAAGAAGAGGACTGTCAGCTGTTTGCCTTTATTTAATAGTTGTTTCAAGAGCTTTTCAACAAAGACAGAAACAAAAAAAATTACAAAAAAAAGCAGAAGGAAAAAATTTCCCCCCAAAAGCAAACCACTGCAATATTTCCAAGCCAGAAGGCGCAATCTGATCAGGCCACTTAAATGATGTCATGGATTTCACTCTTCCTGGAAGATCCTTTGACATATAGGTCAATCTTTCAGGAATGAGGTGACTGGTAGTAGTATTTATGCATCAAAAGTTTGGACGCTAACCTCTCAACACCAGTAGGTTTTCTCGTGTTTTCACTATGTAAGGAAGATCACTTCATTGCTTCCTCTGGCATTACTAAATGTGGTTTTGGAATGAGGAATGCAAAATGGACATTTTTTTTTTAATCAGAAACATACTGCAGTAAGTACATCACTCTTTGGTATTCTTAAGCAGTCTACTTAGTGCTAAAGCAATAACCCATCAGTTGCCCATCTGCCTTGGAGCTCAGTGGAGCTCTGGTGTGAGTGTCGTCCCATACTGCAGAAAGCAGTATACAAGAGGAACAGAAAGGCCAGAGGCTTAACATCTTTAAGTAAGCCAAGTCCCCAGTGGGTTAAGACCTATTCTTCTCAAAGGATGAATGTACATATAAATCCCAGTGTTTCCATAAAACATTTATAACTTTGAGAACAGCAGAGCAAACATAGGCCAATTGTAAGAATTTTATTGGGTTTGCCTTCTGTAGAAATGTGAAATCTCAATCATTTTTCTTTTACAAGAGCTTTTGCAACATGTACATGTGCCTTGCTGAATTAGCTGTGGTACTGTCTGGAAAACATATGTAAATTAATTGATGTAGGAAAAGAAGAAAGACAGGCCATTGTCTATTGTTCCTAAAAAAAAATAATATTCATGTGTCCAAGAAATACGAGCCAATGAATGCAGCTCTCATTAAACCATAGGGACAGGATAAAAAGGAGCATCATCCCATGTCCTGCTGCCAGAGCAGGCCAGGGGGCAGCATAAAAACATCCGAGAGGAAGCCCTTGAGGAGCTGGTGGAATTTTTTGATGGAGGCTGAGGGAGGCTGCTGGAGGTTTGACTAGAGGCTGGAGGAGGCTGCTGGAGGTTCTCTGTTGCAAGGCCAGCTGCTGGCAGGGCCACAGTCACAGCCCATGAATTTCCCTGAATGGAAATTCTGCTTCAGCCTCAGGGAGCAGATGCAAGCCCCTCAGGAGATGAGAAGAACCACTAGCCCCTGGATGTGCCTGAGGTTTTCAGGCCTTTTCAGCTGGGTAGCAGCAGAAAGACCAAAGGAATGCCTTCTTGAATGTTCTGTCTTGAGGAGTACTGCAGAGCTTGCTGTCCTCATCCCCCATGGAGCCATGGAAAATGGGGTTCAGAAAGGCTGCCTGGAGTCTTAGTGCTTTGTAGCACCCACTGATTTCCCACTATACATGGGAAGGATTCTTATCCCCAGGGTCGATCAGGTCAGGGGCATTTGGCTGCTCTCAGAAGGGCCTGAGTTGGCTTCAGGTGGAGAGAGAATAAGGCTTGGGCATCTTCTCGGAGGCATGACCAGCAGACTGTGGGATGAGGAGGCAGGTCTTGCTCACATGCCCAAGGAATAACATATTGCCCCCCCGGGGATAAGGAAGGAATTTTTCCCTGGGGCAGATTGTCACTAGACCCCAGGGGTTTTTTTGCCTTCCTCTGCAGCATGGAGCATTACCACATGCCGGGGCTCTTCTGGTCCATTTTGGCTACATTGCTGCCTGTACCACAGAGACAGCCTCTTCTGCCCTGCAGTTACAGGGAGAAAGGGTGGAGTTTTGTGCCCATGGTGGACTAGCAAGCATCTCCAGGATTTTTTTGCCATCCTCTGCAGCACTGAGCATGGCGCCTTGCCAGGGCTTGTTTGGACCCTTTTGACTAAGTGCTTGCTGGTCATGGCACATGAAGGTGGCTCTCTTGGCCCACATCAGTGGAGAAGAAGATTTTTTTAGGCTCCCAGAGTGAGCCCCAGGGCTTGCTGCTTTTCCACTGTAACACTAAACACAGAGAAGAGCTACACTATGTTATGCCTAGAATTCTGCATGACAAGCAGGTGCAGGTTTGAGGGATCCATCCAGGAGACCAGCTCTCTACAGTGTGGGTCCCAGACCCCTTCAGGGGACAGATCACATTTTTCTTACAAGAAATATGATGAACAGCCATAGGGTAAGCACTTTAAATCACAGTTAGAAATCCATGATCTTTATATCATGTATAAGAAAAAAAAAAGGGGCTGTCTTCTATTCAAGATTCAGTTTTACACTAAAATAAAAAAATCTATCTACAAAGAAATTTCTCTCACTGAACAATATGGCATTTTATCTAATTTTAGTTTGTGTATTTTCACAGAAGCATATTAGTGGTCTAAAGTTTGGACAAGCAGGTTTGATGAGAAGAGGGCAAAACATCCTTCAGCCATATCATCTCTTTCTCCAAGTCTGAATTTTTATTTAAAATTCTCCAACCCCCCTATTTTCAGTACTTACCTAAACAGAAAAAATGCTGAGGCTGGAAAGTTCAGAAAAGAAGAAAGAATTATTTCATAGACAAACATTTTTTCCCCCTTCCACTGAGACTGTTATTATGATATAACTCTTGTCACTTGTTACTCTGAGGACATCAATGCATCAGGGGCTGAAATGGTACTCCTGAGAAAGAAAAAAGGAGGAATGAGGTCTGTTCTACAAATACATCCAGGTTCTCTAGTATAGATGCTTAATAGGTGCACATTATCTGGGAATCAATCATAAAACAATTTATCAACATACCTCTTCATCTGTTTTCTCCCAAATATACATGCCAGTTCATTTGCTTAAGCTTAAAAGAACACCACATTTAGCATTTCAGTGTAAACAAAGCTAAGTGTTCCTGCTGATATGAAACAGAAGTCAGCTGTAATTTCTGAAAGTGACAGTGATTTGAACAAAAAGGAGGAAGCTACTCAAATCTCTAAAGGAAAAACCATGCATTTCAGCTGATTGCAGTGAAAATTTAAACTAACTTTCCAAGATGCCTCTTTAATTTTACTGCACAGGTGAAATTAAACCTAGATCATATGACAGGAAAGGATGAACAACATGATTGAAAGTTGTGCTGGCTGAGTTTTAATCACTACAGATGGGCAATAAAACAATAGTTACATACAGTGGTTCTAGAGAAACATGGAAAAGGGAAATTTATTGGGGGGGAAACCCAAACAAACAACAAGAAAAAAAAAAAAGAAAAAAAAACCCCAAAACCATAACCCCCACCTGTTTCTTTTCTTCATATTTTCTTTGCTTAACCACCGAATAGCCTTCCCTGAGCATTATGAGTTATATATTTCTAGCAACTTTAAAGCCAGTCTTGCTGTCCTTTTCATTTTATCAGTCAGCATCCAACATGCATTGGCCTGTTTTCTGTGCAGATTTTTCTCTCCTGCTTTTTTTGTGTACTGCATGGCTCTTCCACCTTCTCACTGCAGCTTTTGCCACAACTTCTGTGATATGAGGACCCTCCAGCCACAAGAATGGGGTATACAGTCACTGACAGGTACTGCGGATTCCCTGCAGAAGCTTCAAGGAAAGGAAAGAGCAGCATTTTCTTTCACTTCCTCCTCAGTGGAAGAAGCTGGCCCAGCTCTCCTTGCTCTTTTTCATCATGGACAAATCTAGTACCATGCTCATATGTTTCTTCAAGCCAAGCACCACGACCAGGAAATCACCATTACTGGCCACTGCTGAGGCTTTTACTGGTGGTCAGACATTGCACATGACAACTGTGCATGACTAACTCAGCTCAGTCCTTCTGTCCCTTTGCAGAGTGACTCAGTGTTTCTCCCTTTGCTTGCAGCTACACCACTGAGAGCTCTGTTCCATACCACACGTTTCCTGTCCCTCCCTTTCACGTGGTCCATGTTGCCAGGCAGATGTGGCCAACAGCTGTTCAAGTGCTGCAAATGTGGTTCCCAGATGTGTCATATGCACACCCCCCTAACAGGCCTTCACCCTGATCTGCCAAAAGAAGCAGGATGAGGACATTGATGCTGTTTGTGGTTTTGTGTGCTGAGTGTGTCTGTCTGTGCTGATCTGTGCAGCCAGCCACGTGCACGTGTATATATGTGTGCTATACTGGTATTTGTGTGCCGGTTGGGAAGACACACTCAGCCTCACTACTGACAGGGTGTGGGGGCTTGGAGCTGCAGCAGCTCCCCTCTATTAAGCTGCCACATTTAGACTCCCCAAAACAGTCCCCTCTCATTTGCTTTTCAGAAGATGTCAAAAGCCTTTCCTGGGTTTTTTATTTTGGGAATTTGTATATGATCAATAGCAACAGTGCTCTAGAGAGTAGGTCTTACTGACTTTTCTTGAAGGGTTTCACAACAGAACACTGAGGCTGAGACTCTCCTGGGACAGCACTAGAAGGGGCCTTGACAGAGTGTGTCACCTTCTCTGGAAGGAAGTCCCACATTTCCATTGTCCCTCTGTGCTCCTCTGTGTGTGCTCCTCTGTTTGTATCATGAAACCTAACAGTGATACCTATGTATTCTAGTCCTTGAAGACATTTTGTCTACCAGGCCACCACCTCCAAGTCCTTTGAAGTGCTGCAGAATTTCTTGATCTCTCTGATGCTTAGAGGATCATATATGGCAGTCTTTACATCCTGCATTTTGAAAGAATATATTTGACCTTTTACTATCCAAGCAAAATTTTCATTGCTTGTTTTGTTACTGTTTGGGTTTTGACTGATGCCAGAACAAGTTTTTAGCTGAAGTGATAATCAGCGCAGCCAAAGAATCCTGATGCTGAACAGCCGTGTCTGCTCAGAGCCTCAGTTCTCTGGGGAAATGCTTGCAAAGAGGGGGGAAAAAATGTCAAGTAGAGACTTCAGTTTCTGTGAGCTAACTGCAGAGACCTGGGGCACATGTGAAGGGGTTTTGGGAGTTTTAGCAGAGATGGATGGATTAGCTCTTGATTGCTCCTTCAGAAATGTATATTTTTTGTCTACTGCCAGACAAGAACAGAGTCATTTGAACAGAAATTGTTTGCAAAAGAAAGAAAGACACCAAGAACTGAAAGATTGCATTTTGTTTAAAGTAATATTTCTTTCTGTTGTTTAGCTTTGTCTAAATCTTAAGTGACAGTAAGAAAAAACTAAACAAGAATGTCTCTATTCTCCAGTGTATTCTGTGTACTTCTTAGATTTTTAAACTGCTCTGCTCTCTAAAAATAAATAAATAAATCATACATAGCAAGGAAAACATAAAGCTTTTAAATAAAACTTGTTTTGAAAGCAAATGTGTAAAAATGCTACAAATTTTTGAAACGTGCATTGGTTAGAATATTCTCCTTGCCTCAAATTCATGCAAGTTAGGAATCAAGCTCAGTTTTACATGGCTTCAGAAAATCATTATATTGCTTTTACAGAAGAACTTATGCTTTTGAACATTAACACTTTGCCACTGATCTTGTACATGTTGGGCCCACATTCTATGCTCCACAGAGTAAAACACCTCCTTTTATAGTTCCATCCTAGATGGATAATGGGATATATGCAGTGCATGGGATAGGTCATCCAGAGTCCCTAAGCAAAAAGCTGGTGAGTGTTGGAATCCACTGAACTGAACCCATTTGCTTCAGGTAGACACTTGAACCCTGCCAGAATTACCTTGCTCGGTTAGAACTGACTTCACCAGTTGCTGAGTTAATTTCACTATGAGTAGCACACTTCTTCCTATGCTTTGTTAACCTCCCTCTGGGTCTGGGATCTTTGAAGCATGTCAAGCCCTAAACCTTAACAAGGCAATTCTACTGACAAATAATTTATCTTAGGATAATCAATGCTGCTCCTCAAATCCTGTCCCCAGAGCTCTGCTACTGCTTTGCCCCAAGCAGGACTCTGCCTGCACCACTCTCAGCTCCTGCAAACTGGGCCCAGAGCTCAGCCTCTTCCTTTGAGCAGGAGCCAGTTACCACAGTCCAGCTGGTACTTGTGGCTTCTGCTGCCAGGGTTGCACTTAAGAAGAAAATGGGATCACATGTTGTCTGTCTTCAACCCCACCATCTCTAATGGGGCCATGAACCTCAGCAGCCACATCTCCCAGAGGGGTGAGGTCTTTAAGACCCCTCAGAGTGAGTGAGTTCTAATGAGCATGACACTTTAAGGCTGACAGGAACAGAAGTCAGAATACCTGGCTAATGTCCAGAACAATGTTTGAGACATCCAGTTCATAAAATATATTATTTTAGGACAAAGATTTGAAATTGAAAGAGAGGAAGTTTAGGTTAGATATTAGAAAGAACTTTCTTATTTTGTGAATGTTGAGACACTGGAACAGGTTGCCCTGGGAAGTTGTGGATGCCCCAACCCTGGCAGTGTTCAAAGACAGGTGGGATAAAGACTTGAGCAACCTGGTCTAGAGAGAGGTGTCCACACACATGGCAGGGGTGTGTTGAGACTACATGATCTTTAAGGTCAGTTCCAACCCCTTAATATCCTATGATCAAACTCCAAATCCCTGCCAGCTTCCCATGATCTAAAGTTAGGCAGCTAAGCAGCACAGTAGCCCTGACTAAGGTCAGTCTAGTGCCTCACAAGCTTCTTTATAAACCCCTTCCTTTAAAATACAACAAAAGGACCCTGCTATTGAAAAACTTCCCACTTCCCCTACAAGAGAAGGATCTTGCAGAAATTCCCATTCATTTCTCCGTATCAGCTAATAAAATTTTGAAGAATTGATTTTCCTCTCTTACCGTACTAAAACAAGCTCTTTGCTAGTTAATATTTTCTTTAAGGTGCAGTTAAGGGGAAAAGCTGTTACTTTTTCTAGGAACAAAGTATAACATGGCAAGGCTAAGGCTGAAGAATGAAATCACCACTGTTACCATTTCATCCACTGATGACTTACCCAGAGGCTGCATCTCTGGGATGTGATGATTTTTTCATGCTAGCTCCAGCACATGAGATGGCATGCTGGACTGACATGAAACTGAGAAAGCATACTTTCTTACTCAAGTGTTTCAATATGGCAGTTAAGATTGCCAAATACAGTGTCTCCTTGTTGAATGAACCTATAGCATAAGTTGAACGAACCTATAGCATAAGTTGAACAGTGGTGTGCTTATTTGCGAATTCTGCACACTAATCATTGTGGTAATTGTGACCAAGTTGGCAACTTCATAATTTCTGAGCCTTCAATAGAACAAGACATCTCTTAAAAAAACAACCAAACAAAAAAATCAACAAAATAACAAACAATGCAAATCCTCAGTTAAGCCTGTGTTTGTCATTAAAAGCATCTCCTTGACAAACAGCCTAACAATGAATAAACTTCTCTCTCCACTGTGTCTTCAAGTATGAACTCCAAGGCATAAGCACAGAAGGCACTGTCTTCAAATTCAAAAGTCCTACACATCCTAGAATTCTGCCCACAACTACAGGATATTTAAAATTGCCACAGATGTTATGGATTTGTTTGGTCAGTATCAGAATTTTCAGTCTTGATTTGGCATATTTTGAGTTAGCAAAGAAAATTTCCTTTTACAAGCTACTTCAAAGTAGCAAACACCAGCAGCAGAAAAGATTAATGAAATTTTAAAAGGGCCAACTACAAAGATGATGTTATTGTCATTACAAAGTATTCTGCTGTGGAATATTCTAAAATCTCATGTGCTTTAATACAGGTCAAATATAAATCAACAACCCCTCTGTATTCATTCTCTCAAGGAAGTAAAATGAAGTGTATGTTTCATTCTAGTACTTTACCCACCCTTTAACCCAGTTTAGAAAACAAGTGATAAAATGCTTCCAACACTGGAGCAGCCATTGCAGTATTAGTCACAAAAATACACTTCCCACAACCGGTTTCTGCAGAGCGATACTGGCATCCAGTGGCCAGTTCAGTAAACCCTTAGTGGATGCCTTCTGCAGATATGGCTTGTCTTTATACAAAACATGAGAAAATACATGTACAATCTCAAATCAAACACAGTAGGACCAAGCAGTTTCTCATAATTGTATATTGACTACATTCTTTGATGCTCAAAGCAAACTTTCAACAAGTTTAAAGAAAATCATTACATTGAGCCATATATTTTGTGCATGTGGTACAATCACAAGCAAAAATTTCCAGTCTTTTGAACCCCTGAGGGGTCAGTTTGTGCTTTGGGGCCTTTCTGGTTTTCTATCTTCAGCTTTGTCACTCCATCCAACACTGACTCTTTCAACAATTGTGATGACTAGCATTACACTTTCAATACTTTTTGAAACAAAATTAAGATGCATCCCAACAGCATTGTATGGTGCAGTACCTACATCACCTCAATTTCATTAGCAATCATGAGACTGAAAGAAGCAACAGAACATTCTAGTAGTATGATTTAAGTACTCTCAAGTTAGAAACCACAAATTGCC
This sequence comes from Margarornis squamiger, assembly GCA_035222235.1. Classification (NCBI taxonomy): domain Eukaryota; kingdom Metazoa; phylum Chordata; class Aves; order Passeriformes; family Furnariidae; genus Margarornis; species Margarornis squamiger. Next base: position 76,053,111 of record JAWWTY010000077.1, read on the forward strand.
CAAGGATCTACTGTTTCCTGAGGGAACACCACAGAGACAGAGGCTCAGTGGTCAGACATTCCTTGTCAACTCTTCCTGTAAGCTGCCCAGTCAAAACTGGTGCTCTGTAAAGCCAGGTTGAGTGCCTACAGACTCATCAGCTGAATAACAGTTCTGTGTGTGAGCAACTACCCATATCCATATCCAAAGGTCAGCTTATAACTAATCTTTGCAGCCGAAACAGTACAACTGAGTTTGGTCCCAGTAGACCTGAGGTGGCTTTCTAGAAGAATTTTAACTTCCCTACCACGGAAGCATGAAGGGCTGCAACACAAGAATAATTCAAGGAGAGTTGGGCCTTAGGTAAAGCTGATGATCCCAGATGGCCCAGACACTCCAAAAACAGGTAGATGACATTATGCCATTCTAGTGCTCTGGGAGCACTCATTGTTTTTGGTGCTGTTCAGTATTGGGACCCACGCTGGCCTTCTAGATAACTCTGCATTCAAACCTGTGAGACATCTCAGCATCCCATGGGCTGAGAGGCTGTTGCCTTTGGCTTGTTCTGCAGATCTCAGAACAGATGCAGCCAGGCCCACCATCCACCTGCCAACATGTGCACTGCTATACCACAACACTTGGGCTTTTCCTTACTGGGGGACTTTTCAGAATCACAGAATCTTCAGCAATAAGGAGTCAATTACAATGTAAAAAAAAAAGAATCTTGACTGTATTAAAGTAGTACCAAATTAAGAAGTAAGCACAAACAGGCCAACCATTATGGGGCTATATCAGTAGTCAAGCACAAGGGAAAATTTTTGACAAATTCTAGGCTAAGACATGTCCAGTGAACACAAACTTCTGGATTTAACAAAGGTGACAGGAGCGCCCACAGAATGTAGGGATGGCAAGCCACATCTCCATCACATGGACAGCCTTCCTTGGCAGCCTCCACCTGTTAACTCTATAGAAGTTTTTTGAAACAAAAGCCTTCAAAAGCAGTTTTCCTCCATGCCCCACCAAAATGTAAAGGCAGACAACCAACATCGAAAGACTTTCAAAATACAATAAGGAAATACTGATACAAGAAGGTTTGCAATGTTTTGGTTTTTTTCTACGTATAATTACTATATAGAGCACAGTGCATGTAAGGATTTATTTACTTTTCTGACCAGTCAGAGTTATGTATGTCTCTACAAAAGAGATAAGCACAAAAACATGGGTGACAGCACATTAAGTATCCTTGGTTCATTCAACAGAATAGTAGAATCACATAGAGTATTGTGAGTTGAAAGGCACCCATAAGGATCATGTTAGTCAACTCCCTGCTCCTCATCAGACTGCCTAAAACCAAACCATATGACTAACCGGTTTGTTCATCTTACTTGATGGTATCAATGAAAGTCAAGAGGACCCAAAACATGCTTTCTCAAACACAAGAGTGGGAGCTCAGCCAACAACACTAATCAGTTTCCTCAAGAGCACAGAACATGTATGTTGCAGTAGTAAAACAGTACAGTAATTGAAGTATTCCTGACATATCTGAAAGGAAAATACAAATACCCTAAAGCCTTCCCTAGCAAGGTAAACAAAAATATTACAAATATGTGCTATACCTAATAATTAGACAAATGGTTTCTGACTCTTAGTCTTAGGCCAGCTCCTCATGTCTTTGAAAAGATACTGAATATAACTCTCTTTATTTGTATTGACTGCTTGACCCACAACCTCTGCTGTTAATTAAGCATAGGGAACCCAACACCAGGAGAACAATAAACAGAGGCAGAAGATTGTGTGCGTTGCTGTTACCTGTATTAAAGAGGAACAGAGGTACAGGCTCAGTTAGTTTTCCTAGTGGCAGTGACAAATATCATGCCAGATCCCATTATAAATGTGCAGCCTGTTGGCTCTATTCAAGATAAGTATGCCTCCTGCTTTTTTTCCCTCGTCTAGAAGAGTGTAAGCACATCATTACATACCTAATCCTTACAGAGAGCCTTCCCAGCATGTGCTCTGGAAGCAGCAGTTCTGTAGCTTTGCTTCCCTGTAAATTTTGCTTTTGGCACAAAACACCTAGATCCCATGCTGTAACTTGATATACACCTTGGCTAAATGATCTTATTATTTGTCAATGAACCATGCACAGCTCCTGCTGGCCTGAGTTTACAAGCAGACTGACATCAGATTATCAACTCATTATAATGTCATGGTGTGTTGATTCAATCTGCTTCATGCCACATTTTTAGCTTATCTTTTCTCACAGAAGTTAGAAATTGGAGAGATGGACTGGATCTCTTTTCACAGTTCAGGAGAGAATCATTCCCCACATTCACATATTCAAGAACAGATTATTTTTATTGTTCCATAAAAAAACCCAACCAAACAAAACAAACAGAATATTTTAAGATGATCAGAAAAATGCCTACAAAATTGTTATTTGTCTGAAATCAATGCATCTTCTTGACAAATGCCAGCATAATGGCCAGTAAGGGTAGTTCAGCCACTTCCTTTCCAAGGAAGGACTTTAGTAAGCCACAGTGACATAGTCTGCAATAACAAGATGTTTGTGTTTTTCTTTGTAGTGTGGGATCCAGCACATTTTTCTAGTATCTCACAGAGCCAAATAAATCTGGAAGCCTTTCGACTTCTCAAACTTCAATATGAATATGGCAGCCTCTATCATAAAGTCAATGGGAGTAAAATGAAATTAGACATTAACAATTACTTTTTCTATCCTCATGACCTCTCTGTAGCATGGTTCAAGCATCATTTCCAAAATAACTACTTTAAAACTTAACATTACAACATCTACAGAGTTAGGTCTCTTTGTACATGTTCTGAATCCAAAGGCAGAGAGAAATACAAGTAGCATGTCCTACTGAAAATTTATGGAATATCAAATTGCATCAGACACCCTTCTAAGCCAAACCAAGCTAAGCCACACTCTAACACACTGGAATTGTGCTGCTCCTACTGCAGTTGAAAAGCTCCACATTTTCCAGACAGGACAGTGCATGACATTTTCCCAATGCAGGTTCTCCAAAACCACAGAGAACACTTCTGCTTTGGCACTCAAGCCATGCAGAGAAACACAGAGAAGCCTTACACATTCTTTGGCTGATTCACACTTGCAATTACCAAGGACCTAAACAGCATTTAGTTGCTTGATCAGTTATTTAAACACTCCCTTGCAACTACTGAGATGTTTATAAACAATAAACCTCCCAAATAACCAAAAACCTTATCAGCATGCAATGTTGTCCTTATCTTTGTTTACAGGCATACACAAAAAGTGTTTGTAAGTACCCATGACACCGGAGATATGCATTTCTGCTTTAATATTTCCACTCAGAAAGTACCTCAAAGTTCTCCTTTTCTACTTCTGCCAGGCATCTTTGCCTGATAGAAATGGCAGCCTAGTAATAGTTTCTCCATCAGTTGCTGCCTTTTAGTGTAATAGTGGCAGAAGCTGACATAAATTTCTGAAGAGAAGGAGGATCATAAAACCTTTGTATTGATGCAATTATACTTTATAGAGACTCAAAGAATGATCATAGTGATTAGAGGAGATTCCCAGTACTATAAAAATAAAATATTGCACTCATCTTAGAGAAGGGTATCCAAAGACACTTAGGAGCCATGGGACAGTCAATTAAACTTCAGTCCATAATAGGGCTATTGAAAAAAGTACAACTGGCAACCACTTAGCTGGAACATTCCTCGAAGAATGATGACATGGTCTATAGTCCTTGATGTCAATACTAATGACCAGGATGGAGGCAGAGTACACCCTCAGCAAATAGGTACAAGATACCAAATGGGGAGCACCCAATATACTGGACAAGGCTGATACTCATAGGTGCCTGTGCAAGCTTGAAAAATGGGCTGGCAAAGAAGCTGAAGAAGTTCAGCAAATGCAAGCGTCAAGCCCTGCACATGGGACGAAAAAACTTCACACAACAGTACAGGCCAGGGGCTGATAAGCTAGAGAGCATCTATGCAGAAAAAAATCTGTGTGTTGATAGACAGCAAGTTGAAAACAATCAGCAGTGTGCCCATCCTTGCAGCAAAGAAAAGCAGCTACATACCATAATGCATGTAGCAGAGTTTATTCCCTTTGATTTGCTATTTGCAAGAACACATCTAGAATAGTGTGTCCAGTTTTGTGGTAAGGGAAAAAAAACACCAAACAAACACAAAAACTAAGAACTTGAACATCCAGTTACAAAGAGTTTATACTGATGCTCTGTTAATTTCTCCTTTTCAGGTGTCATTTTCTTACTTTATTATATTTAAAGAGATTAATCAAAGGGAAAGGAAATGCTTTCTGTTTCCTAAAGTATAAAACAATGAGGGGGGGAAAAATAATCTTTATTTTCCCTGAAGTCTGATACCTGCCATGGCAGTTGAGGATCACTCTAACACCCGTGATGAATTAGGAGCTTTCATTCCCCAGATACATCAGGACAGAGCTGTTACAAGTGTAGATAACATAAAATACATGTTTAAAATCCTATAAATTTATGAAGTGATAAACAAATCTTTCCATCCCATCTGGATAACAGACTGTATATATATATTCCCCCCTGTTTTCAAACTATGCTTCTACAGTTGCACTTTACCACTGAAAAATAATTCCTTATACACAAACATTCAAATAAGATAGCTTGAACTTTTATTCCATACAAGTGTTGTATGCTTGTGTTGGTAGTTTGAAGGCTTTTTTTTTTTCAAGTCACTGATTTTAGCTAGCCTAATTTTTACTATTACTAAAATTTGTTGAACTATGTATGATGAAAGTGAATGGCAATTAGTGCTTTAAAAATAAAAATTTGAAGGACTGAAAAAGTCTTTTGAACAAAACAGTAGCATTTCAATTCCCCTCCTCACTTGCCACAATAATTTTAAAGCAATTGCACTAGAGAATAACTAATAAACAACTTTTTAATTAGTTTCTCATATGACTGTCTTTTACTCTATGCAAGAACATTGTCCAGTATTCACAATAAAGATATACAGTGAATGCAGAGCTTGCTATAACTTTCTCCCCATCTCCCACTAACAGACTGTGTGAAATACACACTACAGACTTGTATTAGGTTAGTTTTTTTGTACAACCTCCTTGATCCAATCCCATGAGCTGGTTCCATGATACACAAATAACTTAAAAAGTCCAGGAATAATTTAATCAGTTCTACACTGAAATGTCAAACTACTTTAAAAGAAAAGGGAAAGGAAAATAAATGTTCCTGTGCTGGCCTCCACCTTCTTCTTCTTTCCTGTCAATGAGCTCTGTCCCAACAGATAGAGCCCGGATTCAGTCAAGGGCAATAAATATTCTCTCTGGATGGTGTAAGTAGTAATTTTGGCTTCTCATGCTTTTCCAAAATATGTGAATGAACATTTGAATTTCATGCAAGTCAGCTGATGGAATACAATCTCATTCCTAAAAGGTTTGTACTGATAGACAAACCAATTTCTGTCATTACACCATCACAAAACACTGAGCAATTTGCTATCCAAACAAATACACCTTTGAGCCATGGAGAAGTCAGAACCTCTTCATATATCCTCCAAAATGACACAACAGATAAAAACTGAATTTTATTACTGTGAAAAACTTCTCTATTTCAAAATTCACCTTGCAGATTAAGAAACAAGAAACTTAAAACCAAGCCTGAAATACCTAGCAACAACACATCATATCCCTAAATGCTGATTTAAGATCAACTGTTTAAGTGATACCCTACTTTTCAGGATCCTTCTTTCCTTTTTCATCTTCAGTAAAGATTTTGTGATAGCCCATATCCACTAACCCTTTTACTAAGCCACAAACATCAATTCTCAACTGTGAGCTCACTGTTGAAAGGAGGTTGTGACAGTGGGCAGGATACTCCTGCCCTGTTCTTGTCTTTCCATGGATTTTTTCCTAAAGAGTCCTGTCAGTTCTGTGGGTCCAGAAGTTGAGCTCACAGGAACAAATGCAGGGTCTGCAGTTACTACTTGCAGCTCAAATTTTATAATCTACAATCCTGATTCACACACATTCATCTTTGCAGTACAACTGGTGAGTTGAAGTAGTTCCTTCCATCAGGATTTCTCACACCAGCAATTTTCATTATATTTCAAAACTTTTCACCAGTTTACTTACACTGATAATGCTGCCTAAGCTTTATCATTGCAGAACAGGCAAGCAAAAATAAATGCTCTGCCTCAAACAAGCTGCTTCCTTTTCCAAAGGTCACTATAACTATGGCTGTTGCTTCATTTGTGTTGTAATTCAAGCCAAGACTGAGAGACCTAAATAAGAAAAGATGTCAAAGATCATTAGCTCACAGGTAAAGGCAGGTTCACTCTCTACTTGCTGTCATTAGAGGAGGAATTTGCCGGTGCTGCACAAAAATAAGGGCAGCTCAATATTCTGTCTGCACTGTTCAACAAGTCATGGCACTTCTAGCAAACCACATTTTGTTCTGCCTTTCACATTATTAGACCAAACCAGGGACTCATATGCAATACCCATATTATTGAACTGAACAGCTTTCAAAATGCCACCATGATGAACAGCAGCAAAAGAAATCAAACTACTTGCTTTCAGTGTAGAGTGTCACCACCTCCCAGGAGAGGATTTTAATGTTACGTCTTTGGAGCATGGTCTCCTTTTAAGAACATAATAAATATCACATTACAAGTCCAGCTATGTAAAGCATACCCAACCATATAAATTATGAAGCACCGTAGCACAGTTTTCCTTTAAATAAATGACCTCAACTTGTGACTGGGGCTATAATTAATTTTTTCTCTTCCAGCAGTTTGAAAAATGTATCCAGTGTTGGCCTCCCTCTGCGTAGCCTCAAATATAATTAGTGGAGCTCTTACTTTGATTCAACTATTTCCTAAGCCTTTTTTTATTAATATTTACCACACCCTGCCATCTACTTGGCATTGTGATAAGCAGCTTTACACAGAATGGCAGGGTCTCCCCTCTTTCAGACCCACAGAATCAGTGGTAGATGTGTGCCTTTTCAAACTCCCCATCATATCCCACACTCAAGAAGAGGGGAGTGGGGGGAGCTTTCCAAGACAAGGCTTGCATTTTTTTCTGTATGCTGGCTCCAGAAAGAGCTTGCAAATAATTCATCACATTCAACAGGGGCATTGTTCTTGCCCAAGAAGGCACTGCCACTGAGGTGCTGCCATACGCTGCTCTATTACACAGCGCTACTCGTACCTGTCAGTTGTTGTCACCTCAGGGAAAGCACGTACTCATATGTACTCATAGAACCAGGGCTGAGGTCATTTTCAGGGCTTTTGTTTGATTATTTGGTTTTTAAACATTAGCTACAACTTTTTAAAGCTAATAAAACAGCTACTTGCCACTTTGTGACTAATTTAGCATGCTGTCCCTAAAGCAGCTCAGAGAGGGTAGCTCAGAACAACCTTAGCAATTATTGTGGGTGCAAGAGGCAAGGTTACACATTTCTGTTCACAGAGAAGTAGTTAAACAAGGCTTTCATTATGCCTGTAGCCTGATCTGAGTTCACACTGCTCTAGGCAGGAGATTGGGCCAGGTGACCTCCAGAGATCCTTTATAAGGCAGCTAATTCTGTGATTCAATGTAGGAGAGAAAAGTCAAACCTTAATTTCATAATCAATTTTGTAACCAAAAAAAAAAAAAAAAAGCTTACCACATGGATACTAACCTGTGGGTGAGAAAGTGATTGCTTCTAAAGTTTTCTGGCACAGTGTCTGCTATACAATGAAGCTTTTAGGAACACAGTTTAGGTCTATATACACTATGGCAAATGAGAGATATACCTGAGAGATTTTTAATACGGTTACTTCCCCTAGAGTTTATTAGACAGTTGGAGTGATGCCAAATTCAGTGTGGACTGCATCAGCTGTTGCTGGATGACAGCAAGGAATTCTCTCTGTCTGCTTGTGAAATCTAGTGAGCTTTTGTAGAGAGAAAGTAGATTAATTTCTCTTTAAAGACAGTCAGGTTTTAATATTCCTTTAACTTTTCACAGCATAGCATGTCCCATCAGTTCTTCCACACAAACACACAAAGAAGGATTTCTCTACATACAATATTCTGGTTGCCAGCTCTCCTGTCTACAGAGTTGCACAGTCCTGCTGGATGTATATTTGTAGGTAACCCACTAAACTGGAAAAGAATTATGGCAAGAAGTTGTGCAAAGACAGAGAGCTTATAGTTCAAGTGGTTTCAGTGTTTTACAATGCAAGTCAATATGTTTGTGCTCTCTCACTACTATTTTTTTTCTATTACCCAATGAGGGATGACCAAATACCCTTTATTTCTTAGTGCTTATTTGGTCAAAATAATGTTCTAGCAATGAGAAGCTGTCAAGGTCTCAAAAGTCTGCTTTTTATTAATCAAACCATAGTATAGAAAATAAGAAGTTTCTTGTTCACTGTTTCTTGACACTAACAAGAGGAAGTTCTGTTCTGCTGCTCATTGGTCCTGAAGCATCTTCCACAGCTGCCTCAGAGGCTAAATACTTCCTGAAAGCCTTCATCAGAGGAGGCTGTCCTCCCAGACATCCTATCAGCAGAGGCTCTTCCTGCAGCAATTCAAGACCCTTAGGGGCAGGGCCCATTTGAGAATAATTAAGAGCAGGAACCTCTCCATTATTCTTTCTACATTTCTTCTCTAATTATGTTTTTAAGCTTAATTTTGAGGTAGGTGGAAGCCCACCTCCTACAGTCCTCCCACAACTTACACTCATGTCATAGTGCTAACACAATTACATTTGCAGTAATGCTGACTTTAATACCTATTTAAAATAAAATACATAAAGACGATAATAATAAGATGGACCTGCACAAAACTGTTTGCCACCACAGTTCCCACGTTTGGAAATACACTGCAGCATATAGAGATTTACCTTACACCTGGAAATCTCAGGTTTCAATGCAGGCTACCTGCACTGTCTTACACTGCTAGGTTCACTGCTATTGCACCTAAGCCAGCACAACTGTGCCAGAATACGATGTCAAATGTTGCACTCACAGAGCTTCAGTCCCTCTAATCCCATTAGTTCTTGGTTCTCTACACTGGTGGAACTCCAGTGAGGAGTGTAACCATGGAGAGAATGTGGGCAAAGTTGCAGGCAATCCCTATCCTCAAGCTTTACAAATCATAACAGACCAAGACCAATAATCGTTTCCATATCATGTCCTTGCAGCTGCCCAGCTGTTCCATAGCTAATTTTTGACTTCTCAGAACAGGTGAAAAAGGCTTGTTTAATAGCATTATTATAGAATAATAGGTGGTCCACTTTACATGTCAACAAATTAGGATTTTGTTTTTTTAATTCACACCCCATTTGATTGCCGAACAAGAAACTCTTCTCATTCAGCAGTATGGCAGTGACAAGAACAAGTCATTGACCCTCAGGTGCTCAAACCAACACCCTTAATACAGTAAAACTTACTTCAGAAACTCAAATAAGACACAAAAACTTGTCCTGACAGCAGAAATTCAGTTTAGAGCATCTAAAAAACCAATCCAGAGAGCTTACTTCTAAGCAGACTTTTTACCTTTAATCACAAGGTTTTCAGAATTAGCTAAGATGACAGCCCTCTGACTCATCAAATATAGCAATGTTTTAAAAAAAGAAGAACTATAGCCCTCCTAAAAATATGGTAGAATTTATTAAAAGACCAAAGCAAGTGAGATTCCCAAATTAAATGAACATTTCAGATTCTTCTATTGGAAAAGCTGACATAATATAGAGGAGTATAATAAATGCAAAATGTGTACGAGGAACATTCAGATACTCTAAAAGTAGCATATCAACAAGTGAACAAAGAAATACAGGAGGGAGGAGAATCATGTTTAAGAAGGAGACAAAGTTAAATTTCAGACACAGAATGCTGCAATGGAACTAGGACATTTAATTAACTCTCTTCAAATCATTATGGTTCTGAAGAAGTAGGGAAAGTATAGAGAAGTAGGGAAAGTATAGAAATGACTACTAAAAGAAACATAAGTCACAGACAGATTTTTCAAATCTGAGCTTTCTGTTTGCAGCTTCACTCAGCTCGGTCACTAAGTCCTACAGAATAAGACGGCCTGAATCCATTCCTTAGGTTTGTGCCTGTCCAAGGCTCTTATTACAGTATTAATCCCACTCAGACATGTGCTCATTAATCAGGTGGCCTAGGTAAACAACACCTGATCAATGCAGTGCTTGAACCACCCACATTGAGCCTTCCACAGGAGTCTCAGTTGCATAAAATGATATAAGCAGAACAAAAGCTTCTTTGGAAGAAAAGCAAAGAACTAAACAAGACATCAGTCTTACCACACCAATATCCAGCAACACTACCATGAAGGCAAAGCAGGGGGAAAAAGATTAAACATTTCTACATAGTAGGAAAGCACTAACACCAAATGCAGCAAGTTCATAAGTTTTCAATAATACAAAGACCATGCTGTGTGGTCTATACCCACAAACAGAGTAATAAAAAACAAACAAACAAAAAAAAAACCCACCAAAACAAACAAACAAAAAAACCAAAAACCCAAACAAAAAACCCAGAGAGAATGGACCTACTGGTTTTTTGCCAAAAAAATTACCTTTTCCTAAAGGCCCTGTGTTAAAGTTGTACTTCCCAAACTCTCTCTATAGTCAGAAATCAGATCATATATTTACACATATATATACACACTTAAATAATTAAAAAGTATCATATTACCATGGAAGAGATTTTGCCAGTCTTACAGGGCTGAGATTATTAGGGCAATTAATTACATGACACTCCTGAGAGCAAAGAGATAAGACCTCAACCTGCTAACCCATACACTTACTGTGTAGAGTCATTTGTCAGCATCAGAACATACCCCAGCTGCAATATAACTCCACAAGCAAAATTATTTTAGAACAATTAATTGACTGCTTTGTGAGATTGTGTTTTAACCTCAAGAGGAACCTTAGCTTCTTTTTTGTCCTTAGATCCTTTTCTTTTAATCTCAAAAATATTTTCTTATGATCAAATTAACTCTTTAATGTCCATGCTTTATTTTTAAGGTCTTTTAAAATAATTCTTTGGACAGCAGTAGGCAAGCAAAAAAAAAATAAAAAATGTTAACTAGGTTCAGAGGTATGCATCTGCAGCATAAAACAAACTAAAAATCATGGCCAGGAACCCTTGGCAGCAAAACTGCTGAGACTATTAATTATAACTTTTGTTTTCATTGGCAGAAGCTACTAAAAAGTTAAAATAAATGGTGCACTTTGATATCACAGGGAGGACAGGGAATGATGCCAACTTCAACTCAGCCCAATCTAAAATTGTGTTTCAGAAGAAAGAAAAGCACTTTTACACAGATAGTACAGGGGGCTCCATTTAGTTTAAGACTGATCATTAAAAAAATTCACTAGTATTACAAATTTAGGCTAGCAGAACTGGAATGTTAATATTGATTTCCATCAGTTCTCCTTTCAACTTTTATTATTTTTCAAGGTTAAACCACTTCTAGATTTTCAGCCAAAAGTATCAAAACCCAGTAGTTTCAAGAAGACTGCTTCTACTTTTCCACTGCATAATTTTTGAGAAATGCTGGAGGCTGGAGAAGACAATTATTGTCACTTGTACATAATAAATACCCATTTTTAAAATGGAATTTCTTAGCTATTTCTATCCATCATTAGCATAACAGTGATGTCTGTTGTAATAGAGAAAGACTGAAAACAGACTTCAATAATGCGCATGACACCAGGCATACCTTCACTTACCTTCTGCAAGAAGTGCTTGTGTGCAGTATTGCACAAACTGGCTACTGGATAAATGCCAGTAAAACTGAGAAAAGGTGTGTGTGTGAGTTGGAAGGGTGGCAGAGAAATGGAAAAGAAGGTGAGATCTCCAACAGGGACAAAGTAGCCATCCTGTCAGCTGCAAAAACCCAATGCTAACCCCTTTTCCAGGGACGGTTTGTTTTAAATCATTTGGTCTTGTTTAAAAAAAAACAAAAAAACACACAAACCAAACATCTTTCACCATCCAAGCTTTCTCTTTTTAGACCATTTTTACCATTTTACTCATTAGAGGTCTTTAAAAAATCCTGACCCCAACCACTATGACTGTCATCATTTTCTTCATCAAAAACACAAGAAAGCATTGGCTTCAGTAATTTGTCTCCAGTTATGTTTGAAGCCAACAAATATAGAATATACGTTGCAGAATTAAAAGCACACCTTTCCAAATTTCACTTTTGGAATGTCAGTTCAAAATTCAACCACTACCATAAATTTTAGAAACTGCAGGCCAATTTCCTCCATCTGCACTGTGCTTAGGGGCCATGAGCAACATTAACAGAATCAGAAGCATAATTGAAGCTGCTGTACTGACCACAGACATTACTTGAGACATTACTGTTCATGCATTAAGCCCAGAAAAGGCTGGTCCAACAAAATGTCTAAGTATGGGATATAAGGCTTACTCTAGAAAATCAGAAAAGTTCTGTCTGAAAGATGGGTATCCAGACTTGAACAAGCAGCTCTGTTGGTATGAAAGTCACCAGTACCCCTCCATCATTTTTTCCAAAGGTTAATTTCTTCCACTGTTAAAGAGAGCCTTTCCAGTCTGCAGTAGTATGGCTTTAGTTCCCAGTTGCTGCAGCATACTGTATCTTTTTCTACTATGTACAAGTACTTTCTTTTCTACTAGTAAGTCACCCTTGATTACTTTTAGGAGCAAAAGCAACTGAAGCTCCTCAGGACTTCCACTGAATTGCCCTGTCTGTTTAGACTGACTCCACAGAACAGTAGGATGCAGCATCCCACCAGGCATTATACAAGCCAACAAGAACATCATGCAACCACCTGTTCTCAGCAGTCTTCAGAAGCTTTTACCAGAACCTCAGCATTTACCAGCTAATGATTATCAGCATCAGACTCATTCCCTCATCTCTAAAGATCTAGCAAAGTCTTATTAAAGGTCACTGCCAGCCTCTTTGCTGCTTTGGACACAACTGGTTACAAGGTAGTAATTACTTGACATGCTCTACTTCAGAAGATTCCAGAGGTTCAGGAGCTGTTTTCTAAACGCAGGAGTGGTATATGGCAACTTCATGGTCCAATTCCCCTTGGACAAGGGAAGTTTCCAGACTGTTAGGGAAGGGGTTATTTGGCAGAAGAGAAGCAGAAGGGGGGACTTTCCCCAAAGGAGGCCACGGTACAGTTAAAAAGCAAGGAATGCACAAGTGACTTCTGAGAGTCAGCAAGAGATTTCCATGGACCTGAACAGGATAGTAACATAAAGTTTGCTGTAGCCCTGAAAGCCACAGCATTGCTATCTGAAAACCAAGAAACAGAGTCTAAGCAAGGAGTTATGCAGTTATGCTCATAGCAGTACCTCATCACACTAAGGTGCTGGTTTTTTGGGGAGTGGGTTGATGTATTTGGGGCAGGGAGTTGCAAAACAAGTTTTTAAATATTAGGGCAAAATACTCCCTTTCCAAGTAGCACCAATAAGCTGTCTGCACCAGCCTACCAAGTGTCTCATTTTTTTCATTTCAAAAAAAAACAGGAGGCTGCCAGCTACCACTGAATATCCTCTGTTCTCCTCTTTTGAAACACATTGAGCATTTCTGTTGTTTCTACTGTATTAGCAGTCTTAGAGCTTTTACAACAGCTGGTTTACTCACTTTTAGGTCAGTTAGAAAAGATTTTACACAGAGCAGTAAAGCTGCTTTTCTCTGAGTGCCTTTTTTTTTTTCTCAGCTTTTCTACAAGGGGACTTGGCAGATATCTTGGGAGATACCATACCAGATTGCCTTTACTGCAACATAGTTGCCTTAATTTTTAGGCAAGTCAAATTCTTTCTCCCCAGTAAAGAGGCCATCACATACTTGGCAAGAACTTCATCATAGTACTCATGATGCCTCTTTCTCCCGTTTCTGCAAAGCCACTTCCACACCACACTGGAGAAAGCACAGCTGAAAACAGTAGAAGAGCAGAATCTGCAAATGGCATCACCCAAACCTATTTGCAAACACAATTTTTAAGCTAACCTCTCCTGTCATAGCAGTTTTTCTCTTATTTTCCAGAAAAATGAGAAAGACATAAAGAGAGTAAGAAGAATTGAGAGAATTCTACCATTCCAGCTGAAGAATTTCCTATATCTAGGCTTCAGGCTTCCATCCCAAGATTCAATAGTAATGCTGTGGTTGAGTGAAAAATTGCTGCATTTAATCACATGCACAGGACACAGAACATCTCAGAGTCAGTATGTTGATAAAACTACACTTGCCAAAAGCAGAGTATACTACATAAATACATACTATGAATTTTTAAAAAACTCAGTTAAAATGCTATTTTATCTAAAAGAATGCACTCAAACATTTATCATGTACCTTCTAAAGCATGACTCCTGGGAATGCTCTAGGAAGGTGCAAGGATGAAGACAAATACACTTGAGCTTCTCCAATCTGGTGAATGAAACTGGTATTTTGGAACAGTCATAGGTGGCAGATTAAGAGATGAGAAAGAACTAGCAAAAGTCAGTCTGAAACTGGGCAGGAATACTGGGAGAAAGAAGGAGTTGTGTGTGCATAGACTTCTTGGTACTCTCAAGGGCAAGACGGTAAAGACCTGCTGGCCACTGTAAGACACCCACTCATCATCTTTAAGAGTCTGTTTCTTAGGAGGAATGCCTCATTTTTGATGCGGATACAAGCAGAGTTTCAGAGATTCTTCTGACATACACATAGCACATACAAAGCAAAACACTTGATCAATAATTTGGTCCTTTTTCTACTTTCATGTGCAACACTAACATTTAGCGCTGGCAGCTACTGATGAACAACATGGAAGCTAATACATCACACTTTGAATAACCTGGAATAAACTAGTTATTCTTAAATGAGAAATAATGAAGTTAATTATAAAGCGTTCATTCATTTGAACAAGGATGTGTTGCACTTGCACTAAAAGTTGAAAATCCACTTGCCCAAGGCAATCCTTCACATGTTTTTGTTCTGACTTCAAATTTTTGACACTGCAGCTTTAAAGAGAGACCTTGACAAAGAAACCATGCAGTGAAACTGGCTTAAGTGGGGATTTATGTGGTGATGAGACCACACTTGCTGGGTTTCCTTGAGTGCTTGACAATAATTCTCCTTCCCCTCTGGGTTTGGCACTCATGGGGTCCCTGTGGTGGGTCCAAAGAAGTGGTCTCACACTGAGACCTCTAGAAGTTTACAATGAAAAAACATCTTCAGCCTGGAGACTGTCCAAAGATAACTGCATAGCCAGTAATATTTTATTTCCTTTATTCACTCTTGGAACTTCTGCATTTGACTTTGGCAAGGTGACATCACAGTTAATTTTGCAGCATACAGTCAAAAACTGCACTATTAAAAAATTATGAACAGTTCACAGGTCTTGCACCCTGCAGACATCAAAATTCTTAGAAGTCACACTCCAGCATTGAGTGCCAGCCCCAACAACCAGACACTTAGACTGAGGGTAAACGAAATAGATATTTAATTCAAAACTGAAGTCTAGTTACACTTGTGAAATATGGACTGAACTGTGCAGACTGGTTTGTGTTTTCATTTATTGAGCACGTGCCTTGTATTATGCTATTATATAGGTAAAATGCTATTTCCATAGAAAGAATACCAAAGGAACCCAAACTTGGCACGTTATCACCTGATACTATATATTTGATTTCAACATCAAATCTGTTCAAACAAATTAAAAAAAAATAAATTACACCCTTGAAAGTATAATTGCTCTACTAAATTGTGTGGGTCTAAGACATACCAGGCTTTACCAAGAAGGAAGGCATCTCCATAAGCCTTTCCATTTAATACAAGACTGATACTTTGCTGAAGATCAACTCCTGCCTCACTAGGCACAGAAACAACACTGCTATCTGGTGGTAGTCTCTGGGTAATACAAAATTTGGCACCTTTCCACCACCTATGTTTCAAAGGTAGCATTTCAGCAAAGACAAAAAAAAAACCCCAAAACCAAACAAAAACCCACAACAACGCCCAGCAAACCAAACCCTAAAGGCTCTTGGACGGCAGTTTTATTTCAGGGAGATATTGAGGCAGACTTCAGTAGAGATCTTAGGTATTCCCTGAACATCAGAAAGTTCAGATTTATTGAACACACTAGAAGATACTTGAAAGGTGTCTTAATTCTCCATCCATGAAGTTTCTCTCTCTCACATCCCCCTCAGAGAGAAGACTGGGAAGGCCATTAAATCTGATTCTATCTTAATCATTTAAGTCTGTGTCTTTAAAAGTGTTTCCTCTAAGTGTTCCTTCCTGGGGTAGTAATTGGCTACCAATGGTCACCCCATTCTCAGAGGAGGTGTTCAATAGCCTCATTTCACAGTCCACAGGACAAAATAAATCAGCTTCCCCACTTGACTCTTCACCACCCCAAGGAAAAATCTGTTTCCTTGTTGTCATAATTACAAAGAGACAAAATTAAACAGTGAATGTTCGAATTCCTAAGCCCCTCAGTGTCTTGGTAAGCAAGTTTCCTACAAGGCCATCTCTAAACAAACATTCATGAAAACACAATGAATGGTAGGTCACATTGCTGAGTGGTCTGAATTATCAACTGCACTCAAGTATAATAAATAATACTTATGCTTAAAATTACATATTTACCACCAATATTTATGCCCTCTAAAATAAAAGGCAAACTCCTGTTGTGGTGATTATGGAAGTTATAAAAATATGTAACATATAATGTAAATTACAGAGTTGCCTAGTAGGCATAAAATCAATGGTGAAGATTTGCTTATAGTTTGCTAAAGTTCTGTTTAAAGCAAATAATGAATGGCAGTCATATGGCAACAACTGTGGTCTGCAATTTTAAATTACTTTATCATTACTGTGAGAAAACAGTTTTCAGTTTTACAATGCTTTTTGCTCTTTACTGTTAGACCAGTAAAATTTTGGCATCATTTCTTAGCAGTCTCTCTCACATCTTTTGTCGGAGAACCGTCTGAGGATATACTTGGAATCATATTTGTGCCTTTTAAAGAGCAGACTCACAGGCTTGTAACTTGCAAAGTAACTAAACTTCTTGGGTTTTGCTTTCTTACCAAAATGTTGCAGTAAAAAAGGAAGCTATTGAAAAAATTTCCTTGGAAGCCTTCCACTGCCGAAAAACATTTTCTATGAAAGCCATCTATTTTTTTAAAAGGACAAAGTATAATCTGTTTTCTTTTTAAATCAGCTATAAGTCTTGCCTAAATATCCTCTACTATTTGCTTGTGGAATAAAGCAGTCCCTATGCTGGTAACATTTTCAACATAGTAACACAACTATTAACACAAAAGTTTTAATTCTAGTGTAAATTTGCAAAGGAGAACATCCTTCCACCTTTGAATTTCAGGACACTGCAGTTTTATTTCTCAAGAAGCAATATTAGAGACACAAAAGAAAAATTACTGGTTGGCATACTTTGAAAAAGAAATAGACTTTATTAGAAGGGCAAGTTTTTACTAATCAACCAGACTTCCAAGTCCTCATTCACTTGTAAAATTCTCACCAATTCCTTTAATTTAGAAAATGATTCAGAATTATTTTTTTATTATTATTTTTACAATGTATTTTGGTAATAGGATATGAAATTTGAGTGTAATTCCAACGTTAAATAGGCATAAACAGCTTGAAAGTATACATCAGCAAACCGCGCAGCAAAGAAGTATTTAAAAACTCTTAGCCACAGTGGCTGCAGAAGCCAATTTTTGTTATATAATACTAAAGATTTTTTGTTATCTGAGATTCATTTTCTTTGAATACAAAGTAATCCAGAGGCAAGACCAAGACACACAGCAACCTATAAAAGCAGAAGAAGCTTGCAACTAAATAGCATGGTAAAAACTCTGCTTTTCTCATGTTTTACTGTTTACAACACTTGCAAATTTTCCAATCTAGCAGATCATGCAAATAACTGAATTTACTCAGAGATATTTTTCCTCAGCTTTAGTTGCAGAACTATTACAAACCAGGGTTTTTTAAAAAATCCCTTCTAAAAGTCTTCAACATCCTGTATCAGAATCCTCTGTGACTGGTTTTTCCCAGAAGAATATATTCTAGTGCTTTACTTTCCCTACCTATAGTGGTAAGCTGCGGTCCCTTAAAAGCAAGTGAGACTGAAGTAAGACTGAATAGTTGGTCCCATTTCTACAACAAACCTCAGCTGAGACAGACATGAAAATTACATCTTGTCCTAATAGGCATTCTGATTTCAGCTGTCAGAGATTTGAGCAGGTGTTAAGTAAGCTGAAGTACATATTTACTAGTTACTAGAGATTTTCTTTACATTTTTTACCTTTTGATTTAATGTCTGCACCTGCTAGACACATTTGTTACAATATTCCAGAAAGGAAGGTATAGCATAAACTACAAAACATTCTGCAAATATTCCCTTTGCTTGGAAATTTCCTCCTTTTTCCAGAAAGACTGGGGAAAAGAACCTAATGTGAAGCAGGATGGCTTTTTGGCACTATGACCTCTATTCATTAGGAGCCAGCTGTACTTAACTGGCACCAACTTACAAAGCAGATTCACCTATACTAACTCTGCAGGAATGAAAACAGGGGAAGTAGGGACTTCTGATCCCATTTCAGTTCCTACACTGCCTTGGCAAGAGGACTCTGCTGGATTAACACTTTTCTGCTTCACAAAGCGACATAACCAAGAAGGTGTGAAATCAAAATATCTCTATTTTAGATAAACCACAAGAAGTGTTGCTGTCGACACCACTTGAATGGCAACCCTATGGCTGGATTCTCCTCATGACATTGCAGACAGCCAGACATGGGCAAGATGTAAATGGAAAGTACAACACAGTAAAGAACCTGAATGTGGCACCTGAGACACATGAGGTTCTGTGTTTTCATAAGCAAGTATGTTATTACTATGGTCTACAAGTCTTATTGCCATTATTACATTTGGCTGTTAAAACATCTACTTATTACTAAAGGATAAAAACTTGTCTGGTTTTCATTCTGAAGGGTCAATATCCAATGGCAGTTAGACACAAGTCCAGGTCCCAAACTGCCATGTCTCTCATATCAGAGTCTCATAGAGGTTTTTGGAGCACTCCTTCTCTTCCCAGTGACCCCTAACAAACAGCCAGTATGCAGTCCATGTGCTCTGTTCTACAGTCACTCCAAAGTCATCACACCCCAGAACCAACATATTAACCTCCTGCATGTCATTTTTTTCCCTATGTTGCTTGTACTTGTGCAAGTGCTTGGGGTTGGTCTCTTGTGACCATTTTTACCTTTCCTGGGGCCTCTCGTCCATCACCTTGGTCCATGTAGTTGCCACCCTTAACTTCTCTGTTGGAAAGCTTTTGTCACCACATTTGTGGCTGAAAATCCCTTACACCATTTTGTCAAGTCCATAGCTAAAGGTAGTTTTATCTCATGTTGTCACATCAATTCCATCTGTCATTCCTTCAAAAGGGACATATAGTCACAAAAGCCAAAACACCTCCTGCAAGTCCAGCCACACCACCACTTGTTCATTTGCAAGACATCCATTGTTACACAAGCCTTCCACTTCACCTGTGGAACTGAGGACAAGACAACCTGAACTCTCACATGCTCCACCTTTGCCTCCAGAGCTTCACAGTCTCTCTTAATTTGTTCTAGATGTCACTTGGTGTAATTAGTGCCCTGCAGGGAATCAGTAAAGTGTCATAATCTGAAGGTCAAGTGAATTTTAGCAGTCCTCTAAAACAGCCTGGATCTGGGCTCCAGCAAGTTACAAACCTCCTGTAATAGCACCTGGGTGCTACTATCCAATGTGAAAATGAATCTCCAACCACTAATGCCCATCACTTTGTGCCAATGCTCTGTTCAGGCCCAAATGCAGAAACCTACAAGAGGCTACTAATACTTTTTCTTCTAAATATATTCTCTAGGAAAAGGTACCATATATCTCAGTGGGAATCTTGGAGAGTACAAGAAAGCAATTTTATACCCTCTGGATTTGATTCCTTTGCCAGTGGAGTTGCAGTCTATGTGCCCACATTGATTGCCATTGCAACAATAAATTCTGCTCTGTAACTACAAAGATGTGTTTCTTTATCTATCTTTATTTATACACAAACAGAATGTCCAAGATCATGACTTTTCCTAACATCACTAAACAGCTTGGTCAGGAAGAATCTGTCTTCTTCACAAGACAAAAAAAAAAAAAAAAAATTAGATTTAAGATCTCATATATACTGTACTGAAACCCAAAACTGTATGTGTCAACTCTGTATGCAGATCATAGCCCAAGACCATAGCCCTATTCAGAACATACAAATGGTGTCAGAAGCAGTTTGAGGTCATAAAAATCCCATTAACATTTTGGAAGTGAAGTCAGCTTTGTGATTTAGTCTATTCTGGTAACTGGCTACATCTTTTCCTTCAAAAGATGGGTCACTGTCCTAAGAGATGTGTAATCTTTACAAAAATTAAATGATTTTACCGAACAACTACTGAATTAAGATTAATCTGTCTTTAACACTAAAGTACTTGATCAGCATAAAAAGCTGTAGTTCTTTGTATCAAACTAATGAAAGAAACCTCACTGATATAAAAGGGACTATTTGCATGCTTCACTAACACATATATGTTGTTGTTTGAAGAAAAACCATACCTATACCCACCAAAAATACCCCACAACCTTGTTATTTTCTTCTTACTGCAAACAAAACAAACACAAACCAAAAGAAAAACCAAAAAAAGCCAAACTCCAAGATTTTCTTCATATACCCAGAGTTGCTTTTACTCTTTTTCTCAGAAGGATGATAGGCAAAACCCCATTTTTTTTAACTTATGACGCAGTCTAAATCTGGTTTATGATGTTCCAGAAAGACATTAAGAACTTCATTAACAAAACCAGCTATTTTATCAAGATAATGGCATATACACAAAACTTTATTTAGTTTTAAATACCACCATTTGTCCACAAAAGAGGTTCTTTTGCTATTCTGTCCAGCACTACAGCATCTGCTAATACTTAACATAGTATTTAATTTCACTTCAAGTCTCAAAAAAAATCAGCAGCCAATACTTCCATGTTCAATACACAAATGAAAAAAATATTAAACATTGTTAACTTCCCATTTAGATACGGAAACCCCTCCTTAAAAACAAACAAACAAAAAAACCCGAACCAAACCAAAACACCAAAAAACGAAACAAAAAAACCTCAGTCATTACATTTAATAGGTAGAATCAGTGCCCAAGGGAAACCAGGATCCTCTGTGCTTGTCCTCAGAGTAAGGAATCCTACAGTACTCCTGCTTCCAAGGACATAACTTTAAAACATGTATGCCAAGCCAATGCTGGGAAAATAAACAGAGCAGATGATCTGGATGCTAACTTAACAGCTAAGAGGTCCCAGAGATGTGAGCAGGTGGTGAATAACAGCTCACAGGGGATAATTCATACTGAACAGCACCACAAGATTTGAAAAGGCTGATTCTATTAAACATTACAGTTTATACCCTAAGAAAAACTGAAGGGTTAAAAATTAAACAACTGGTGACACTGCTGAGGCAAAAGCAGCAGGGTAGTTGTGGGCAGCAACAGGGAAATGTGAACATGTCTCTGAAGTTCCCATGTATTGCTAAACCATACTGGTATAGCCTTAACTTCTTCTCAGAAATACAATCATCCCTGGAAGTGTTAACAGAAATTGTACTCTTTATAACTCTAATTCAGTTCCTCTATTCAGTATCTAATTCCAAAAGCAGATATATTCTCCTGACCCTAAAGGAACCATAAGTTCTTCTCCAAACCACATCTTTGAGAAGACACTCAAGCCAAATACTTCTGTCTAGAAACATGGAGATAGCCTCCATTTAATTAAATTCAAACTCAGGAGATTCCAAAAATATGTCTAGACAACCATTAGCAATTTAACTAAACAGCATTCTCATAACTGCATTAAGAAAGTGCATGGCTTGCTGACCCAATGACCTAATTATGTGTTTAAAGAGCTTTAAAATAAACTTTCCTAAAGGAAATATTTGGCATGGCTTGGTTTCACCTACTGGCATGGTTACACATTCTGTCATTTTCCCACCAAGTGCCAAGGCAAAATTCACAGCTCCCCACAAAAACTTGCATTCTGGGTGCAGATTTTAACCTAGGTTTATATATAGGGTATTATATACAGGGTATTATTATTTTAAAAGAGGTAACAAGAAATGCAGTGTTCAGGAAACTATATCAACTTTAACTCATGAGAAAATTGAACATACCAGAGAAACTGCAAGTGTCATGCAACAGCACGTACCAATAAGAATGATCTGTAAGAGTTACCTTCATAATATATAACTACTAAATGTAGGTCATGAATTAAAAGTTTCAATTGCTAAAAAAACTCTAGAATTTGCTTACAAAAAGTGTTTCTCAGTGAGTTTCTCAGTCCTTTATTAAGTTTTCTTTTATTAAAAATACTTCTGTGAAAAGAGTGGAATAAATTGTTTTCAGCAACTGAAAGCCAGAGTGTTTTCAACTATGTTAAAAATAAAATAATAATTAAAAAATAGACACTCTTGCATTCATATACAAAACAAGTGTACATAGCACACATACACAGCAAGTAATCACAGGTCAGGAATGAAAAGAGTGAAAACTTTCACTGAATACTCCTGTGTTTTGCCCAAATTTCTTGTAATTACTTTTGAACTACCATACCACTCAATTTCCAGCTTTGATTTCGTGCTTCATTCCCCATATTCAGGTTAAACTAGATGAGCTTCTGATGTCTTTTCTACATTGAATTATCCTAATATAGTAACATATTGCAAGTATTTTAACACAGAGCATTATGCTAATAAAGGAATACTGTAACTACCGCTCAGGTCTAGGACATTGTGCTTAGATTCCTCTCAAAGACCCCATAGCTGTCCTAAGCTCACAGTGATGAGCACATGCTCCTTCTAGCCTTCAACACTGTTTAAAAAAGAAACTGTTTTCCTGTTTCAGAAGTAGTAGTAGTTTTAAGCTTCTGTGCTCTGAACAACACTCAATACATATTCCACAATCCCAGGCTACTGCAATAACTCAGTAAGACCCCAGAGAAATGTAGCTGAACTCTGAAATATGTTTCCACTGGATAACCTTAGTTTTCTAGCTACCCATAACCATACCTAGAAAGTGAACATACACTTACTGTGCTCCCTAGATTTCTGTTTCCCAGATTTTTGAATGCATGGCCATGTTCAGCATTGTCCCATTATTATGATCCAGCATCTTTTGAGTCAGGGAAGGGAATCTATGTTTCTCAATAAACACCACCATTAGAAAGCTACCAAGACATTAACCAGGTATTTTCCTATACTGCAGCATCAAATATCCAAGCCACTGACTGTCCTGAAGAAGGGTGGTGCAGTCTGTACCTCTCAGGATGGGAGGCAGGGACTGGCAGGACAGTGAAGGCTGGAAGCTTGTGACTTTTGGCACAAGGAGGAAGGTTCCTCCTCCACTAAAGATTGGTAATCACAGAACAGACTCCATGCCCTTGTAGCCAAAGAGGTCTGGGAGCTTTGTTCAAGACAAGACCCAAGGCAGTTAAAACTGGGCCATGTGGGGACATGAGAAGAAAGTAGCAAGTAATAGTAATGGAGACTCCCTGCTATGAGAAACAAAGAACTGCATCTGCCAACCTCAGTCACCATCTAGGAAGATTTGTACTGATATGGGAGATTGCAGAAAAACTGACAAGACTTGTCAGGTCCTCAAGCTTTCACCCTTCTGCTGCTTTTTAATGTAAGTAAATAGGGAAGTTTCAAGCCTGACTACATGGCCCTAGAAGTGATGATCAAGTGCCCATATGGTCCAGGTGACATTCTTGATCCTGCTAGTGAAGGAAAAGGCATAAGTAGTGGATGAACCCTGCAAGTAAGTAACTGTTTTCACAGTAGTGTTGTTAACAGGGTTTTTTGGTTTTATGACCCTTTCTGAGGCTTGAGGATTTTTAATAAGAGATTGGATCCAGTTAAGTGAGGCAGAAGAGTCTTTACCATGGCTTAGCCAACACAGTGAGGAGAGCTTTAAATTAGGGATGACTGGGGTGGGCAGAAGATGATGACTAACAATAAAGTGAGAAAATTGTCAATCCCATTCACAAAGTTTGTGGGGGACAAAGCAATAGGGACCTTGTAACCAGCAAAACGGGGTTGAAGGGGGCCTACCTCAAGCACATTCACACAAACAAATACCAAACAGAGAGAATTATGGGCAAAATTCTCACTCTTTTTCTGAGATATCAGCCAGCTGGGTGCCTCTCAAGTGCACCAAGGTGTGCAGCACAGGAAATAAACACAATGAACTTGAGGTCTGTGTGCAGCTACAGTTATGATCCCACTGGGGTTAGAGAGACATAGGAGATTGCGACACTCCTGTCAAGAACTGTTTACAGATACTGGCTATTTAGGATGAATACAGCAAGGAGAGAGAGTTGTCCTTTACATGAAAGAGCAGCTAGAAAACAGAAAACTCTGCCCTGAGACTTATGATGAGCCAGCAGAGTTTAAGGCTTAGAATTAAAGAGCAGAAGAAGATGGGTGACACTATGGTGCACATCTGCTGCAAACTTCCTGATCTGGAAGAAACAGGTGAAACTGCTTCAGAGAACTGGAAGAACCTCACATTTGCAGGCACTACTGAATCTGGAGTGCAGTCTGAAGGTCTGGGCTCCCCAGTGCAAGAGGAAAAGACCTATCGGAATAAGTGTTTGAAGAGCCACAAAGCTGATCAAGGGATTGGAGCATCTGACACACAAAGATGAGAGAGCTGAGATCGTTTAGTCTGGAGGAGAGAAGACTCAGAGGGATCTTATGAATTGTATCAGGTTTGTATGGCAAGGTTTTAGTGGAAGGGGGACTGCAAGGGTGGTTTCTGTGAGAAGGTGCTAGAAGTTTCCCTTGAATCCAACAAAGCCAATGGCAGCTGGCTCCAAGACAGACCTGCCACTGGCCTAGGTTGAGCCCATCAGTGATGGTGGAAGTGCCTCTGGGATAACATATTTAAGACAGGGGAAATATTGTTGTGCAACAGCAGTCAGGAAAGAGGAGCAAGAATATGTGAGAGGAACAGCCCTGCAGACACCAAGGTCAGCGAAGAAGGGGGAAGAGGTGCTCCAGGCACTGGAGCAGAGATTCCCCTTCAGCCCATGGTGCAGACCAAGGTGAGGCAGCTGTGCCCCTGCAGCCTGTGCAGGTCCATAGCAGAACAGAGATCCACCTGCAGACCATGGAGGGCCCCATGCCAGAGCAGATTGATGCCCAAAGGATGCTGTGACCCTGTGGACAGTTCATGCTGGAGCAGCTTTGCTGGCAGCACTTGCAGCCCTTTAGGGAACCTAGACTGCAGCAGCGTGATCCTGAAAGATTGCACTCTGTGGAAGGGACCCTATGCTGAAGCAGGGGAAGAATGTGAGGAGACCTCCACCAGAAGGTAAAGGAGCAGCAGAGGTAACATTTGATGAACTGACAACAGCCCCCATCCCCTGTCCCCCTGCACCACTTCAGGGCTGAAGTTGGAGAAATTGGGAGTAAAGTTAAGTCCAGAAAGCAGAGAGAGGTGGGGGAAAGATATTCTAAGATTTGGGGTTATTTCTCATTAACCTACTCTGATTTGATTTTTAATAAATTAAATTAATTTCCCCTAGACAAGTCTGTTTTGCCCATGATGGTACTGATGAGTAATCTCTCCCTGTCCTTATGTCAACCCACAAGCCTTTCAGTATATTTTCTCTCCTGAGGAGGAAGGAGAAAGAAGATGAAGCTGGACATTCTTCAGTAGTATGCACTGAGTGGAGAACACACAATAGGAACAAAATTAAATACCAGAAGATCCACTTAAACATGAAATAAACTAAAACATCTTTACAGTGGTAGTGGTCAAGCACTGGAGTAAGTTGCTCAGAGAGGTTGTAGAGCCTTCATTCTTGGTTATATTTAAAACCCTGTTGGACAATGTTTTGATCAACCTGATGTTATTGACTTGATTTGAGCAGGGAGGTTGGATTAGGTGCTCTTCAGAGGTCGCTTCCAATGTCAACTATTCCTTGATTCTGTGAAGTTATGTGGGACAATAATGTCTAAGCTAGTAATTAACTTACAGTAGCTTTGTTCTTAAAATATTTTCACACCGCCTAGGCAGACAAAATAAGGCTACAATTAAAGTAAGAACACAAGTACAAACCTTCTTCAGGAACCACTTTTAATTGAACAGCTGACAACTAAAACTGGGATTCAAGCCTATATACCCTGTTTTGCACAGTACTATCTATAGTATAAGCAGTCTTTCTCAGAAATTTGATATTTATATATCTTTTAATGCCAGAGGCTTCTCCTATTCCAAAATATGCTGAAGATATTTTTTTCTTCCTCAGGCGTAGAAATTCCCAGGCACAAACTCCTCTCAATATTGCAAACATAGCTATGAATATATGGAACAAATTTTCATCACGTCTTTAAATTCTTAAGCCTACAGGGAATACATGTGTCCAAAAAATTATCAGTTTATCATATAAAACAGAAGGATGTCCAATTCAGCTGTAATTAGCTTTTTAACTCTAGCTCTCTAAGATTAACCATTCAGATGGTCAGCTAGCCCCAGGCAACTTAAACACCTAATCACTGCACACAGGAACTGCTTGTGCACTTCACTTTTCCAAACATCTGCTTTGTTCCTGGCAGATGGAGTATCTACACACATGGAAACTTTCAGACACAGGGTCACCGTGTAGGCCAAGATCATGAACTCTTCCCCCCAAATTTCATAGAAATAAATTACTTTATGATTGTACTTACCCCATTCTATCAAACCTTAGCCAAGAGGTATTCTAAGCAATGTACTTCATAATCTCATAGTTGTCAGTTCTAATAGACAACATGCATGTCCATAGCAACAGGGGAAAAAAAACCCTGTTGCCTATCTAACCATTTCCATATCCTTAACTGCTGCTTAACCTGACTTTAGAATTTTGTTGTCAACAATTTACCTAGTGATAGAGATTACCTTAGGTACTATTTTAGTACCATCTGCAATATTTGGGAGGTTTGAAAAGGTTGGGTTCTGTCTCTAGAAGGGGTTCTCTTGTGATCTCTTTTGCCTTCATTGACAATGAAAATAATCTTTATCACATCAAAATATCAAATATTTAACTCATTCTGCCATAGAGTTTGTAATACAAAAGGTTTGGCAAAGGACCAAGTACCCATTACTTTTGCCAAAAGAAAGCCAAATGACTAGTAAAATGTGATAGAGCAATGAGAGGATTGGAGACAGGGTTGTGTTCTCTGAACACTCCTATGGCTATAAACATAACCGAAGAAGAGAATGACATTCAGTCAACATACCACTGAACTCCTCTTTTTCCTTCCCTTGTTAAAAAGTACAGAAGAAAGTCAACCGAGGCCACAGAAAATGGTCCACAGAACAATATTCAGCAAGAATTTTGCTATAACATTTGGCCAACTTCAAGAAACATTTTGGAAAGTGATTAACGAGCCTCTGGCAAGGCTGTGCAGTAACAAATATTTCAGACTGTGCTTGAAGTATTTGTTACCCATCATATAGACAAAGCCATGGGCTAAGCACTTTGGCAGTGACTTTGAGGAACAAACCAAAACTCCAAGATTAGCTCAGCTGGTTAGAGTATGGTGCTAAAAATGCCAAGGCTATGGGTTTGATCCATGTATGGGCCGTTCATTTAAGAGTTGGACTTTATGATCCTTGTGGGTCACTTCCAACTCAAAATATTCTGTGATTCTGTGAAGGACGTCGTGCAAGGATTGGTGGTAGCTACAAATGGAGCAAGCAGAGAGTGAAGTTGTTGCAGTGGTGGGAATGTTTGCTTCAGCTTGGAAAGCAAGGTTTGTCACCAATGTTTCACACACTCAGTAAAAAGAACACGCCAGTAATCACAGCAGCAGAAAGAAAATTAATGATTCACCATGTGCAACCATGGTGAATAGCCAAGGGGATAGAAATACTTGACAACCTATCCACTTGAAACAGTTGAAGGTTCCCACAGAAAATAAATTCCCGAGAATCATCTAGACATAAGGTGACAAGGTAAGTCCCAGCCACCTCTTACAAGAGAACATATGGAATTCCTTTCAACATAATACACCACCAAGGCTTTCTGCAATTGGTATCAAAATGTCATTGTTACATTAATACCCTTTTTCCTTTGAATTGTGTAGCCAAGTGAAAAAATATGCAATCAGTCTTCATATTTAAAGCTAGCAAGTTTTATTGTACTTCAGCCTCTTTCCAGCCCACCCATGTACTTCAACTATGAATGAAGCCTCACTTCCTGAAGCAGTGTTATGAAATACATACAGGAGTCCACATTAGCAGCAGGCTGCTCCCTCAAACCAGTCAGATTTCTCAGCACCATCAAGAACACCTTATGACCCCAAAGTAGCACTTAAAATGTTCCCATTTGAGTAAATTTTTTTAACCTTTATAATAGCTTCTCTTACTAGCTGAAATGAGTGCACAGGTCCACCAGTCAGCTAGTTAACTGTTCCCTTGTGCATCCAGCTGCTGGCACTGGATGTGTCCATCAACAAGGATGCTGGATGCAGCGCTCCAGGTGGGGTCTCATAAGAGCACAGTAGAGAGGCAGAATCACCTCCCTCAGCCTGCTGGCCATGCTGCTTTTAATGCAGCCCAGATACAATTGCCTTTATTGGCTGCAGTTGTAGACACAGCTTAAATGTTTTAAGTTGCTTGAGAACCAATCTCCTCCCAAAAGTCAGCTTTCCATTCTGTTCAGGGGCTGAGAGAAGGCTTCCTCCTCTCCATGGGGCAACTCTGCTCAGCAGTAGTCCTCTGGGGCTGCTCCAGCTGTCTCAGAGCATCGCCCATCCTCAGGGCTTCCAACCCTCCAAAGCTCATGGTGGGTAGGAGCAAACAAGTCAAGTCAAAAAGCTCCACCAACAAACATGGTCACTAGGGCATGGTATGGAGTGTCTCGAAACAATTGCAAGGTAAATCAAGATGTCATTTATAGTCCCATAACAGCACTGGACTTAAGACAGCTTTAATTTCTTGGGGGAATCTACAGTGCACTGTGCCCAATAAGATATACGGGAAGGGAAGTTACAGTCATCTTCGGTTTGTTAGGGTTTTCCCCTGAAAACCAGTTCCATTTTGCCTCCTGCCAAAATTGTCAGGATTTCCCCTGTATGCACAGCTATAGGCAATCAGCTTTCCCACAACACCTTCTGCAATTTCTGTACTTGCGACAATGTGGTTAATCATTATACATGAAACCTACACAGCCCACAGAACAGTCCCACTCCATGCTCAGCACAAGCTGTGTTTCTCTTGTAGCAGAGAGGGAGTTTCTTTGCCCTATCAAAGCATGTTTCATATGCAGTTAGAGTTATTGACAGACTGTTTGTTTCTTTTGGAGAGGATAAGTATCATCTTTCGCATGTCACAAAGACTCAGTTTGAGGAGAAAATTGTTAACAACATTGATATGTCTGCATTCAATCATTTGCCTAGAACTGTCTCTAGAAGAATGCAGCACGACAAAAGGACCAGTCCAAAATTTAACTGATTAGCCCTTAAAAAAAGAAAAAACAAATCCTTACGTTAATAAGACCAGCTGCAGAGAGACCCACTGGACACATCTTTCTCTCTTAAAAACTGAACACGTAAATTCTCCCTTGCTCTCATGGGGTTCCTACATCAGTACCTTCACTGAAGAGCCAAGAGGCAGAATTCAGCTGTGTGGGCAAAAGTGCCACAGGAAACACCAAACCTGAGGAATGCAGACAGCAGTTTTATTAACATTCAGGTGACACCTAGTACAGGCAAAAAGACCCCCACATTTCTGCAATTGATTATATTCCAAGTAATATCCTACAACATGGCTCTTCCTGAATTCATAAATGGTTGCAAACAGGACCTGCTCTAGTGAAGCATGTGAATCACAGTCCTTATGGGTCTCATTCATGTCGCTTCAGCCTCAGTTCAACAACTGTTCCAGTGCACATCTGTGTGCATGACAGTCCAGCCTTTTTTCCCACATTCTCACTCATGTAAGAAGTCCAATTTCATAAATCAGGCAATATTGCAAGCACTCCAGCTAAATCCTTTCATTACATTACTTGCCCCGTGTCAGCCTCTGCATGACAAAGTAACTCAACCTGTTGCCAGGAACTAAATGGTCAGTACTTCAATGCATTTGAAATGGTGAACCAGGGAAATTATTCCTGTGCTCCTTGGAAAGCACAAGGCACTAGCACTGCAATAAACATGTATGTCTTTTCTCATCATTTAATCTGAAAAGCCATCAGCCACCTCCTGTGTTCTCTGTTGTTATCATGACACTTTAATAGCCCAGACATAAATATAAATGCAGTCAGCTGCATGACATCAGCACAGCTGTGCAGCCAGTCTAATTGCTCAGCGTGACTATCAACTCCAAACCTGTCCTACTAGCCACCATTTTCCCTTGTGAGATAGCTTGCCCAGCATTGAATTTATATCCCAACTAACATCTGTTCCAGAGAAACTGGAAAATTATTTCACTGAAACCACGTGTCTGACTATTGTTAAAGACTAGGAAAGAAATGGGACAATTTAGCTTATTCACATTGATAATAGCTCTTATTTTTGCGAGCCACAAGATGAGCCTTGACAAGAGCTAGTCAACGTGCCTCTCTTACATGGGAACATCAGCTTTACCTCCTATCTGTAACTCTGTCCTGTGCTTCGTTCCTACTCCCTCTCAAGTGCAAACACACAGCTCCTGTCTACAGCTGTCTACTGAGAAAACTTACACATCTTTATAAATATTGCTTACACTTATGGCAGCTCAGTACTCTGAATGTATCCACTGAAGTGCATTTCAGATTTTTCCCTTAAAAAACGATGCTATGGCTATTCTGTCTTGAAGAACTCATTATTGCCTCTTAAAAACCACACACACCGCTTTTCTTCAGTTTACACTAGTTAAAGTGACCCAAAAAAACCTGTCACTGTGTTTTAACAAAAATGCCCTAACATAAATCAATTATATCCCTGCATTTAAAAGCAAAAACTGAAATAATGAGATCAAAATGAAGGATTTACTGCAGTGGTATTTATTTGACAACATCATCTACATTACCAGGGCTGGCATAAAAGTGTTATCTAAAATAAAAGCCTCATTATTTCAATATAATTCATTACTGAGCAACTATATCCATCCCTTAGGTAGCATTGAAATTACTGATACTCTCTAATTAAATAAATTCTATAGATTTTTGCAAGTGGTTCCAATACAACTAAAGGCAAAAATTACAGAATAAATTGAGATAAATATGGCAGCTGGCACAATGATCTTGTCATTTTTATGTTTAAACCAAAAATCTTTTTATCTACACCACTGCAGAAGGAAATGTAACCACAGAGTATTCAAGTGGTTAAGTTCCTAATTAAAAAAAAAAAAAAAAAAAAAAACAAAACACAAAAACCCAGACAAAACTGTTTTAAAAAATTCTATGAAACTACTCCCATCATTCTCGTAAGACTCTGCAGGCTCAAACATTTCTGAAAGAAAAGTCTCTAATAACATTGGGAATATTAAAAAAAAAGCTTAGTTTGTACAGTTTATAGCTAGACAGCCTTTTTCTTCAAGATAAAATTCTAGAGTTATTTGCAGAATATAGCATGTGAATGGCTGAACATAACCTGTTACTGTTATCAGCATTGTCTTCCCATCCAAGCAGAGCTTGTTCTATGGGCACTTAGGGAAGAGCAGACTGAATTGACAGCTATAGCTTTTCTGTGAACTGGCAAGCAGCCAGGATATCTCAAATAAGTGTAAAATAACTTTCCAAAACTCCATTAGAAAAGATAGCACCTTTGAGAAAAGGAACAATAATTCTAATGTAGTTCATACAAGATTTCACAGCTATGTAAGTCTCCACACTGCCAAATGGGAGCAGAATGCAAGGTAAAGAAGCATAGCAAATAGATGGATTTTATAATCATTAGCACCTGGTTAATTTCCCCTCTGTGCAATATTTTGCTCAGTCACTGTGTCTGGGCCAAGAATAAAATGCCATCTAAAAGAGGAAGGGTAGCACACAGTCAGATTGTATCACAATGTTCCTCTTCAGAAGATGAACAGCCTTGAAAATACCCCTTCCTCCCTACAAAAACATCATCTTGATCCAACAGGCAGTCATTAGACATTTTTCATAAACATGAAACATATGCCAGTGTTCATACATGCAGTTTGCAATCCTTACTTCTGCAATGGAGTAAGATACCTTTTGTGTTTGACTATAAGCCAAAAGCATTTTGGTGCCCACACCTGTCTTCAAGAAGAGGATTTCAGAAATGCTGGGATTAGAACTGAACCACATGTCATACTTGGAACTGAACCACATGTTGTAATTGGAAAAGTAAAAACATAAGTAACCTCTCAGTGTTTGCTCGTGAATAATCTCTATCAATGAGAGCAACCCTACTGAACAGTGAGAGAGCAGTTATTTCAAACACACATTGAATGGACAAAGTATTGACTATCTCTATTTGTTAATAAAGAATCAACTTATATTTTCCTGGCCAGAAATTTTCTCTTGTACTTGAAAGAATTTTCTCATTTCTTGACTCACTACTTCTACAGATGGAAGGTCAGGATGAAAAAAAAAAAACACCAAAAAACCCACCAAAACAAAAACAAAACCTATAAAACATCAAGAAACATAAAGCATGGAAAAGCCTGTGTTGGTTTCCACTTTTAGCCTTTCTTCATCTAGAATAAAATTTTATCCATGATGGGGTGCCAGTAGAATTATACCTTTTTTTCTTTCTTAAATTGGTACTCTAAGTAGTCATAGGATAGCACATAAAAGATTTATTAAAATACACTGTCATTCTAAGACAGGGAAAAGCTAGTCTGATTTGAAACTTGAGCCACAAGTCCGATGTAACATTTTATTTAGCAGAACTGCATATGAAAGGCAACTACGCTACTGGATTAGGTACGAACAGAAATTTCCAAAGAATCATGTATGAAATACTTATCCACTGTTTAGGAAGAAAGAGAGACCATCTGTGACAAAAACTGTTGTACAACTCTGGAACAACAAGATCTCTTGAAGATAAGCTAAATCCTTAGCAGAGCAAATTTAATAAGATTGATTGAAGTCAATGAGACAGAATCTCACATCTTGAAGTTATTTTTCTTTGTAGATTGCTACCTAAGGAACACCTGGTGGCAGAATCTGCCATTGCCTCAGTTCCCTGCATGTTTATCACATACTTTCATCATAACCCACTCTTCTTTGTTGTAAGAGGATCAGCTGGGAGTTTCATCACTGTCCAGATATGCAGATAGCAATTATCTTTCAAAATCAGTATATTGGTGGTGTTGCACCATATAATCACTTCTTCCCCACTTGGAGTCTTCTGGTCCTACTTTTTGAGTTTAATGACTTAAACCAAAATACTAGCTATAATACTTGATCAAATAAAAGGCATTTTCATCATCAAGGGAACTTTCAAACTGTCAGCTAATGCTCACCCTTTATTCATGATTCTGTCAGAATCAATAATTGCCATAAATAAAATACATGAATTGCTATAAAATGGCAAGTAAGCACTGTAAACAATGCAAACTTTAATATGAAGTAGAATGGTTCACTTCAATTTTCATGTAATTGTGTTTAGAAAACCACTAATTTTGAAGAAAAAAAACTATGCAATTTACAGGTATTATTTCATGTTAATGGTGAAAGAGTCATAAGAGAAAGGTTTATTTTTAAATCTAGAAAACTTTAGAATGGCAGATATCACTAACTATGCAAAGCCAGTGCCATAAAGGCCCATTTTTCAAGTATGTCTTTCATATGGCCATGCACTGTAACACAGCGCCATCACTGCCTGTATTAGCGAGCTACAAAAGCTGCATTCAATGCTGACAAAACTCTGCTGATCTTAGGGAAGTAAGAAAAAAACCCAAAAAACAACAACAACAAAACAGAACAAAAAAACCAAACAAAACCCAAAACCAAACAAAAAGCCAACAGCCTCAACAGCATCACAGACCAACATAAATGGATTAATATACAGAAAATAAATTCCAGAGCCTTTAAAGAATCCTATAGGAAGCCATCAGTACAACTGCTCATCAACAGATGACACCAACAAACCCAGAAAGGTTTTTATCAGTTTTCCTATAGAATACGGTGTGGCAGCACCTATTAAGTACATTGTATTGCATCAATGAAAGTAGGTATTTTCCACTTCTTTATGGGTTCAGTTCCAGGATTTGTTCTCCAGGGACTAAAAAAAATTTTAAAAGACACACAACATACAGATTTCCTTCATCTACAAGTACCCTATTCATCTCAGGTTCGTTAAAAAAATACCCCCCACCTAAGAAAAAGGAATCTTTAGAATCTCAAGACTTAGATTTGCTATTTTATTAAGTGCCTATTTTGCACACACTGTAAACATTCTCAGTATTTATCTCCTGCAGTCGATGAATAACTGAAGTAATTTCATTACTATTTTACAGTTAGAGTTAAGGACGTGGTATTTATAACTCTCTCAAGGGGTGACAAAAGACTGCCTCTGGGACACAAATTTACTTCTTTCAAGGATTTATCTCACAAAATAATACACTAAAAGAATAATTGCATATTTCTGGAACTATTATCTTCCCCAGCCTTTCATCCAAACTTTTCTGTATTAGCAGCTTGATTGACCACTACAGAAGCAAATTAATCTGATGTCTTTAGTCTACACATAGCACTGGATGCTGTCCAGATTCAGTTACTCATTTGATCCATGTAGATAAACTGGTAAAGAGCTAAAAAAAAAGTCTTCCCAGATAGCATGAAGTGTTCAGGAAGAAATAACCCTTATGTTTGAGAAAGGGTCCATTTCAGATTTTGAATTTGATGTTCTGCTCACTTTGGGGTCTGCAAGTCTCACAGTTTACCTAATCTTTAGTTTCTAGTTTACAAAAAGGTTTATGTGTCCATGGCCCTAAAATTATAAACCCACTTGCATTCTGAACTCCAGATCTGATAGCAGATAAGACAGATCCATCCTCACTTTGGATGTTATATATTCAACAGAAACCAAACTTCAAAGCTATAGCAGCACAGGTAAAAGTCTGATAAGTGGTCTCTCAGACAGAGAATTACCTTCATGGCCAGATAAGGCAGTCTATACTCACATTTACAGTTTTCTCCACTATTTCAAAAAGATAAAAAAAAAATTAAAAAAATCTAACCAGCTGCCCATCAGGAGCTACTGCTAAATGTCCTTGAGGTCACCAGTGAATATGACTGCCATGAGTGCTACTGCCTCCTCGCCAGCACAGTCATTGACACAGCAATAGCTCAAGGACTGTCTAGACTGTCTGTCACAGATTCCCATCACACTTCTTTGATGAACACATTTTCTCTAAGGCACAAGAATCTTTGTCATACAAATGTCTTTGAAAACAGTTTAGCATCCATTTGGAGGAAAAAAAAGATTTATATTAAATGCTATAAATAGTAACTCTAGCTCATAGGTAGGATTTTAACTTTTTTTAACTCTCCTCTTCAACAGCTTAGGAGGATGGTATATAGCAATACCATAATTTATATAGCAATATCATAATTTAAAAGCACAAAATAGAAGGGATAATTCAATTTAGGGGGTTTTTTTGTTTGTTTTTGTTTTGTTTTGGGTTTTTTTTTTACATGAAATTTGGCTTTTTAACTTCGACCTTATATTAAATTGGGACTGTGGACGTATCTTATATTATCCATATCCACTGTCCTCAGACCAGACAAAAAAAGAAGTCTTTTTCTGATCACATACAAAATTTGATCTGTGTCAAGGTAATACAGTGTTTAGAGTCAAAACACATATTAACAAATAAATACAACTTGGCCAGCAGTACATACCTCAGGCCCCCCTGTAAGTGGTTACCATTGCATAACTCGGGTAGAGAAGAAACAGGACACAAAGCTTCTTGCCTGAATGAGACCTCCCCTGAGTGCAGCACAGCACTTCAGTGACAGGTCACCAAAAATCACCTATTGCTTATGCACACATGTATGAATTTTCTCAAGGTTATGAATGAACAAGATTTGTTAAAGGAATACTTGACTGTGGGTGGAATAAAAGTATACGATTTACACTAAAGTAGGATTTCTACTAACATCCTAAAAACATTTTAACTTCTCAGGTGTGACCTGGGCCTAACCTCATCATCCACTTCAGTAGCTCAGATATCTTTCAATTTCTGTGCATAGGCGACATTTCCGAGTTTGTGTATTGGTATTTCA
The DNA here is from genome assembly GCA_035222235.1 of Margarornis squamiger. Taxonomy (NCBI): domain Eukaryota; kingdom Metazoa; phylum Chordata; class Aves; order Passeriformes; family Furnariidae; genus Margarornis; species Margarornis squamiger. Next base: position 76,089,424 of record JAWWTY010000077.1, read on the forward strand.
GCCCTATAAGAAGTTCTTATAAATCTACTTGCATACTGTGTCCTCTCTTTGATGGGAGGACATGGAAGCCAAGGAAAGTGCAGAAGAAATTGTTCAACTTCAGCATACTGAAAAGCTTCAGTTCAAGTGTCTTGAACAGAACCAGCCCTGCAGAATGAAAGGCTTTGTAACACCCTCCCTCTGTGCAGTCAGAAAAGTTTCAGGGAAAGGAACCCATTGCATGGTTTACCTTGGCTTTTGATGCCAGCTAGAAGCCAAATTACATCAGGCATATGTTTAGTAAACTTTCCCACATAGTTTTGCTCTGCATTTCAGTACATACTCAGCTGTTGCTGTAAAAAGGATTGATTATATTTAAGAGTTCACTTAGCTGCTATAAATTTATGTAAGCCGGCATTTGGACTGTTCCTTGCAGCAAACGTGGCACAACTTGCATTTCTCTTTATGCTGTTTCTGTTTGAACAACCACGTCCATGATAATGTATGAAGAAGAGTAATGTAAACAAGTTACTTTCTCGTCCCCTTGTACACCTGATGCCACCGAATGCTGCAGCTATAGCCACATGGGGAGACAATCCCCCCTGTCCCTCCGACGAGGCACACCTCACTCGGAGGAGCAGTGGCTGTGCAGGGAGAAACACTAGAGGGCAACAAATGCCCTTAAATAAGCTTAACGGAGCGCAAAGGTTTATTTAGTACTTCTTACTTTTGCCAGCAAAATTATCTTTCTTTGACTGCATGCTTTAGCTCAGATCTCGTGCAAACGAGATGCAGATCATACCGTGTGGGCCAGGCTACAGGAGTATGTATGTGCTCACTGAATGCCAGTTGCTTTCCTTCCCATCAACCCATATCCCCGCGCCATTCCTTCTTCCCATAAAAGGGTCAACCATGTCTTTCAGCGACATAAATTTAATCTTTTCCATGTAGTGCACTTGTTTATTGCCTTTGCAACAGTAAAGTACCTATCCATAACTGGAAATAATTGCTTTAATGGAAGAGAGGATTGTCTTGACAATGGAGAGGGAGAGAGAGGGGAGTTTGGCTGATTTCCTTATAGGATTCTGTTAACACTAATGAATAATATTACAGGTTTGTGAGTTTTGATAGACAAATTCACCCTTATGTCTGATAGGTTCTTCCCGTGAACCATTTACACAGCTTCCCAATAATAATCCTGCACAGAGCATCTGTAATAATCTTCTGCTTATATATGAACATGTTGTTATCCAAAAAGGAGGGGGGGGGGGGGCAGGAGGGGATGGGGAAGAGATCACTGGGGATGGGGAAGAGATCACTTGAGCATGTCACTCACCTATAAATTTGTACATGAAATTAGACAAAGAAAAATAATTAGACAAACAAGTTGTATGAAAGCTTTCCCTTTTACTGTTCGCTAAACTCACCCCAGGCTATTAGGAAGAATAGTTTTGCCACTTGAAAATTTTCATACCAGTTGAACAGGATAAATCCCATTCTACTTGGAAGATCATTCCTTGGGTGTCTGATAATTTAACAGGTTGCCTCAGTGCTTAAGAAGGGTAACGGTTCCTAGCTGGGGCAGAAAGTGTTGTAAAGGGACCTTTCAGGGTTCATAATCAGAGGTAGCATAGTAGCATCATTTAAGAGCTGCCTGAATTAAGAAACAGAGTTATGGATTAAGGAATAAGGTTTGAAGCAGAATGAAATAAGCCTGTGCTTAGTACAAAAACAAAACAACCCAAAACAAAACACCAAACAAACCCTGAAAGAAATGTCATATTCTAACAAAGAGGTGAGCACATGCCCAAAGTAGAAGGCTTTGAACCTGAGCAGAAGAGGAGTCTCTGTTTCCTGAGAAAAGTACAGGTAAAATGACTTTTGGAAAAGAAAGTTGCAACGACTTCTACCAACTTTAACATAATACACAGCTACTTGTATCAAATTCGACCAGTGTTCTTCTGGCTGAGTCTTAGGATTCCCTTCTGCATAACACCTTACAATGTGAAGTCAGCGTGCCCATGTCTTGCCATCAGACAACTGCTGATAAAGTGGCCCTGATCACAAAAGACCTCTGTTACCGTGTCAATCACTTCATTAATTCAAGCAGCAGTGATTTTTTTATTTTTTTTTTTGTAGACCCTGCAGTTTAGAAAGTGGCCTTAAATGGATATCAAAGCACTTCTCTATGACAGCATTTACTTTTCATTTAAGGCTTCAGAAAATTTGTCCATAAATTCTACAAAAACAATTTCAAGATGAAATAAGAGAAGCAAGCAAAGGAAAAAAATCATGTTCAATTACCCTACACTAGTGTTCTTGTGTCTTCCCCCTGCTAATCCAGAATACTTCTGTTTAGTCAAAGCAAATAGAGACTTGCATTTGAGATTAATCAGAGCTATGTAAATGAAGGCAGCTGTTTTCTACAAGACCCCTTCCCTTTCTGCTGAAGTGAGATGAAGAAGGTGATGAAAAGGCAGCCTGCTGGTCAAAGCAGTTCAGTTTGGTGAGACAAAACCAAATCCTCTGTTTCTATGACTTTCTCATTGAATGTGGCCATGTAACAAGCCAAGCTTTTCAAAGGCAATTGCTAATTGAATACAACAGGTTTTCTAAAGTGCCTAGTGTTACTAGGGTTGGAGTCATTAAAAAGTCAAATGCCCACGATTGTCACGAGAGAGAGAAGACGCCCTTTGAACATGGATATTTATAGCACTTCATGCGCTCTTCAAAAAAACCCCACAAAACCAAAACACAAACCAACAACCACCTCCAAGACACTCATCCCCCCCCCAAAAAAAAAAAAAACAACAAACAAAACAAAACCAAAACACACCCCACTAAAAAAACCAAACAGACCAACCACAACCAGGTTCTCCCTGTGTTTTCCCTACCAGGAAAATATTAAATTGTGAACACATAGTTTGCCTATCGACCTCTCTGTCCATATCCATTTCCCACCCACCTTATCTAACTCAGAAGTACTACATAAAGAAACTATTTAAGAAACATGTAAGAATCTGTTAACCTTCTGAAAAACCATAATAAAATTAACTTGGACCAGACTCTGCTGTGAAGCTGAGTCTTTTCAATAAAATGCAAAATATTAGTTGCTGTTTATTTAACATTTCCCATTCAATGAAGGGATGGAATCAAGCATCTCAATCAGGACGGGGAGTCATCCTGCGATCTTATCTGCAAAGACTGCACATGGCAGTGATCAAAGTTTTAAATCTGATTTGTCTCAAATGTCATGTTATTTTGCCTTACAAATTCAATAAAGGTTTTTAATGGAATAGTTGTGCTATATGTATTTGCTACTAAACATTGAGGGAATGGATGAAGTGTTGATGAGGACATTAATAATTCTAACATAAGGTGTGCTTCATGATATATCCAGGCTTGATACTAGTCCAGAACAACACTTACAAGAGAAAATTTATTTCTGTATTTTGGTGTGACATGCTCATACAAAAGCAATGACAGCCTTATTCTTGTTGTGATTCAGTCCCTACACAAAGGAACAGAGAGGCATGGGCTGTGAGGAGTGTGTAGAAGCAGCTACCTAGCATGAGAGGTCTGGAATGGGGACAGGTTTGGTCCTTGTATAGGTCTCCTGAAGCTGCAGATCAGCCCAGATTGTGGTGCTTTATGTTCCATCTCTTGTTTGCAAGCTCTGGTGGTATTTACAAAAAAAGAAAATATAATTAAGACAGTCAGGTGTCCATCTTCCCACCTCCCCCACTCCAACCCTTTGTTTTCTTCTATTTTTGTCTTCTCCTCTCAAGCTTCTCTAAGCCCTTTCGCCCTTGTGGATCTTGAATACAAAAGTTATTCTTAGTTAACCTAATCTCATTATAAGCCTCATGACAGAAGCAAAGAGAACATACCTTCTCATGCAAAACCCTTATCCTGGCCCAACAGGCCAGGAGCTCTGTATGTTCTATACCCAGGTTTTTTGATAAAGCTAATCCACACACACAGAGGGACAATGGCAGTGGGGGATCCCAAATAATCCCCTGCCCAGGTACTCCCAAGAGCCATCAGCCCGTCGAAGGCCCATTTCTACAAGTCCCAGGAGAGCCTCAGCTCCACTGCCCAGGCGTTGACCCATCATGAAGGCACAAATGAGCATCTCTCCAGAGCCTGTTTCAGGCTGGCAGGTACCTTATGGGATGCAAGAAAAGAGCATTTTGGGATTGCACAGGATTTACTGTGGTTTTTGTGAGGAATAGAGGGAAGCATGGAAAAATGGATAAGAGAATCAGAAGGGCTGATCACATGTCAGCCAGTCCAGCACAATTTGTTCTGTCTTCTCAAAAAACTTTGTTTTTCTGAGGGGAGGAAACCTCTCTATTCTCTGTGTGTATGTGTGTATGCATGCATGTATGCAGAGCTCCAGCTACCAACAACTGGAGAGCGAGTCTGCTGGTAGGTAGGTGAAGCACCCTGGGAGCCAACAGCCTGCCTTGTCTCCAAGAGCGAGACCACTGGAGAAGCTGCCTGTGGAAGGACCAGTGGGATCAGCTAGGGTTTGGAGGTCAGTCAGATACCCCATCTTGTGCTGTGCCTCTCTAATGGCAAGACCACAGGGACTTGGCTATGAGAATGACCCAAGGGGTCCTGGCATGCTGTATGTGCATGGAGGTCTGGACCAGAAGCTGGATGGGTGCTGTGGGCCCCACAGTGGGACTATATTTCCAGGCACCAGAAACTGGAGAGGCCAAAGTCTGAGGGCAGCTGATAGTCTGATAGTCTGCATGTCTAAGCCCGGCTGCTGGAGAGACTCACGTGGTACATATGTGTGTGTATGCATAATATATATTTATAATTAGCAATAATTAATGGTAATTATTGGAAGTAATTATATAATTAATAGCAGTTAATATGCATTAATGACATAATTAATATGTTGATAAAATATAAGTGCTGTGTGCATATGTACATATGTAGAGAGACAGACACATATAATTATACATTAATGTTTCAGAATAAGAGACTTTCTTCTTGTCCAGCTACAGAGGAGAACAAGATGAGCTACTGGTGCCATTTGTGTGCCTGCCTAGTCGATCTGCATGGTCAGCCAAGTACATGTATGTTGTATATGTGCAGGTTGGTGCATGAAGGTGTGTATGTGCATGCACATTCATTTACTGGGAATACACACTCTGCCCCACCACTGACTGGAATCAGGGGTTACAGAGCTGCAGCAGCTTCTCCCCTGTTGGGCTAGTGGACCCAGCCTCTGACCTCCAACATACAGAATACAGCTAGAATTCCCTATATATTCTAGATGTACTTATAACCATCCAGTGTGTAAAAAAACTAGCCATAACATCACATTTGAGGAGTGCTTCTCTTCCCAAAGTCACTGACTATTTAGAAATATTTTAGCTTTTTCAATGGTTATGCAGAACTAGACCCCCTTCCCTGTACCAGCACCCACTGTAGCTCATATGCCACATGAGGCTTGCTGGAAGATAACAACTGCAACAAAAGATAATGGTATCTGTTAAAAAAAATCCATTAATATCTGAAACTTTTGAACTGACAGACTTCAAACTGCCAGCTACCAAGGCTTTGGTCTCAACCACAAAGCACTGAAAATTGAAAAAAAAAAGTGCCATGCATTTTTTTACATAGGAGAGGAAGAAGCATTAAATATTTGGCCTACATAAATTTGGATTTTGATTAACTGTATTTCACACAAACCAATCAGATAAATTATTAGAGAGAGACACCAACACTTCCCAGAGAGCTTAACACATCTAGATGGCCACTATCAGCAGCCTTGTCAAGAACACTCACTGAAAGCATCAACTTTCTTCTCAGCCAAGTGACCAACTACTGCTTGTTTAACCAACTGCAGTTCTGCCACTCACAGCAGCATCATGCGTGGAAGGGTTAAGGTTCTGTACATGACCATATGTCTTCCTCACCCTTGCCAAGACAGTGAAGACAGACCTCAAAAACAAACAATCAAAAGCAGAACAAAGTCCCATAAAATTTCCAGACAAGTTTTCACATACTACATAAATTTTTCTTCACCATCAGTGCAGAAAATAGAATTTCCAACCTGCAGGAAACTAATAAAACTCTTCAGTTCTTTATCAATAATCAAAGTAGTACACAACAAGACACTAGCTAACCTAAGGATAGAATTAAATAATAAAATGCTTCTCTCAGTCAGAATTCAAGAGAGCAGAAAACATTCCCTGCTGGTAAATTCTTACTTCCTAGGTAGTACATAGTGATCACAGCAAGAAAATCCACCAACAAGATATGAAGGAATGTTAAACCCAGTTTTCTTTATTCATGTAATGTGGAAGAAACTAAACAGTGGCAGCTCTGCTCATGCTGTGCTGTTGTCACCTCCTTTCCAAGTGGTGTAACTGGTATATATTTTTTAAGTCACATACCACCACGTTTGTCACAGTCCTGACAGGTTAAAATAGTTCCTAGATTCTCAGAAATTCAATAGCAAAACTAAGATATTTTGATTTCTGTTTTTTTTCTCACTTGGGGACATACAGTGAAAATGTGTGCAGTGTAGCCACCGAAGCACACCAGTCATTTGCATTTAATGCTTTCTCCTTCAAGAACCTTTTGGTCTGAACACAAAGTCCCTCACTGCCTGAGACAAACTCCTCCCTTACAAACTACAGACAGTAGACACTTGTTAAACCTCACCACTTGCCTTCTCTGGTAAGAAATATTTTTTCTCCTGACTCTTTCATCCACTGCTCAGATTTCCTCCTATCTTTCATCAGGCTCAAGAAACAGAGATTAGGGAAAACTTTCCATAACTATTGGAAGGCTTAAAGGGAAGTAACAGAATGGAAAGTTCTGCCACAGGAAAAAAAGAAAAAAAAAACCACACAAAAAAACCCTCACCAAAAACAAAACCCTCTTTTAGGTGACATATTGTTTTTGTAGCAAAGAGATTTGATTCCAGTACAGACACTGCCAACATTAGCTAGAGCTAGATCACCTAGATACACCTTCAAAGCTCTTAAAAAAAAAATAAATAAATAATAAAAAAAAAGGCACCCCAAAAGCATATTGTGACATGGTCTCAGACAAAAAGACTCTCCAAAGCTTCAGGAAAACAGTACTAATAGGCTGGTCTTGGTCTATTTGTGTTTTACCTACTAAATATTGGAGTTTTACTCTGTTCCTTTGCCTCTCTATTCTTCTGTTGCCAGTTCTCCAAGTAAACACAAATTTAAAGCCTGTGTGGATCAGATCTGGGAAAATTAAGCTATGCAGCACTCAGAGGAAGCCCTTTTCTTCCCAGGGAAGAGAGAAAGAAAGAAGTTGCAAGTCTGTCCTCTCAGGATGAAATGCTATACAGGATGACCAGTCAAATGTCACAATCTAAACCTGTGGGAAGCATCATGCTGAGGTGCAAATCAGATTGAAGGAATCCACTTCTTTTTAAGGAATTTAAGACTAAAACTACGGTATTGACCTGTCTAAATAAGAGTCATATGGCAAGGCAAGACTGTGTTTTGACTTGAAGGAAAAAACAACAGAAAAAGAAGGAGACTGGCACACCACGGAAGGCATCAATCAGCAGAGAGATTGTTGCAGGTCAGGACAACCCAACCAAGGGGGAGGTATAAAGATTGCCTCAAAAACACACATTTTGAGCCTGAGGACTTACAATAGAGACCACTAATACCGAGTCTAAAGCACTGGCTACAACAAAGTTCTGAGCCACTGGAAGAGCAGGTTTTAACTTCTGGGAATAAGCCAGGAAAAGATATGGTATCATATCTTGCAAGAAGCATCACATGTGACTGAACAGCTGCATTTTCCAGAAGTCACAGGATCTATTCTTCTCAGAAACCACAGGACCTAAGTAGATGAGGTTTAGATCTTTCACGTTTGAAACTGGCAAATCCTAAAGGAGTTTAATGTGTCATAGGAAGTATTTCATCTCTGGTGTGCCTAGGACTGGCTACATTGCTTAAGGTTTGTCCCTTGGGTTTCATTCCCAGAATGATTGTTTCAGTGCAAAGGCCTGCCTGCTTCATTTTCTTACCTTCTTTCTCTTCCTTAGCTGAAAATCCCAATTACTTAGCTAGAAGAACATTTTTTGAGGCCAGAAAGCCCCATTTCCTCTGAACCCATCCAGAATTTCAAACAGAGCCCTACTATAGAGCAACACACTCACACATGTGCAGGAATAATTGGAGTATAGCATACAGTTGATGCAGACTGGTTATTTTAGGCAACGTTCCCCCCCTCCTTCATTTCAAGTTCCTTCACAAGGGTATTATCATGCCTCAGCATGACCAGGGACAATATCACAGGGAGCTTTTGGTTAAGGGGAGATCAGTTCATGCTGTAGAGGAGTTTGAAGGCTCAAAGGAATAAGATCAGTTGAATTTAGTCACCAGGCTGCTACCAAAGTCACGACACTTTCATAGGAATAGTAGAAAAATGCAAAGTACTTGTGAAGAGGAAGGAGGAAAGCCTACCAGACCCTGCAAAGAGGAATGAGGAAAGCCTACCAGACCCTGCAGTTACCTTCTTTCAGTTTTGGCACGCTGTCAGAACTACAGGTTCTACTACACAGCTATTTTACCAGGAAATGCAGGCTACTTGTGTGTGCTGAGAAGTATGGTCTAGTGGAAGGTGTCTGTGACCATGGGATGCATGTTGGAACTAGATCATCTTTAAGGTCCCTTCCAACCCAAACTGTTCTATGACTCTACGATACTTGTTCTGGTTGACTGAAAAGGTAGAGCTCTGCATTGAACATATTCCAGAATAACGTGGAAAAACTGAGCCAGACTTTGGACACAGTAGCTTCCTATCTTTCTTGAACAACTTAGAGTTATTTAGAAAAAAAACCAAAAACAAACAAACACAAAAACCTTGTCCCCATCGCTATACTTGCCTGTCACTTCCTATGGGGAATACAACATCAGTTTGTAGGAATAGAACTTTCCCAGTGTATGTTCAAGTCTTGAAGAGCAGGGCCTAAGCCCTCAAGCTGCAGAGTCCCAGACAGGTATCCTAAGTCTGAACAGAGATCCAGCCCAATGCCAAACCCTTCAGGGCCACACCAAACCTAGCAAGCATGTCTCAGGAAACAGCAGCCATACCTGCACTAGTGACAATTACATTATTTGCACATCATTCTAGTACATCACACCAATCCTTAAAGGAATTCATCAGTAATTTCTATTAAAAATTATAGTATTAGAGTCACACTACTGGCTAGCCAAAACCTCTCCAAGAAGCTTGGAAACCCCTCCAGAGTTAGTAATTTCACAAATGCAGTTTTGTCTCTGGTTTTTCAAAGATTTCACAGCCCTCGGAGGAATACCGGTATGTTTACCTTACAGCTTAACTAATTAAGTTAATTCCATAGCTAACAGGGAAGGATGCTTGTGCCTTTTAGAATAAAAACACTCTTTTCTAAACTTTCATTACAGATAGGAAAAATGAAGGACAACACATGCCTAGGTGGCCATATCATGCATTTTCATGGCAGAAATAAGTTTTAACTTGTATTACATGTTTTGAAGCATCTGAAATGCAGACTGCCAACAGTGTGGTGCTTGTTTTGAAATTTTACATTTTTAAAAGGTTGGTTATGACAGCAAAACTTTTTACCACTAGCTCTGTCATTCATTATATGCAGTCACCACAATCATAATTGCAAGGAGTTGTTTTTCAGGACTAGTGAGCAAGCATATTTATTGGTGTATCAGAAATAGCTTATTTTTCATAGTTATAATCAGAAGGACTCCAAATGGAAGATGAGCATTACCATGTGGGAGGCTGGAGATACAGAATAGAAACATGAAAACCAGCATAAAATTTTTTCTTTTCGTTAACTACCAATACAAACTGTTTACAAGAAAACCTCATCATCTTTCTACATCTTTCATCACTGTCACTGAGTGTTGACCTGTATGTGCCCTCTCTTTCTTTCTCCATTTAGCTCCTAGGCTTCCAGCTACCTATCAAGCTATCCAAGCAGCAGCATCAACAAATAAAATACTGCAGTAGGGCTATTTTTCCACAAGAAGGACACAGATAGTACCAAGGATGTACTGATATTTAAACTCACATGGAGTAAGGCTTTTAGTCAAGCTCTCTTGAGGCCTGAGGATTGACACTAGTATACTCCAAAACATATTTAACATCACAATTATTACCAGGATTTGGTAGGCAGACTGGGACTGAATTTCTGAGTCACCGTGGTGGCTCACATCATCATGTAAGTTCTTCCAGTGCACTGGGTTCAAAACAGTCCAAAAATGATGATGCCTTCAGTGCATGGATCTCCCTTATGGCAGACAAACCGTACATTTGCTCCCACACATGTATACAGACAGGAAACTAAATATGCAATTACCCAATTTGCAAGTGTGACACATGTGCACACATCTTTGAGGACACACCCTTTCAAACTTCATCCTGTATTTCCCCAAATTTAAGTCAGTTTCTCTCCTCCCACAGACACCCATCCTGCTTGCCAAATAAAATTCTGGAAAATAACAAGAAATGAGTAGCACTGGTCACTCTGGCTGTTTATGATCCAAAATATTTTTTACTCAATTAGTGCTTTATGTAGGTTCATCTTAAAAATAAAAGAAGGGTGGGAAGGGGAAAGGGGCACCAAAAAAGATGATAACAGGAAGAGAAAAGTAAAAGTCAACCTTTTTTTCTGGAAGTCAGTTACTCAGAGAAGGAAAAAAAAAAAAAGCAAAACAGTATCTAAGAGGAAAACAAATCCAGGAAAGCAGCCCATTCAGTGATGATGTTTTACTCTTACAGCTTATTTTAGGACAAGTCTGTGCTGCTGGAAAGTAGCAGAGATAAATAACTGGCTTCTCAAGTCGTATCAATGATAAATGATTAAAAATTTAAACAAAAACAAAACAACAAAACCAACAAACATCTCTTGATTCTCTTCCAAGCTCTTATACAGCAAAACTGAGGGACAAGAGAAACTACCTGCACACTTAAATTACAATAATATTAACTCCTATACCAGGCTATGAGGTATTTTAATTTTAAGTTACTGAAGTGACTGCCAGAAACAGCAACTGACAGAGATACCTGTATTGGGCATACAGAATAAAATAGCAGTTGGTGAAGTAACACCAAATTAAAACCACTGTTTTGCAACAAACTGGCCAAAATACAGCATACTAAAAAAAAAAAAAAGGTAAGAAAAAAAGCTGGGACTAAAGATAAACCACTTAAGTTTCATAGAAGGATTAGTAAAATATTAGAAAATAATAATAACTTTAAAAAATCACAAATGCAAACCAATGGGAATTTAAGCTCTTTCCCCTCCCACACCCAAACAGGGATCATTACAAAGAGTAATATTTTTTTTCCCCCACCACACCTGGGCTAATGTTGAGAGTTAAGAAACTTGTGCAGGACGCTTGTCACCTCCCCTCCCCTCTGAAGGCGGCAGCAGCACCACCAAGCTCTGAGCACCCTCAGGACAAGGTCACACAGGCCTGGCTGGAGCCAGAGTCTACTCCCACCTCCTTGGGCTACGACCTACAGGTCAGAACTCACAGGACCAGCTGCTGAAGTGCCCAGCTCTTACAAACCCTAGGCCTTGCTGACGCTCATGTGCTTGTTCCAGCAAATGTAAACAGATGAAGCAGAGTCCTTGCCCCTGCCCAGAGACAGGGGGCTGTGCCCTGCCTGGTTCCCCACCATGTGCCACAAGCACCTCCAGCAAGCAGACAGGCACCAATTGTCCCTTTACATGAAACTCAGGAGCACTGAAGTGTTTTCTTTCATTTTGATTTGGGAAGGGTGTGCTCAGCTACTTTAAGATCGCTGAAATATTTAAAGTACACAGTTAGAGAATTAACCCTAACGTTGCCTACAGGAGACTCATGTTGAGGCAAAACAGTACTAAGAGGAAAGTCAATCACAAAGCCCAAGAAAGTCTATGCTGGTTTGCATCAAGCAGGGGCACTGACCTCTGCTGCTCTAAGGGAACCCTTCTCAATGCAAGAGCTATAGAGTCACACACAGGGATTTGAACCACGCATTTATGAACAGGGTTTCTGCCTCAGGGTATCAGTTCATGCCTTGAGGTGATCCTGCTGACAGCCAGCTCCAAACTCTACCTTCAGTCATGAATCAACACACGGTCTTTAAAATTTTTATTATTGTTGCTATTATGATTATTCTGTTTATGATCCAGTATTGGGAGCAGAGGCTCTAAAGTTGAAGACTGCCTTCTAGATGGAGACTAGACCACACTGCAGCATTACGTTCTCCTTCAAAATGAAGGATCTAAGGCACCAACATACCTTTAACAAAGCAGTGGCAACACAACACTGGATTCTGACCTGCAGGCACAGTTTTTGGAATACAAGAAAATTAGATCTCAAACTTCTCAAATGTCTTTGGAAGGCAGGCCCTGAAAATCAAATATACCTCTAGACTCTAGGACAAGTGCTTTAACCTCCCATGCTGAAATTCCAGAGAAAGGCAGGCATAACCCTCAGCTCAGTGTTTCTTGCCACCTGCACCCTGGATATTGTGTGATCTTTACAGATCAGATATCAAACCAACAATTTAAAGAAGCCTAAGCCCCAAATAGCTATTATCACCTGTTAGAACTTGACAACCTTCTCTCCAGCTTTTCTATCTTTATGCACACATACGTAAGCAAACAGAGTGAGTATGAAGTATGTAATTAGTTTGTATTCTGTGCAGCTTTTTTTAATTTTATTTTTTACTGTTCATTATTCACTGTGCACACATCAATACAAATGAAGCAACAACTTGACTGGTACAAGAGGAAGTGGGTTGTGATTTGCTACCAACAAACACCCCTGTTATCAGAGTGCTAATCGACTCAAACATTTTTGTACCTTACCCACAAAATAGCATTTTGGAGCACATTGAGGACTGGCTGCCTTGGTACCAGAGCACTAAGGCCACCTCATAGCCCCAGCCAGGGAGCAGGACAGGCTGGTGGGCAGCCGTAGCTCTAGGCTTCAGGTGCCTCCCTGGGGATGGGCCAAGGCTAGGCTAGGAACAGCACTGTCCATGACCAGGCAGGGGTGTAACAGACTCTTGTAGAACAGCTCAGGCAAGAGCGGGGCCCTGTGTTTGAACTGAAATGTAGCTCATGAGCAATAGGCAAAAAGTGGCCCCATGTGAGGCTGTTTAAGGGCACTGAGGACTATTAGTGCCCTCAAGGTGCCAGTAAGAACTGCTTGTAGAGTCAAAGCAAGTCTCATGAATAAAGGAACCATCATCCTGCTGGCTCTTTCAGAGGTTCAAGGCACATGAAGGTACCTGACATAAATGCCATTTTCAAAGCTCCTTTTGAGATTCTGGAAAAAGGTTACTAAGAGCCTTTTATTCTCCCTCTTCATGTGTTCTTATTTCACAGACAAGGCCAAGCAGGTAACATCAAACTTAGACAGAAATTTCCATAGGTTAATATATAATTAAATATTTCTCTGGATGGATCAACTTCAAACACCTGGTTTTCCACTGGATGACATGAACACTGGACAAGCATCTGCTCTGCTTGCAGTGCTTCTTAGCAAATTGCCTGACCCTTAGAATACCTTCATGATGAGTTTTGGGGCTTTACCACAGAGGCTACAGAAGCCTCACCCCAATTTCAGTAGTCTAAGCACACACAGTAGTTCTCTTTCATCAAGATACTAAGCTAAATTACTGGTTCTTTTTTTTTTTCCCTATCAAATATATATTTAGCACTATTTTTTCCCGGCTATATGAAGTTGACTAGCCTATACTTATCTTTCCAAAGAAAAACGTCCTCCAGTCAGTTCAAAATCTGGAAGTTTACGATATGCCAGAGGAAGACAGAAATCATAGCTTTTAAGTATTATGCCACATTAGCTGTAAGGAGAAGAGAATCATTATGGCTATTTTATACGGACCAGCTGGAAAGGCAGCAGCCACAGCATTTACTACCACATGGCTATTTCAGGACTGCAGATGCTTGGCCTTACCAGCCCCAGGAACTAGCTGAAAAAAAAAAAAAAAAAAAAAAAAAAAAAAAAAGAAAAAGGATCCCCAGGAAAGCATTTACTTTCTCTTCCCAGTGAGAAACCCTGTAACACAGAGACTTCGAAGCAACAAGAAAATTATCTGTGATGTTCTGCAGAAAGATACTGTTTCCTCTAAACTTCAAAGGACTCTGGGTTTGTACATCAGAAGCTGAAGGCTACTCCTATAGAGTCTTGGATTTTAAACAGAAAGTGGTGGGGCAGATTTTCTCTATGAAAGGGTTAAAAAGCACTGACCCAGCCTAAACACAGTGCACTTCAAGGCCCAGATGACGTGATGGCTAAGGCTATAAAAAGCTGCAGCCACATAGTAAAAGGGTAAAGGAAAAACATTTAAAAAACTTAGTTTTTCTTTTCCTGACTGCTAAGAAGGATGGGAAGGGCAGTAAAGAAATCTTCCCTGGGTTGTAAAAGACTACTATCTCATGCAGAAAACAAAGGTATGGAGATAACTGTGAAAGAACCTGAAACTGAATTTCTTACTAAAACTTACCGTATTTGGTAGGGTATGGGTGTTTCAATGCCCTATTTGGAGCAGGAAAATGGGGAAATAAAAGTGGAAGAAAGGTAGCAATGTGTGTGTGCTGCAGCTGCCTGAAGTGGGGAAGTGAGGGTGGGAGAGAAACCTCTGGAAGGTTGACTAGTAAGTAACTCCCACCATTTACCTTTCTCCTTGAGGGATAGTGCCACCAGTCTAGCCAGATTAGCTCAGTGATTCTTCAATTTTCTCCTTGGTCTATTGTACCTTTTACTGAGACCAATGAAGAACTTGCCCATCAAGGCTTCAGCACTGTTTGTGATAGCTCATTAGCACAAAAATGCAACCTCTACACCATGAGGGAACAAAAATGCTACTTACTGGGTTTGAAAATGACAGCCCAAAGAGCATTATAAATGTAAAGAAAAATTGCTCATGACTTTGTTTAACCTGTGCTGGCATTTAGGTACTTTTGCATAATAATGCAAAACTTGTCTTTATTAATTAAAGACCATTTTTTCGTACTCAGAGCTCATCAAAAAGAGCATGGGTTTTTATGACACTAGCTCAAAATTGCAATCAAAAATGAGTTGGGCATTTTTAGAGGGAAAAGTGAGTGGGGAGTGTTCCTTACCTGTAACATGCATGCAGTCTTGGATGACTCTCAGCTCAAAAACACTTCCTGAACAATGTATAATAACAGAGAATAGTGCTCTCTTCAACAAATTTGTCCAATTTCCTGTTGAAAATACTTAAACATAGGATAATAACATCCTGTGGTAGGGTTTTCTACTGCTTAACAAGTAGTTTTGACCCTGAGCACTGCCAGCTTCATTGAATGTTCCCTATTTCTGCATCAGAGGGGTCACTAAGCAATCAAAAGTCACATATGATCTGTGACATTTGAAACGCTATATGCAAGATCTGCTTCTCTCCTTGTCAGCCTGAGGAGTTGAAGTTTATTGAAACAACTTCTCATACAGAAGTCATTGCATAACTCTGCCCTTTTTCTCTTCAGTTGTGTTGGGGGGGGTGGATTAAGTGGAAAAAAGGAGTACAGGATGAGAAACAACATCATAACAGTACACAATGTGTCAGATACAGGTGTACTATGAATTTATGCAGTGGTCCAATGCTGTCTGTTCTGAACTCTGACCATTACAGTGTATTGAGCTGATAGCAAGACAGGTGACTACAACAAAATCATATAATCATAGAATGGCTTTGGTTAAAATGAACCTTAAAGATGATCTAGTTTCAACAACCCTGCCATTGGCAAGGACACCTTTCACTAGACCAGGTTGCTCAAAGCCCCATTCAACTTGTCCCCATCTATATACCATTCCTCCAAAATATGGGAGGACAAACAATTCTGTGTGCAAGATAAGAGTTTTTCCCTTTGCTTACTCTTTGAACATCACTTCATATCTGTCTACACAGAATTTCAACAACTGTTCAGTACCATGAAATTCTTTCACTATTACTTACAGCTTGCTTCAGTTATTGTACTCTGAACACCATGGTATCAGCAGCAAGACAACTAAAAGGGTAGCTTTTTTATAATACTAGTGCTGGTCAATAGTCTGGGTGTCAAACTACTTACTTTCAAGTATGCTCAACCCTAGACATATACAAGAATCCTAATAAACAGCTCTGGTCTCCTGACCACTTCTAAAGTTTTAAGTGTATTGAAGGATAAGAAATGCTGTGACCACTTCTGTTCATGCTGAAAGTTGAGTGTTTCTACATAAATACAGCAACAAAGGGTCTTTTACTCAAGTGTTTTGCTTCCCTTCGGTATATGTAGACAGCACACTTTAGATGTTAATTATTTATTTTTTTTTCCAATCAAAACACCCCTTCTTTTATATATCACTGGGGTATGAATAGAACCATACAAACAGTGGTTATTAATGCACTAACTTCTCTGAGGTGAGTTTGTGAGCTCATTAGTTTATGATTATCAGATCACTGCACAGTGACTTGACTTAGAAAGCCATAGAGACAAGAAAACTGAGTGTTTTACTATGTTTCCAACTAGTAATAAATAAGACAATTAGTTTAAGATCCTGATGAGCGTATGGGCACCCTGCAAATGCAAAGCTAGCATTGTACACAGTGGAGTCCTTCTGGGACAGAACAAGCCCTGTAAAGCACTTGAAGCATATATTTAGATAGTCACTGTGAATTAATTAACTGATTTAAGCTATCTAATGCTCACACAGGAAACATTTAGTTCTTGTACCTCAGGCCAGCATGGTTAGCCTTCATTGTTACATGGTAAGCCTGAAACTGTGGGCAATTTTCTGAGTGCTAGGCATTTTCAAACACTGATTGCTTTGAAAAGATTTTCCAAAGCAATTTAATGGTAATACTTTCATGGACACTTCTTCAGGTGTAAAACCTGTATAGGAACATCTCTATATATACACCACAAGGAATGATTACTTCTCTACCTAATCTGTTGCAGCTGAAGACATAAGACATCATCCTTGTATTTTCTGAAAAGCAGAGTATCATAGAGTATCAAAGGCATCTTCATGCACACTGACTCTACATTTGACTCCACAAGTGAAACTGAAGGTGAACCCAATATTAGTACTCTAGCATGGTCCATATTAAAAAGTTGTTCATAAAAATGGGGCATAATCCATTGGGAAAGTCAACAATCACATTGTCGTTCCACCACTTATGAACCAGTATCCTGCAGTTCTTACTCTCATATTTTTTTCCAGTCTACTCTTATGTTTGGCCTTGTTTCATTGCAGCACTGCAAAAACAAGGCTCCAGCAGAGTTCTGTGCAGAAGATCTCAGTGAACAAATAAAACTGTTCCTTGTACACAGGAAATTGAAGAAAATGGTGCCCCCTACCTGAATCAAGACAACTGCAGCCATAGGTGACTAAGGTGACTTTATTGCCATGTGGCACACTCTAGAGATGGCTACAAACAATGGTTAAAAAATTAACATTGTGTCCTGGGGCGTTCAAACAACAATTTTTCCATCCTAAGGAAACAAAACAAATAACTGCTTAAATGCATGTGGATGCCACCAAGAAGCATGGGAAAAAAAAATTACCTCATCTTCATAGCTCTTTTTTGAGAGATCATGCATAAGGGAGTCAAAGTTACTCCCTTTGTCAGACACAAGGGAATAACCCACAATCAAATTGAAAGCAATAGCTTTTGAATGTATAACTGCATGATTTAAGGAGCAGCTTAGAAATCTGTATTTGTTAGATCATAGCTGCTCTGCTAGTCTCAGATATATTGAACTGAAGCAATTTTTTAGCTCCATTATTTTGGTCAGCTTAGGGAAGGTCTTGCAATAGAAATAATGACACTATTAACTCCTGTATAGTGATGACTGCTGACCTCACAAGATGAATCATCTCTGTCTTCCCAAGAAAGAGCGGCAGAGACAACACTTAGAATTTTATTCCACAGTACACATTGCTTCTAATATGCAGGTCAGAGATCAACTTGCCTAAAGAAATATGGTGAAAATATGCAGTCCTCTCTGCAACAGAACTTGTCCACATCACTTGTCCTCCAAATGAAAAGACAGATAAGCCAAGTGCTGCCTTTCCCATTGCGGTTACCTTCAGAGATTTCTCCTCTCATGTCACAGCTATGTGGGTAGTTGCCTAAAGGACAAATTACTGCAGTCCATGTGAGAAGTGAGGGGAAAAGCACTGCTTCCATATTTGCCTCAGTCTCAGCAACAAGAGCCTTCATCAATTATTTATGCAGCTGCCATTACTTCTTCTGTTTTTTTCTCCAGACTGAAATACCTCTCTCTATGGACCAAAATTCACCTTCAATTATTCATTCAGTTGGGAAATTTTTTTCCCTTGCTAATTTAATTTTTTTTTTTTTGACTGAATTGTTGGAACAGCAGCAATTTGTAGATTAGATAATACTGAGCTTGAAAGTTAGCCAGGAGCTGTAGGTTGACCTGCAAAGTAAATCATCCAGACTTGGCAAGGAGGATGGAGTAAAGAATATTTCAATAACTGTCATTGGTTTTGCATCATATCATAAACATGCTAGCCTGATGCACGTGAATAGTGGTACCCATAATTGGATAACCAGCATGCCTGAAGTTGCATAAATTACAGTGACCTCTGTATATCTCTTGCAGCACATAAATCCCAGATAAACATACAAGCAACAAGTAAAATACCCAAAGAAATGTGCCAGTCAGCTCCCAGCACTAGGAATGCAGGCAACACATTTGGCTTGAGTTTATTTTTTTATTTTCAGAAAAAATTTCTTATTTTGCTAAGACATACAATTAAAATCACTTTTTTTTAAAACTAGCTCTACAAGCATGTCCTCATTTCCAACCTGTGTTACATATGCAGGGTACTCTAAATTACCACTGAAGCTAAAGAAAAGGAGGAAGAGGGATTTTAGATTCATTTTAAGCCCAAAAATACTCCATATCTCTGGAAATCTCTTTGAATCTCTGAATTTTATATTGAACCTATTATGCTGTTAAGGCCTCACAAACATAATTTGTCCATATTTTTAGAGGCTTTGCATGTGGTCTTCAATATAATGAAAGCACAATATTTTTAAAACATATTTAGAAAATCATTTCTCACTCTTCTTTCCCATTCTTCACAGCCTGAAAAATCTCATTATTCATATAGGACCATTTTGTCTTCTATTTCCACTAAACAAGACACTAAGACAACCAAATTTAGAACCTGAAAGTTCTGAAATGAGAGAGAAAAGCACCAAGAAAGCCAATTACTCTCATTACACAGACAGCTGTTGTGCAATGATTAATTATGGAGATAAGAGTGGCAGCACCACGCCTAAGGCTGAATCAAGTATTTGGCTTCAAAAGTGGGGACTTTTTTACATGAAGTTCCTGAAATTCTAATATTTATTTAATATACAAGCAAGCCTTGCTTTCACCATAAGCAAAAAGAGTCTGTGTGGAAGTCTCACCATCTTAGAAATTTTTTTAGTGGTAACTTCTCCCTATATTGGGTAGAGATCAAAGCACATTATTTCTGTCTTCTGGTCCACTCTGCACCGTCATACGCTACTAAGCAGAAGTTGTTTTCCTATCAAACAGGCAGCAGGGTTCTATGGAAGCATATTAGAAATGAATTGTATCTCTGCCTTAGATCCACCGTACCATGCAAACATGAATTTTCCAATGCTAAACACTTAGATAAATTGGCCAGATAACACATACATGCTATCAACACTCAGGTGACACATAGCATTTTATTGACAGAGTATTATTACTACACCAAACGATTTAGCATTTGGAAAAGACCAATTACAACATGAGGGAAGACTGGTTAAAGCTGAAGCTGAGGTAGGTGAAAAAATAGTCACATGACAGCAGCCTTATTTTAAAAACCATCTGCAGTTTCTGGCTTACAGCTGGAGTAGATCACTCCTTCTTTCTGACTGCATGAGTATCTCCTGGGGAGAGGAAGGAGGGGGCCAGGGAGGAAGAAGCACTGGCTGTACAGAAGACAAAGTCTCGCTTTCAGTCCATTAAATAAATATCCAAGACAAACCTCATCCCCACTTCTTTGCTCTGCCTCCTCTAGAAAACTGAATATAATAATTAAAAAAAAACAAAAAACCCCCACCCACAAGGCAATCCACTGCATTTCTGCCTCCACAAGCAGAGGGAAAAAAAATCATGACAAATATTAGGTGGCCTAGTAGAAGGTACTGAACAGATATGCAGGGAAACATGCAAAGGCAAAGAATACAGAAGAACAAGACAAATGAATTGGAATGCTCACTAAGTGGTCAACATTCAACTAAAATTATTTCAATCATTAATTCTACTACAAAACAACATTAGGCACCAATTAAATACAGAAGGACCTTCAGTTAAGTATCAATTTGTTGCAGAGAATAAGTAAAGCTAAAATAGACATGTATTTTAAACTCACATCTCTTAAATTGCTTTTACTTCAGACAAGTTTAGTTCAAATAGATCTGTCTTCAGCTTGTATCCCCGAGTTTTTTATAAATTTCAAGGTGCTCATATGGCTACTACTTTAGAGTTACTTTTTTATTAATATCCCATGTAAGTAAAACTAGAAAAGGCCTTTAAAAAGGCCTTTAAAAAATTCCCTTAGAGCATCAGTACATATTAAATACCACAGGCTAAGTGTACGACTATTAGCCTTCAACCCT
Organism: Margarornis squamiger; assembly: GCA_035222235.1. Taxonomy (NCBI): domain Eukaryota; kingdom Metazoa; phylum Chordata; class Aves; order Passeriformes; family Furnariidae; genus Margarornis; species Margarornis squamiger. The sequence continues at coordinate 76,110,118 of JAWWTY010000077.1, forward strand.
CCTGGCTTAGAAAAGTATTAAAAACTCCTTCCAAATGAAAACAGGCTCATTTCAAGCACCAAAGCACAACAAGCCCTGTACACTTTGACAAGACTGATGTATTTTGTGTCATGCTTTGATTATAGCTTAAACACTGGATTAGTCACTACCACTTGGAAATTATTTTAAGACCTTTAATCATGATCACGTAGCTAGTATCTTTCACCATTGGGACTTTACTGAGTAGAATAAGTAAAACATTAGTAAAATACAGTCCAACCTTATTTGATTATAGCAGCACTCTTCTTTCAGAAATAAGGTGAGAAAAAAAGACAGAAAAAATTCATTCTAAACCCTCAGTAAAATAATGGGTATTCCTGGAAATGCCAGTGCAGGCAAAGGGCTGTGACTGCAGTGCATCTGTTTAGTTTCACTTGGTTTGAGATTCTGCCCTTTCTTCTTGCACAGAGGAAGCAGGAGCTCATTGACTAATTGGAGTTGCTGAGCCCAAGGCTGGCAAGAATAACAGCTCTGGGTTCTCAGTGTTTCAAGGAAACTCTCCATTTAATCTTCAGACTTCCTCCACTGGCAGTGTTGAAGCTTGTTGTAAACTTAGTACATCTCCCCCGCCCCAAAGAGTCAAAGCCATGTCTATCCTACTGCAGCTTGAGAGTAGCTACTTATTTTAAGCTGCCACTTATGACAACTTCACAAGACCATGGTGATGTGAATTAGGAAGGTTCTCCCTCTTCTCTGCTTGCCCTCTGACAGTTATTTCTTCCTACTGAGAGAGAAGGGGGTTGGACGGATCTAATGTGCCCATGAAATATTACTGCAGGCAGCACTTTGTTTAATCTCTGCATGCTCTGAGGATTACCAATGGACATTTCACATTCCATTTTGAGGAGAGAACAATTTGTATTAATGATGCTGCTGTCAATTAACTATTGCTATGACTTCACTGGATTTATGCTCAGGACCTATTTATCTGTGAGGACTTTCGTGTTGTGGTTTCAGCTGTCCATTACAACAGCAGTCCCTTTGGAAAACCTCAAAAGACAGTCTCTTCTTCCCTTTTTAATTTAATTCCAGTTATTATGTGCATTGACAATAGCCTTTCTATGCCATTTGTTTATATAAAGTGATATTACTCCCTTTGAAAAAAACAGGAGGAGGAATCTGTGGAAATAAATGTGCCATAGCAGGGGACCACTTGGGAGTAAGGCTCCTTCACACAGGGTGAGCAGCTGTACAGGGAGCTCGCTGAGGGACCCAGTCCTTCTCAACTGCAAACCACCAGCAGGAAGCAGCCTCTGTGTAAGGAAGTGATTAGGTATTTATATCCTTCACTGTGGCCAGTAAACAGAATTAGTGTGACTTGGACCAAGTTTTAATTATACAGGAGCTTAATGATCTAAGCTGTTGTGGGAGGAGAGCGTGGGGGAAGAGAATGAAGGGTCAACAAAGTGTATCTGTCTGTTTTTTCTTCATCTGTCTTCAGAAATGGCATTTACAAAGCTGCTTTTCTGGGTTTTTCAAGCAGGGTTTCTTTCTCCCCTCCTTTGAATCCAAGAAATACTAGATTCATGACTGGCTCCTGAAGAAGTGAAAAGCAAAGAGATGTTCGGTCATATGTCAAAGTACAACTCCTTACCAGCCTGTAAATCACTATGCTTAAAACACCAGCAACCTCATTTCCCAACACACATCCTCAAACCTGCTAGACAGGTGAGAAAACACTCTCTGAATGGCACTTGCCCACACTCTGTGAGCTGATAAATTTACTCTGCTGCCTTGACCAACAGCACAACTTGACTGTCTTAGTGAAAATCCAGCACTGATTCTATTACTGACTGCTCTAATTAGAACTCTCAGGGAGTGTGGGCTGGTTCCTACCTGCCTGAAAGGAAACTAATCTCCTGCATACTTAACTTCATGAACTGTAATAGGATTGTGTTTGTCTCCTCATTTTTCCTACATACAAATTGGAATCAAACTACAGCAAATTGTATTGCATGTTACTCTTTCATTCCAGCTAGCAAAAAGAGCTCTGAAAAACACGTAGATTCAGTCTATTCATTTGAACATTTTGATCCTTTCTGATTTTCTTTTGCATAGAAGGAACAATCAATGAAAATATCCAGCACTTAGCTTGCCTAGGGATTCCCCTCAACTCAGCTGTTGCAGCTAGCATGGCAGGGAAAAAGAAC
>JAWWTY010000077.1:76112406-76128141 GCA_035222235.1 Margarornis squamiger
AAAATATCCAGCACTTAGCTTGCCTAGGGATTCCCCTCAACTCAGCTGTTGCAGCTAGCATGGCAGGGAAAAAGAACCCTTGGACTACAAAACTCATGTTTTGTATTCCTGAGTGCAGTTAAAGTCACAGCTAAGGTCTTGGCTGGTCTTCCTAGGCAAATGGATGGCCAGTATGTATTCAGATATTACAAAAGTTAATTTATAGGGATTTCATTATCCCCTGCCATTCATTTTTAGTCTGGACATAAGTAAAGAGAACTGGAATACACTGTAAAAGAGGTAAACTCAGAGACCCTTGTTTTGAATGTCAAATACTGACATTTCACTTTTTCATCTTTCAAGTGCTAATTGTTTCACCAGCCTCCCAACATTAGTCCAAACTGACAGAATACACATCACTATCATAAACAAAAATAGGGCCATCACATTTAAAAAATAGGGCCCTGGCATTCACTAATTCCACAAAAATAAAATGCTTTTATGTAACTACCTTGCAAACCCTTGGAAAGAAAGCAAAGGTGATCAACATCACTATCCCCTGAGTGATGCTGAGAAGCACCCTAACAATAAAGGTGGTCTGAATTGTGGCTTTAATACCATCAAAGAACATATTTTATTTTACACGTGAACTGAATATTCAGAGGTCTCTAAACAGAAAAGCGCAGCACAAGAAATCGTGATTTTCTGGCATTTCCTTTCATCAGTGCAGCTCATTATGATTCTAACTAATAAGCTCCCCTGTCAGCAAGGGTAAACCACTGCTTTGTCAGCTCAATTGCCACTCACCTGACCAGAGCACAGTCCCACAATCAATCAGCTCTGTCAAGACAGAGGCACCAATTCAACAGATGGAGGGGGATTTGAGGTATATCAGTTTGCCCTATGAATGCTCAATTAGAGATATTTCAAAAGAGAACTGAATTACTGGTCACCTGTGCTTGTGTTGAGAGGACACACAGTTAAGTACTTGCAAGCAATATGCAGAGCACAGATGTGTAGGAAAGGCATTGATGTATAGCTCAGGTAAAGGTTACACAGATTTAACAGCTGCAATTACAAAGCAGCTATTCAAGCAGTTAAGTGCTCCTCACCCTGTGCTGAGACTGCAGAACACAGCTTCAGGGTTCCTACACTTCTGTTGAAATCAATTTATCAAAGGTGTGGTTATCTTTTCAGAACAGCTGCTACTAGTTTACAGCTTAACCAGTAGTATCAGCTTATGTGGTCAAAGCAACCTCTAAACTGAAGTTACAAAATAAACCATTTATATTATCAAGCAGGTAGTATTAAGTGGATAATTCTGTATTCATTTGAGGGATGAACAGCTGGCTTCAAGTACCAAGTGAAGAAAAATCAGGCTACCACACTTGAAATCACAGTCCCATATTTCATCATCTGTGAGTCAGCTACCATAGAAACCCTCCTCTTGTTCAGTGTGATAAAGTTTGGCACAGCAAAAACCTGTTTCTCTATGCCCAAAGATTAAAAAAAAAAAAAATAAATAAAAATTTAAATTGAATCAGAATTCTGCAAGGAGCTACTTATGATTTTGAGCCAAACTTCTACACTTTTTAATCTATTGCAATTAAAATGACTTTCCTTTAGGCTATACTGTTGATAAATATAATCTGTGATGTGCTAAGGACTGTTTCTGCAGATTCCAATTTCTTCACAAACTGAAAGGATCATAACTTATTCGCCTAGAATAAATGCCACACCAGGAAGTCATTCTTCAGTTTTTTTAGGAAAATAAATTATTTTAAAAACACCATTTACAGGTTACTTCATTTCATAATGTGCAGAGACATACCTTCTTAGAGATGTTATTAAATATATTTACACAGAAACCATGCATTGAACTTGTGTAAAACAAAACATACTAGTGTGTTCTGTGGCTTCTGGTTAGAATACTTCTACACGTACCCACTTCACCATCCTGCAAGTGTGACTAGAACACAGGCAGCCTATTTTAAATTAAGTTGAAATAATAGTTAGGAGGGAAGGAGAAAGAACTTATTGAGCAGGAAACAGCATTTGCCTACAAATAACTTTTTAAACATGCAAATCTGTTCAAGAAGCTTAAAATATAGCAAAGGGTCACTCAACTCTCAATGTTGAATAAGGAAGAAAAAACAAAGGCCATTTGAAGAGAGGTCCTCTGCCATTTCCCACTACATTTATGCTAGTTGCAAAGAAGTGGGAAACTGTAGTACATAATAAGATGGGTGACTTAGAAAATGTGACCATGTTTTCAGAATCTAAATCAGAATTATTTTAGGCAGCATTTTTAGCACAAGAAATAGAGATTGGAAACAGGCCAGTGTAAAAATTACCATTTGTTTTTACTCCTCATCTTTTGTATGTGTTTTCAGAATGAAGCAATTTCTCTAGTTTCAAGAGTTTTATTGTGACACTTCAAACAAGAACTATTACTGCTTTTCAGGAGAAAAGATGTGAGAATATTAAGTACTTGATTTTCCTTTACAGAAACTATTCGCCAAACTGAAGCTTCACTCTCCTAAACTGTTTGCTCCTAACAACTCACAAGACTTTATCTCTCTGGTAAGGCCACCTGACATGCAGGGCCAGATGCCCAGAACCAACAGGAACAAAGAACGTGGCACAGATTGAAACACAAAATTGCAAAAGAGGAAAGAATGAGAAACAGGGCGTCATTGCAAGGAGGATAAGAAGCACCCATTCAGATCATCTCAAGATAAAAGCCAGTAAAATAAAGACACAAGCTACCATTAAACTACATACTGTTAATGCCACTGCACGTTCATCACATCGCACAGGATTCACAGAATCAGGGAGGTTGCCCTGCACCTAAAGTGTTTAACTGCAGGTTTTTTCCATTACTTTTCCACCAAGTTGAGGGAGTTCTGGAAACTACTAGAGTCAAGTCAGGAGGACTGAAATCACCGTGAGTACTGCCCATACAGTGTGTTTTTTGATGTCAGCAGAACAGTATTTTCCAGGGAAGGAGTTTCAGACAGTTAGTCATTGGTGATAGTGTAGGGTAACAGCTTAATTACAGCACTGTTTCCGAACAGCAACTTTCCATCTCGTTGCAGAACCCTGTAATGAGACAGCTGGCATTATTTTTAAGGTACCCAAGGTGAGACAAGATAGCAGTTATATGCTGTCCTACAAGCACAACAAATATCACAGGGGCCTTGGAAACTGTGATTAAGCAAGGGTCAGTGTAAATTTCTGTAAAATTTCCTGTTCAGAGGATAAAAGGCAATCCTATAAAATTTTAAGGAGAGTTTCTTGATTGGCAGTCCATGTTCTCAGAATGAATCCCTGCTTTTGACAATTATGCTTTGAGAATTTCACAATATAAGGGAGAAAAAAGGAGAAATTGGGAAAAAAAATGAACATGGTATGCTACACAACTCATTGCCAAACAGGTACCAATCCATCTGTAGTCAATTCACTAAAAGTGAAAAACCAGAAAAGCTTCCCAGATGAAAAAATGAATCATTGCATTTTAACACTTAGCAGCACAGAAAAGAGACCATTTGACTTTCATTCCATTAAATAATCCAGACACTCCTGTAGGTTCTCCTTTAATTTCAAGGACATATAAGATATGCACTGAAATACCTCATCAAATTGGATACTCAACTCCTGACAAATTGGTAAGATCAGTTCCTCTTCCCCAAGAGCCTTTCCGTGCTTCTTGCCACCATCTTTTTCCAACTCCACACTGTTTTTTTTTAAATCAGTTCTCTACTGAGTGCTTACTCACAGGTTTCTATCAGGTTCATAACTGTACAGCATCGTGAATGTAGGACGTAAATTGAAACATATATGCAATCAATTACCAACATTATTTTAAGCTTATTGTCCATCTAGTACCACACAAGGATAAGGAGGTCAGCCAGCAAAAAGAGAAGAAAACATCACACAGTTCCTTATAAAGCTGCAATTTTAAGACAAAAAAAAAAAATCCATAAAACTGCTTAGCTCACACCTACAGAACTGTGAACCTGTTTATGGAAGGCTTTGACCTGACTCATGGAGAGCATTTATCCACCAACGAGGACAGGTTTTTCCACTTCAGCTTCTTGCAACTCAAATTACAGCTTTTATCAAGAGAAGCAGGAGTTGCTCCCATCCCCTCTGTGACAGGGTGAAGCAGCAGCTCAGGGTCACATTTAGTGTCTTAGCTTAATAGGATAAAACACTCTCCCCTTCAGTCTTTGCAGGATATCTTCAGATACAGAAGTCCAGGTTCTTTCTCTCTTTCCTTTCACCAGCACACTGTAAGATGACAGCAATTGTACTTTTTGCTCTGCACACACACCTTCCTCAGGAATTTTAAGAGGTTCTTAAGAAAGAAAAAATATCCAAACTAAACAAAAAGTTTGGTCTTTGCTCAGCTGGTGCTCTGTAGATTGTAGAAATTTGCTTTCATATCATAAGTCATCTTCAACTCATAATGAAACACCTTGTGTTTTTTTCTACTTGTGATGTTTAAGGAGAATGTTAGCAGCATGATGAAAGGAGACTTTAATGAAAAGGCACCACAAAGATCTCTGAAATTTAGCAATTACTTGGTTGTGGGGAGAAGAGGCTTTATTAAGAATTCTGTATAGCAAAAGAAGAAGCTGTGCTGTTTTCATATACTGGTGGTTCCATTATGGAGGAAGGGACAACCGGGATAACAAAGGAACAACAAGAATCCATGTCCTTTAAACATTCTGGAGCATGTTACAGGATAGGTCCTGTTTTCTAGGGCCCTTAGTGCACTAATCCACCCTAAATAACCATGACCAGCCTCACCTGAGGCTGCTCCCACACCCTTGAGCCGAGGTAATCTATTCAAGCCCAGCCGTGGGCTTCCATTCCTTCCCTGGGCTGTGATAGAGGAGTGCTGCTCTCCGTGGCTGTGGCTGGCCATAGAAGGCCCTTAACTTAGGCTCTGACCTACAGGCTGCTTTCCTGGCTTTACCTCAGCCTAGTCTTATTGCTACAGACCTGCTGGCTGATCACTGGACCTAATCCTAACCCTGACCTATGGATTGACTTCCTGGTTTGACCTTCCACGCTACTGTCTCATCATCCAAACTCCTGTTAGAACTTTGTAACCATCTACAGATCTGTCCTGCTTGGCTGTTGTGGGTACTGAAGGGTGGGTCAGGACTAGTCAGGCTCCTATCCTACTAGTCCAGGGATCACCTCTGACTTCCATCTCCCCATCCTTTAGGGAGCAACTCAGATTTTGACACAGGCTGTGTGCACAACATGGGATGATCAATAAGTGCAAAGGCTGCTTTAAGTACGGTAAGCAAAAGATGATTTCCTGCCAGAAAAAACAGGGACTGAGAGTCCTCTGCCTGCGTGTTTCCATTGTTTCTTTAAGTTCAGCATTCCCCTGGTTCATCACATGTCTAATCCTTGTGTGTATTATACAGGTTTGGCTTAATTTTTTGAAGACAGCCACCACCTGAAATACTGAGTAAAATGAAATTCATTACACCAAAAGTCACACTCATTCATGTTGAGTTCAATGCCCATACCCTGGTTTAGTCAAAGATCATATTAATTATAGTGCAACAAAGGTAACTTGGTGTAACTTACATCCCTTACTTACCTTTGGCTGACCCATTCCTGGGATTGGATCTTTCTGCCCTGCACCAAGATGAAAACAAATTCTTTTACTAACCACTCCACTGGAAAAGAAAGTCAAGGGATGAGAACTACCTAGATTCAAACTTGATTTGGAGAAGCTAAAGACAAGTAATGGACATGCAGCTGATTTTAGATGAAGCTATGGTACTAACCTGCTTTTCACTTCTGTTGTTGTAAAAGTGCCCAGAAAATTGTGGAGAGACATCTCCCCCACAAGTGAAGAGAGTGAGAATGGAAATAAATAAAACTCATACGCAATTAATAGTTTTATCACTCTAAAGGAGAATTAATGAACAATTTCTTCTGAAACACTGAAGAGAGAGTTACTTCTACACCATTTCAAGGATCACTTGTTATAACCAGAAGATTTTTGTAATATGCCAGATCATCTTACCAGCACAAATGCCAAAAAAAACCTTGACTTGTACAAAATGACCCATATGGGAGTTTTATATAAGGGACATAAACCTGAAAACTATATTATCCTAAAGTAAGGAAAATTTATTTATACATTTAGAACTATAATGGATTCCTGAAAAAGAAAACAGTTATCATTTTTAGGCATACATTTCAGGCTACATTCAAGAAGCAGCCTGACTTGCAGTGCAATCACAAAAAAGTAACACAAAATAATTTTTTAAAATCAGTTTACCCTTTCCTGAGGGCAGATTGTATTGCCTACCTGTTTAGGGACTTTATAGTGGGCCTTGTTAGACAACTTAAGAAAGTGCTTGCCAATACTTGCATGAGAGTTGAATGAATGCAATTTATTGTTCACTACAACTTTAAAACAAAGGCCCTCCTTTTATGGGAAACAAGCAAGAACTAAAAAACAAAACAAAAAAAAAAGCCACAAGTGAAAAACAAAACAAATGAACAAAGAAAAACCCAAAACAAAAAACTTCTACCCAGATGAAATATGCAAACATAGATCTTTTCACAACATATTTTGAACTATAGTACAAGATAAAAAATATTAATTTGAAAATAAATTGCTATATGCAGCAACTCTACCTACTAAAGTATTATTTTTGAGGTAAAGAAAAAAATTTATAAAAAAATTAGATTGTTTTGCAAATAGATTGTTTTTTAGATCAATGACCTCAGTTTCTTTGTACCCTCAGTTTATGAAGCTCATTGCAGAAATAAAAAATATTATTTTGTACAATCTCTTTCTGCACTAATTTAAACTTGATTACACAATATGATGAAGTCACACTCCTATTTTTAAAAAAAAAGGGCAGGAAAGACCTGACCACAGCAGAAAGAATCTTGGGATGTAAGGGGCACAGGGGCAACATAATTACCAGCCAAGTAAATACTGCAAGAAAAACAGGGTTAGTGAAGAGAATGTTCAGTGAAAAAAACAAGGCTTCTGTTTACTGATGAAGGAGAGAGTCATCTTCTGTTTCTCGTAAGTAAGAAATGTTCTTCTGTCAAGTAAGAAATGTTTGATTTGGGTAAGAACCAGCAGTAGAAGAAGACCTAGTCCTACTGATCAGTGTCAAATCACCTTGTAGACTTTGAGTGAACTTAGAAAGAGACTTGTACAAAAATACCTGAAAACAAAGGACCGTATGTCTCTAAATATCAAAACACTGATGTTTGTCACACTGCCAAAGAAGCACTACAAGAAGGACATCTTTAAGACACACTTCTTAATCCACCTTATCTCTATTGTAAACCTGGAGCTCTTGTTCAGACTGTTTTGAACCCGGAAAGTTTTCTGCCTCCTGTCTACTTTGACTTCATTTTGGTTTTCATACTGCTGCTGGTACAGTATGAGAAATATCCTTTGGTATGCTTGACTTGACTCCACCATTTCCTAGATTCTAAAAAGAGACAAGTTTCATCTTGTACTGTAGGGTGAATAGCCATACTATGTAGCTAGTAATATTGCCAGCATCTCTCTCTTTTAACACTACTTCCTCAGTTGTCAAAATAATTTAGCTACATCTTCAATATTGACCTCTTCCTTGATCTGCACACTTTTGCAGTTTAGATTGACTCAAAATCAATTCTATAATTTCTAAGAAGCAGGAGGAGTCTTCCTGATTTAACAAGAAAAAGAAAACTATTTCTTTTTTAAAATCATACTCGGTGCTTCCCAGGAAGATTTGAGGTCTGCTGCAATGGGACTACAGTCGCAGGGGTAAAAGGAATGCACAATCATTGTGAAATCCAGGCAAAATACCTTTGTACTAGTCATAATCTATGCATTCAGAGCAGACTACTTAACTGTAAACCTCATATCTCCCCAAAGATTTTATCTGTACTACATACAGTGAACCTTTCACAGACATATTCAGTGATTCTACTTGTTCCCTGGAAATAAGAATGATGAGCAGTCAGGAGACAAAGTTGCAGGGAAAATCACGCTGAGGTTGAGTGATCTTGCTTCGGGCAACTGAATGCTGGTGCTGAAAAAGGAATTAGTGTTCCTCTCTCTGACACAGGTCCCATGGGATGTGTGACATTCATGTAAGATAGAAATTTCAGAAGTGTTAATTCCAGACACTCACAGGACACTCTTCAATCTGGCTTAAAAATTCTCATCATACAGAGCTACAAATGAAGTTGTAGAAAGGGAGCCATGCTTTGAACATATCATAGAGTGTATATGGGCTCTTTAACATTCAGATTTTATAGGCATCTCAGATCAGATATTCCAAGTACCAAAGAGCTTACTTCAAGTTACCAAAGACCTTTGACTTTGATTTCTCTGTGTTTTGACTATCACTTTTAAAGTTAGGGCAATGTCCTTCACACAGCTTATAGAAGTATCTATGAGAATTAATTCCATGGGACACTGTTCAAAGTACACAAAAGAAATGTTCACAAGGATCCTGCCAGCAGATGTGGCACACTTGGCTGTAAGTGGGGTCTAGCATTATAAATGGAATGGGAATGAGAGAACCTCTGGCAGCTTTGCAACAGCTTCCCATGAGTCCTGAATTTCCCAGACACATCTCAACATCTCACTGCATGCCCAAGACCCTTCTATTTTCTCGTGGCTACTGGGAGACACAGCTGTCTTCCCTTGCCCCACCGTGCCAGCTCCTCACTCAGCCCTCACAGGAGCATGAGGAGAAGAGCTTGCAGTCTGTCAAGACACTCAGATACTTTACAGCATTATTTCCCATCTGGCTGTTGAAGAGCTTCTTTCCTCAAGGAGGAATTGCTTGGTTTAGGTTTCTTATTTTATTTTTGGGGGGTTTTGTTTTGGTTTGGGTTGGGTTTTTGGGGGTTTTTTTGTGGGTTTTTTTTGGGGTTTTTTTAGTTACTTGCTAGCATTTTTCCATGTGAGAAGTGTTTTACTGTGGACATTATGTGTCAATGTATATGAACAAAATACATGATTTGGTCAATGATACAGGACAAATAAATGCAGTTTTCATTACTGTGTCAGACACAATAGTACTTAGCCACTTTGTGATCACAGCAGTCTTGGGAGAGTTGACTTTGCCTCAGAATGAAAAATAGGATGTGGTGATCTAAATAAAGATCACATTGATGCACACAATCAAGGAACCAAACTGAAATTGTTGACAGGAATGGAAAAAGACTGTCTGAGCAGTCCCCGAACCTCTATTCCTACCTCAATGACTTCACTTACTGTAATGTTTCAAACAGTTTAACTGCCATACACTTTCACACACACACACACAAATTATCACAGGAGTTCAAGGAAGCAAAAGTTACAAATAATGGATTATGCTGGATGTTTTCACCTAGTCATCTGAGAGGCTCAGGACTATGAGGCTTCTTTTACTGATAAATTCCTCCTTTAATCTATGGGGCTCAATTAGTTTATATATGAAGCACTGCATTTTCAATAAGATTTAAACTCATGTTAGCCTGCCTTAATTTTCCCTGCCAGCACTGTCACCTTGTCATTCCTCCTTCTCAGAACTGGCATGCCATTAAGACTAACCAGAGAGCCACTCCTCAGTATCAGGCCTATGGCCTATGGCCAGGCTATGCCACAAAAAGAGCTCAGTCTCTGCAAACGTGCCCTGGGTGATGAAAGTCTGGCCCATAAAAGATAATGGAGAGTGATTTATGCACTGAAGCTCCAGATTCAAACATCTCAGTCTACTCTTCGAGTAAGGAATCATTTTCCTCTTAACAGATGTCTCCAGCTTTGAGGACTCTTATGTACTTAAAAGCCAAACATAAATCCCATTCAGTTGACATCACAGGCAAAAACTTTTCCCAGGCAGTGAACAACTTTCCCTAGTGAATGTTTTGGTGCCCTTTTAGAAGGAGTTAATATAAATCCTTTAGTGCAGTTGCAAATGCAACACACCAAAATTCTCAAAGTAAGGAAAAAAAAAAAAGGCCAAAACATTGCATGTTTCTAAAGCACAAAGAGCCCAGTGTATTATGTTTTCACAGACTTTATGTGTATTAGTGTTAAAATTTTCCCTTCATACAGGAGATTCCAGTCCCACAGTCTTACCACTGCTGTTTGAACGGAAGCCCCAGTCTTACTCAGCATGAGCTGTTTGGTTGTGTTCAGAGGAATAAATCTAACAGGATAACATGCTCCTTGTAGATTCCAGTGACGTTACTGAATATAAACATCTGGATTTACTTTATATTTTCAATAAAATAACTCATTTTATTTCTGATTCATTAGACAGTAAAATGCAATGAAAACAGAGCTCCAGATTTAAGTAGCTTTTGTTATATTTTTCAAATAATTATTCTATTATGAAATATATCTTGTCTCCCTTCCCTACCAAATACTTGGTTGTATTTGTCATTTCTACAACAAAGATAGGCAAAATCAAATTTTTTTTTTCATTATAAAGGAATACCAGATTGACAGGTTTTAAGAATGAAAGCTTTTGTTTTTAATCCATTAGAAGGGTTCTGTTCATTAAGGTATATTAGTCACATGCCTCAAATCAGCAGCGGCAGGGGTGGCCTGGAACTCTCTCCCTGTCCCATACACAAATAAGGTTTCAGTGCAGGCTAATGTGAAGCAGAGAGATTATGCTGTTCCGGGCTTAAACCACCTTATACCACATAACTCAGGTTCTGATAGGAGCTAGCCAGATAACCGTAAGAAAGAAAGAAACTATAGAACTATAGAATTAGTTATGGAAACAAATGGTGGTACTGTCTACTGTTCAGCCTTTCTGCTGTGCCAGGTGAAATATCAGGTTTATATTTAAGCTACCTATCCACCTGCAAGGAAATGGAGAACAGCAGCCTAAAAACCAGCCTAGAATCAATCCTACTTCTAATATTACTCATAAAGATGGCTATTTCATGAAATTCTGTACCCACAGGTACTCTGCTGTCTAGAAATCTCCACAGGGCCTAAGAGCAATGTTTCTGGACAATGTTTGCAGACCATTCAAACACACTGTTCCCTATGTCTTGGGTAACACAAGCCTTTCAATTTGATCGAGTTAGTTCTCTTACAGATGGAGACATTTATAATTTGTTATTGTTATTGTTAAGACAAGTGAGGTTTTGAAGGCAGGAAAAACCCTTATGAATGAGGTTTCTGAAACATGACCATGCCAAAGCCACTAAAAATAAGTGTGGCCTGTCTGCAAAACAAAACTTTTCGTCTGTCTCAGTCCATTCCCTATCTTGCAGCTATGCTTCTGGCAATATGAACTCACCTTGCCACTTAATCACAACAGGAAAAACAACCTTGACACCCCCAGGTCCGTAGCTGAACCCCAAGTCATTCACCCGACAGACTGGAAAACACTAGGAAAATGAGGTTTTATTCCTATTGTATTCCTGTTCAGAATAAATATACATGAAAGGCAGGATTTAGAAAACTAATTTAAACAGCACAGATTGAAACACTCAGTGACTTCAGCAATAGGACTCCAGGTTTATGTCAGCAGAAGAGAAGAGTGACATGTGACCAGCTGACACTCTATAGATAGGCAGCCAGAATGTGAGAGACATTGCTGAGGTGGCCATGCAAAACATACTGAAGGTTCAGACTGTTGTAGTTTCCTTCAAAGTTATCAGCAACCTTTCTTGTAAAACTCCTATCTTCTCAGGTATTATTGGCTAGAATTTCAACAAATAATCATGCTGTGTGACATAAAAATAGTTATATCAGGAGAGCTCAAAGTGGCACCTGAAAGGCACTCTGAAAACAAAGCACTGTCTCCTTTTTCTCTTATATCAAAACCACACAAAGCAACAATTATAGGGAAACCATGATAAAGAGAAAAGGAAGAGATCTTTGAGTTTTTCTCTGAAGGATCCCACACAGGATATTTACTTGGCCAGTTGATGACTATGGAGGGAGAATACCAGATGTGTGGCTCTCATCTAGGAAAGCCTTCCTCTCCCTACACACCCACACATATCCACTTTGTGCTACTCTTAGACAAGCTTCAGAATGAAAAAAAATAAGAATCGTGGGTGAAATATTTGACATGAACATACACTCTTGGCTTATGCAGGCCTCTTGATGAATTGTCTCGAGAGTAAATGTGTACCATGCAATTTTCCTTGAATAGAAGGAAATGCCAGACATTTACACAGTGATCAAGTTACCACTGAACTTTGCTGCCTCCACTAAAGAGAGCTGTACATTTGATCCTTCTAGAAGAGATTTGGCTGTCAAAGAGGTCACAGGTTTTCAGCTTAAGTAGACTGTATGCTAGTAACCATTAAGAAATCCACATTTATCTAGATGATCTTATCAGATATGCTGCCTTTATTTCATATTCCAAACACCAGAAGCTACTGAAGTAGTCATATATGAAGACTTCTTGATGGCTGTTTCATACTGGTATACCAGTGTTGACTGTGCTTCTCATACACTGTGTGGATACCAAATCATTGTTTCAGGCTTCCTCCATTTTTCTTCAAGTTAGAAACTTTGTTTGAACTGAAAAAATTAACCAGAACATAAGGACTAAATCATTAAAATGGCTATAAGAGTAGGAGAAAATTAACTATCGTCATGCTACTCAAAGCTGATAAAATCTATCCACGTTCAAAGTATTAAGAGACATGTGAGGCATACAGTTGTGCAAAGAGACATGACATGACTGCAGCAGTTTTTATTCTATTGAGCTTAACTATCTTGTGAACCCAGTGGCCTCTCAGTGGAAAATACTTTGTTTGTTCTTTTTGGTTGAGAAGCCAACATCCATAGCAATTCTCAAGTCATATGACCTTCAGGAGAATAAAGAGCTGATATTTGCACTTCATCATCATAAGTCAGGAAGGATGACTCTACTTCCCGGTGGCTAAATTTACCATAAATCCCAAAAGTGACTGTGAAAAAAGAAGATCCAGTAGCTCAGGTCTTCCTGAAAATTTATCACAAGGGAAAAACAAAGTAGTTTACCCATCTTCCACACCCACACCCGTAAGGAAAATAATATTGTACCTACTGATCACAGAACTTTGCCAGATGATCCAGCCTTTCTATTATTCTGGTCTGGATTGCTTTCCTTGCTGTTTTTTAGTCTTGGAGAAAATTCATCACTGAAAAAAAAAAAAAATAATTCTGTTTCACTGGTGTTCAGAGAATATATATGCTTAGGCCAATAGTAAGTTTAGACCCATGATTATAATTTTAAAAAAACCCTTATCAGGTGCCAAGGTCAGGAAAGACTATTCTGACCCACCTGGTCCCCTGGTTAGTTACCTTATATAATTCTCCTTTCATTACTGTTGCAAGGTAGGGAGCAATTTGGCATAGCACATGCATCCACAGTCACTACAGTAGCTGAGTATCACACAGACCTGATAGGATGGATAGCATTCCTAAGTATTTTTAATTAAAAATAGCCCCTATGGAATGTACAACAAGAAAAAAAAAATCAATTGCTCTGTTAGAAAATAATAAATTTAAAACAGACGTTTTGTTTTTTTTCATATTAAATACTCCAATACTTGAAGGACAGTGTCTTTGGGAATTCCTGTTTCTAGACACTGTGGGATAGAAAGTGAAATATGCATGTTTTGTTCTTGCATGTTTAATCCACCATAAGATTTCTACAAATGTATGCATCTTGTAATAGCCACATATCAATGCCAATTCTGTCTCTAGTTGCAAGGTCAAAGATTCTTGAAGCTTGATTGAAGCCACCCATCAATTCCAACTAAATAAATGCTAATTTTAGCCATATGTTGATGAGTTACAGATCTGTAAAGGAAGACTTTAAGGGAAAAAAAAAAGTTAGTGAAGAAATAAACACTCCACTGAGAAAGCATTCACTTTAACTGGAAGCTATTGACTCAGTATTTTCCTGCTGGATATCAATGGCACATGTAGAGAGCAATCATAACCAATGAAATTGACATATAAATGCTTTTCTCTTTGTTTTGAATAGTGAAACTACAAAATAAAATTTGCAGCTTGTTTTGGTAGAGTCCCATTACTTCTTACTGATCGTTGATCTTCATGATAGTTACCTCACTGTCTCAGGAAATGCAGGACGATACAGTCATACCACATTTTGAAATTTACTGGCATAGAAACCAAGCTTGTCAAGATGGTATCATCAGTCACCTAGATTTTAACCCCTGCCTGTTTATTTCCTTCCTAAGGAATGTAGTTAGGCAACAACACCAGGACTTCCTGTTTTAAAATGAGTATTTGCACAGTCTGATGGAAATGTAATGATGGGTCTTTGCTTCTGGTAATTGTGGGTTACCCTGTCACAGTAGTTTTGCAAGGGATGAAGGCGGTGGGGGGTAAATGAGGAGGATGTGGCCACCCCATTAAAAAACAAAACAGTGGAAAACTGTCCACTTGACTCAGTATGCTTCCCAGAAGAAGCAAAAAGCTGCTGAGATTCACCATAGAGCCCAGTTTATTTCCCTCATGGAGCTTCTAGGCATTCAGCACCATACTCATCCCTCCCGCCGCCACCCCCCACTAATGTTTTTTCCATTGTACAGTAAGAAGTTGCTGATTAAGAATAGAAGTAAAAAGAAAATCCAGATTTTGAATGTAAGTGTAATGTCTCACTACAAACAGAAAGGTGTGACTGCACCCTTGATGATTAACACTGCAAGACTCCCTTATCTCTAAATAATAGAGTGAAGCATGAACCTCAAAAAAAGTGATTCAGCCCCTACCTGAACTGCCTACCTCCTTCCAATGTCTGAGAGGAAGATGTAGAACAATTTTCATCTGAAGACATGCCTCTCAGTTTGGAGCATGGAATCTGATCTACCATATTGACTGGATTTTCATCCCAATTTCTTTTGAATGTGAGTGCCAGTGATCCATGAGATACTTTGGCAGAGAAGTCTCCCAGAAGAGTGCTGTTTCAAAAAAACCTCACCTCAATGATATTGAAGTTTCCTGCCTAGAATATTTAAATAATCCTGAGAGAACTCAGGACCCAACTTTCAATGAGTCCTCTTATTCTGTTAGTAAGGCATTGGTTAGCCAAGGTGTTTCCTGCCACCAGAATAAAGGAAAAGAAACTAAAACATAGAATACTACTAAACACCATAAAAGCTACTATCATTTGACATTACCTGCATCAACGTGATGTTATTTTCTCAAGGAATAGCCTCTTGGGCTTGCAGTGTCAGAGCCTTTGTTGGCAGCATGCATAAACTATGGATTTTGCAACTGTAAAATGGCACATCTGATTTTAGCTGCAGTTAAAAAACAACACAGTTCTTCAACAATTCAGCTGCTGCTGATTATTGGTATAAGCTACTTTTCAGACTTCTAAAGAAAATGAAGCAATTATCCTGTCTCAGTCAATTTGTACTACATCCTCTATCTAAAAAGAAGGCCTTTCTACACATTTTTTTCTTTTGCTGAAAGATAAGCAACATTCAGTGCAATCCTTATAATGCTATAATTGTTTTTGTAATTACTGCCACATATTTGAATTGTTAAGTGTTTCAATGAATGCTGTCTGTAGTATTTGGGGCAAAAAGTCAAAAATCACCATATTTCATTGGTGAGAATTTTCCTCTGGACATTATCTGTCTGTCTATCTATCTATCTATCTATCTATCTATCTATCTATCTATCTATCTATCTATCTCATTCTTTGAGCTGATGGGATCCCCACCTCCAGAGAGATGGCCCAAAGTGTTGTGAATATGCAGATGTTTCTA
>JAWWTY010000077.1:76128241-76143962 GCA_035222235.1 Margarornis squamiger
ATGAAGCAATTATCCTGTCTCAGTCAATTTGTACTACATCCTCTATCTAAAAAGAAGGCCTTTCTACACATTTTTTTATTTTGCTGAAAGATAAGCAACATTCAGTGCAATCCTCATAATGCTATAATTGTTTTTGTAATTGCTGCCACATATTTGAATTGTTAAGTGTTTCAATGAATGCTGTCTGTAGTATTTGGGGTAAAAAGTCAAAAATCACCATATTTCATTGGTGAGAATTTTCCTCTAGACATTATCTGTCTGTCTATCTATCTATCTATCTATCTATCTATCTATCTATCTATCTATCTATCCATCTCATTCTTTGAGCTGATGGGATCCCCACCTCCAGAGAGATGGCCCAAAGTGTTGTGAATATGCAGATGTTTCTACTGAACCCCTTGCCAAGCAGTTTGACAGCTATGAAATAAATGCTCAGTGTGGATTTTTTGATAGAAATGGTATCTAACAGATGGATGAGCACCTTAACTTCATTCACTGACATTGCTTCAGCCCAGCATTTTTTATATAATTTCACAGAATTAAAGATAAACACTCTGAAGAACAGAGCATCACAAGTAATATATGAAATGACGGTCATTCTGGTAATGATCACAGTTCAGAGGTTTCTATGCCTTCATGTCTTCACTACAAGAGCAGGAAACATTATCACGTGAAGACAGCTAACAGATTCCTGAAAGTTGCCAGCTTGGTCAAAATTTCCAAAAGGTTCAAATAGCATTTATATTGTCAGCACTAACCAATAAAGTAAATCAAACATATAGCCTTCATATTCCCTTTCACGTTTTCATAAAATCCACCAGCTAAAGCACAAATTATTTTTTGGAGCACTTTTCAGTACCAGCAGGATGTCATCATGCAGGCAAATTGCAAAATAAAAATGTAACTAATTAACTTTGACAGTGCATTTATTTGGTGAAGTATCATCTTGCAAAGCAGAGAATCAGTTACATGCACCTGCTGCCAGACTGAAGAAATCACTGTTAATCTGCTTAACTGTGAGGCTCCTTTAGCTCCCAGACTCCCTCTGATGCAGACTCATGGGATCCCAGCAGTGGTATCCCTATGCACAAAGCACACAGGCAGCAAATCCTTGCTTCCTTCCATGGTAAAATGGGTGTATTGATTAATAAGAATTGTTCCTGCTTAGAGCATGGAAGTGTAAACAGGATGGATTAATAGTGATTTGTGAAAGATTAAAAATGAGCCTCACATTTAAATCTCTATTCAATTAATTGTCACAATGCATGTTCATTAGCTAGCAAATCTCAACTTATTTATCTTTGATAAAATGGTATCAAGGAGAGAGGCTTGTGCTGGATCCCTCCTGGAGGTTTCCATCTCCAGTCTGAGGGCCAATGCAGGCTGTCTATCGCTGTCACATCACTGTAATATTTACATTTCACAGTCCACCTGGAAAAAAGAGTATTTTCACTTATTCTGAAATGTGAAATAAATAAGTTACTCTTGGCAGATGCCACTTTGCAACAAGGGATCTGCCAAACTAGAATCAGATGCTGGAAGCAGGGAGCCTAATATCCTCCCAAGTCAAATAAGAAACCCAAAATGCTTCTGCACGAATTGCAGCCAATGGATGTACACAATGATTGACTGGCTGAAGTTCCCTGCACTCAGGGTGGCCTTGGGCTGAAATAAAACCAGCAATTGTATTCAGTACACAGTTGTATTCACCTACCTATCCTGAATGCAGCTGCTTCAGTCCCTTTGCTGTGTATCTGAGCTTGTATTGCTCATATCTGCATTAAACCCTAGATGGGTATCGTACATTCTTCCCCAAACCCCCTATCTCTTTGCTCTGGAAGGAAGACAGGCTTGCCCTGGGAAATGGTGGGTAACAGAACCAGTGGACCCTTTCTGTACAGTACAAAACATTTACAGGCCTCACTTGGAACAAATTTTCACTGACTCTTAAGTTTTGGGGGCCACTTTTGTGACTGCAAAGAAGAACCTCCATTTTCAGAAACTGGAGAGAACCCCACCTTGGGGGAGCACCTCTGTATTTTATCCCCTGGACTCCACTACCTTTAAACAAAAGGTATTGCCAGTTTTACTCAAAAAGTGGCCTAAAAATGCAGTGCTTTCTGACATTTTGCCAGAAAAAATTAGACTGAATAAAAGTTTGGAACAGCTTCAGCATTTGAAGGACAATTCCCGGTCAAATGTCCTCAATGGCAGTTTTAACAGCCCATGGTGTTTCCTGCATGAACAAACAATTTCAAGGACTAGAGAGACCAAACCTCTTGTTTTCACCCATATCCTGGGAAGATTACCATCTCTGCTCCAGACAGCCACAAGAGGTCAAGCCTCCAGTCATAGCCAGGACTGCAACCAAAATTGGAAGATTACTACCAAGAACAGCTATCACAGAATTTCCCATATGCTACATTAACAAACTGAGCTAAAACTGTATTTATCCTTCATCAAATGAAGTTTATTCTAGACATGAGGCAAATTTGATGATGCAAAGAGACGTTCATTTTAAGATACATTGTATCTGGTTATGCTGTAAAAGCATTGACGCAGTCAAGGTAACTGCTGATCACAGCAGAATGCAACCTTAACGTTGACAAAGCAAAAGCATCCCTCTGGAGCAAACTTGCAAACATCTTAATTTATATTTTGTAATCTAAAAATTAAACAGAAACCACAGTTTATCTGTGTTATTGCTTAAATACCAGAAGTACACAAAGGAATTCAATTCAATACATATGTACAAATAAAAATAAAATATTCTGGGGTTTGTGTGTTTCTGTCTGCATTCCAGAGATGTCCAGATGTGCATGAGGGATAATGAAATGTTAGAAAGAAATATCAGGATTTGTTCAATGAATTTTGATAGGATTAGACATGTCAGATCTATTTGTGACACACAGGTAATATAGAAATGCCATAAATCATATTTTGCCATTGTTTCTCCCTGTCAAAACTTCCTACCAAAAATTCTCTGTCAGTTTCCTGTCAGAAGTTCGCACAAGAGCTTCCTGCAGGAGCTTTGCCAGAAGACCCTGCAACTGTTATCTCTTCAAAACTTCTGAATAAAGCTACATGCCAAAGAATCCCGTACAAACCTCCTCTAAACACTATAAAAACTTGGGAAAAAAAACTTTGGAAAATCAGGGGTGAGCAAAGACAGAGAGAACTGGTCACTGTAACCAAAAATCTCTCCCTACCTTCCCCCTCACCTCCTCACCTTTTCTTCATCACCGCTTGCTGCTTACGTGCCACCAGAAACTCTGCCAGCCTGGAGAGAACTGAGACCCACCATGCAACATGCACAAGTTATATCTTATCCTTCTACCCTTACCATAGTTTTGAGGGCCAAAAAGTGCTACTAGATCAGGACCCTGCATGGTGGGCAAACACAGCTCTTTGTGAGCAACAAAACCCACATCCTGGCTGCATTCCAGAGAAATAAAGCAGCTAAGACCCCTCACAGCTAAAAGAGATAACATTGGAAAAGAGGCAGAGACCAAGGAAAAAAAAGGGCAGAAACTGCTTCTCTTCACTGCCCACAGCATCTCAGCAAAAAGGTAGTTTTTGGTAGTAACTTTTCTCTACTTCTAAAACTAATCTTTTTCCAACCTTTTCTTGTTTCTTCTCTCTGCATCTCTTAGCAATTAATAAAAATCAGTTTTTGGTATCAACGGATAACTTGTGTGAGTTTTAATTTTGCTCAAGAGAATATTTGAATCTAAAGTTCTTTCTGCAACATTTATGCAGATTGTAACACTATTGAAAAATACACAAAAATGTTTAGTCAGGTGTCATACGGAGCATTAATAAAGATTCTCTCATGAAATCTGGCACCCCTGAACAACCTAACCAGTTCTGTACCCACACATGGAAGAAGTGGGAATCAGATGGAGTGGTTTGGTATATGTTAGTAAATATTCCTGAACTCAAAACAAAACACAGAATTTGCAGTCAGTTAACAAAGAATTGGTTATCAGCTTAACTGATTTGCTGTTGAAAAGGAAATATTAAACACCTCAGTTTTTTATAAAAGTACTGCTTGATAGAATAATAAAATAATTTGCTGTTGAAAAGGAAATATTAAACACCTCAGTTTTTTATAAAAGTACTGCTTGATAGAATAATAAAATAAAGATCCATTTCTGAAAAGCAAACTAGTTAGTGTGGTAAGGAGGACTGTAAGAAGCAAAAAACTAGATCTATATCAATTCTGTCTCCTTCAGGCACTGGCACATCTGTATCTCCAGTTACCTCAGTGATAATGTGTTCTGTACGTAGAGGGTTCAGGGGTAATAATTAAAAAAACTAAATAAAATATTCAAAGTTATAGTCAAATTCTGCAATCAAGCAGCAAGTCTGTCTAAAAATTACATATACACACACAAATACCAAAACATCATAATTATGGATCTTCCTCACAATAGCTAAACTAGCCTCCACAGAACAGTATCATCAGCCAGAATCTGAGAGCAGATTTTGGGAAGATGATCGCTGTTAGTAAGCAATCAGCCCCAAAGTTAATGTTGCATATAACTACTTCTCATTAACCCAGAAGCTCAGCACAAAGCTACTAGAGGTATTTTTCTGTCACATTAGAGTTATCAAGCACAGCAAGGAACGGCCTTTCCATAGTGCTGAACATCCCTAGCCCAGTTTAGTCCTTATTTTCATGCCCATGAGAAAAACTCAAAGCCCAGCAATACCACACAAAAAAGCACCAGAAGGAACAATTGCTCTGCTCATCCTGACTCCTACTGATGCCACAGAACCCACCAGCAGCAGAACATGAACACAGTGACAGAGAAATCCCACAGCACTGCATTCCTCTCCTCCACTGGTGTGAATTCTCACACACAGACATGACTGTAGCACTATGACTATTAGAAGAATAATTGAAATGTCGCATGCATTACATGATAAAATAAGATAAAAAGAGTTATTTTTTCTATTCAAAAATTTGTAAGTATAAAAACTAAGATACCCCCCAGTGGGAACAAGCAGCAATTGCTGGCTTTTTGGTGACAGGTCTTAATTTGTCACAGACTTGCAGGCAGCACAATGATGTGTTTGCTCTCACACTACAAAAGCAATTATTTTTGCAAAAATGAATCAGTTTACATTCTGAAGCTATATAAATAATTAATATTCAACTAAATTTGTCAAAATATGTAAGTACAACACTCTACAACATTAAAGACTGGGCACTACGCAAGCAATTTCAGCTCAGTGCACATACTGGAACCTCATCACTTTATCCAAAGGAAATCTGAACCCCCAGGAGCTCAGCTCAGAGCTGAAAGATCAAATGGCAGGAACCTGGGGTGGAAAATTTCCTCATGGTACTTATAATACCTTCCACTACCAAAGCCCTGAATTAAAAGATATTGTTTAGGCAATTGAAATGCTGTGAATCAGAGAATGCTTAAATTTAACAGGGAGAATAATCTCTAGGCAAATAGCACTGATTCTAACTTTGTATTTCCAGGGCTTCACGTCAGCTAAAAAACGTTCGGGGGGTGGGGTGGGGGGGCAGGTTTATATGCCTTTTATCTGCACTAAAAGCTCATAGGGATCCACCATACCTTTGTAAAAATCTAACTTGAATTTTTCCAAGGATTTTCCAGAAGTTATTAATCAGACATAAAATATCTGTTAAAAATGGGGCAATAAAAAACCACTTTTTTTTTCTTTTTTTCTTTTCCATTTTATGGCCAAAACAATGTTCAGGCTTAAGACACAGTTGTTACAAGTCATATTTAGCATGATGAATTGTTTCCTAAGCACATGAGACAGTCTGATACTGTGCTGTTTGCCAGTCCATCTATTTGTCCTTGCCTGTTATTCTTTATCCTACTGAACCACCTTGAACTACTTTTTGCCAGAGGAGAAAAAGTCTCAGAAAATCTTCCAGATTTTCCAAGGATTAGCAGTTAGGCATTTGGGAATCATAAGAGCACCTGATAAACACAATTTTATTGTCTGAGTGTTCAAAAATGACAAATAGCTTCTTGCTAGAATGAAAACCAGACTTTACTGGGAAAACACAAACTTGGAACAGCCTGGAAAATTAACAGCAGATGAGACTGACATCTTTCAGAGTACATGGCAAAAGTCCTGGCCTAGTCTGCCACTGTCCACAGTGAGTAGCTAGAAAGGGATTCCTTTTTCTGGTGAGACCATGCTGATGAATATCAGGCTCACTGGATGTCAGGTGAATGAGAAATAAAACTGTTGCCTTTGATGGATATATGGTTTCGAGGATTGCAGTGTCTAATCCATCTGCAAAGAGAGGCCTCCATATGATTCAGGCACTAAACTGTGGTGCCTGGGACATCTGCTACCTGTATGGATCAACAACCATCCTTGTTAACTGCATTCACTGCTGGCTGTTTGTTACAGCAACAGCTTAAGTGCCAGACAGCTCTTTCATCAAGAGGCTGAGGGCAGATACCATCCTCACAGCATCTGTATTTCAAAACAGGTAGCCTTTTACATGGATTCTCTTCCTGTTCTTTAACAAACAAGGAAAAAAACCTTTCCACCACCATCAAAGCTCTAATATTTTAAACAACAGACTTCAGCAAATTTATATCTGTTCTTCTCAGGAGGGCTGATCTTAAATAGCAAGGTACTAAGGCATTACCCACCACCAAAGCAATCCTGACGCTCTGCAAGATGCCCACAAATTACTGTCTTCCCCTACATCCCCCTGACATGGTGCAGCTCTCCTGCCCTGCCAGGTTTCAGGCCTTTAGCCTCATCACCTACTCAGGTTCTGTTCCCGGACTATGAGAGGCAATGCCATTACATTCAGTAAAGACCCTTTGGGAAAAATCAATTATTTACCATGGTGTCATGCCATAAAGTCACAGCAGAAGCAACAAAGCACAGCACAGGCTGGTTTCACCACTGAACTCCATCCACAAAGGCAGAAGATGTGGTTGCTGTTGTTGTTGCCACCCACCCAACATGCTCCAAGTGCAAGGCTTGCTTCAACTCCCTTGTGCTCTCCCACCACCACTTCCAGCAGATCCTCATTCTCCTGTACCCAGAGCACATCAACTGCTGTCTGTGCAGATCTTTGGCATCACAGGGTGGGATGCATATGGCCAGCTGCCAAGCTTCAAGAGAGGACCACTCCCTGCTCCTTTCCATAATGACAAAGGTTTCCCAAATATACAAAGCCCACCCTGTTGTATGTGATTTCTCTATTAGCTACTCTTGCCTTCTTTTCCCACCAATCCATAGAATGGCTGCTGGATGGAGGATGGAGAAAAATCTGTGTTTCACAGATTACAGCCCCGTCCAGTCTGCTAAAAGATGCTGAGATGTTAGAAAGAGCAGAGAATTACCAATACGGAACAACAGGTCTCCCTCTTGTTCTTTCTCATGCCTACAGGGCTAAGGAAACTTGAACCATACTCTTCCAGACTAGGCCTTGGGAGCCCAAACTTGTTAATTCTAATGGGAGAAGCTCTGACTCACAGAGTTAATGTCTCATTTTGGTACTTTAAACAGTGACTCCAATGTGTTTTAGATGCGAGGGAGACTGATTATTGTTATGAGATTTTACTCATCAAACCAATCTTTGTTCAAGACCGCCCCAGGTTTAATGCAGTTCTTCTCAAAGTATTTATTTATTTCCAGAAAACTATTTTTCTAGAAAGGAAAGGAAAATGTTGTGATCAACTGCTGAATATATTGGTGCGTCTGGAGCTTGTCTGCACCAAATTCCTTGTGGTTCATGATTGACTAAGGCCACACTCTTGTTCGACAGTTTTAGTAAGAAATCCATTCAGCACACATTTTTTACTTTCATTAGTAACTGAGTAAATCAGTTCTGGTTTAATCTGTTGTATATGACAGATTTTTGCAATTTAAGATACATGTTAGTCTGAATTCTCATAGGCAGAAAAGACTGTCACAACTGGTTTACACAATAGGTATAAATCTGGAATCTGAGGGGATTAGCAAACTCATTGCACTGCACCCAAAGAAATAAGAAAACAATGGAAAAGTTTGATAATGTAGCTCAAAACATTTAGTTCTGCATGCCCCAGGAAGAATGGAAATCCTGTTAGTGAAATATCCAGAAGGGAAGGCAGGGGGATTTTGAGAGAATCCTGCCTAAGATATTTCACGTCCATATGGAAATGACAACCAGGAGTGTACCCAGTTTCTTCTGCCTCTTAATAATATTGGTTTGAAACCAGAAAAAAAAAAAAAAATGACAGAAAAATTGTTGGGAGAAGAAAAAATGCCAATAGTTATGTTATTCATCCTCCTTCATGAAATAAAAGATTTCTACACTACTTTAGTAGGTTTACAGGTGCCTGCAACAGCAGACTTGAAAGTGAGTGACAGAAAGGACTAGAATGTTATTTAAATCTCAAACTTGTCTTTAAATCAGAGATTCATAGAATCACAGAATAGTTTGGGTTGCAAGAGACCTTTAAAGACCACTTAGTCCAGCCTCAAGATGGGACATCTCCAACTAGATTAGGTTGTTCAGTCCCATCCAGCCTGACCAGGAGTGTTTCCAGAGGGAGGGTGGGGCATCTACCACCTGTCTGAGCAACCTGCTCCAGTGTTTCATCATCCTCATTGTAAAAAAATATTCTTCTTTAGATCTAATCCAAACTGACCCCTTTTTAGTTTAAAACTTTCACCCCTTGTCCTTTTGCATTTGGTAAATACAAAATTCATCACTGAGAGATCTTCTGCTGAAATTTATACTTGAGAAATACTGGATCTAGACATGCATATACTATAGCATTTTCAGCCATACAAGCACTAATAAATAATGCTGCATAGAATACAAGAATTTAGAATGCAAATTCACGACCACCTCCTATAAGTTTTAGTTAAATGGCATTCAACTACACCAATAATCTCCAAAGACAGCTAAAGTCCGGTATTGATTACTGTTTTAGTGATACACAAAGCCATAAAGATTGACCTTTGCAACAGTATATCATTGGTGGCTTTGTGTGCTATTAAATTGCATATACAGCACAGCAAGTAATATTACATGTAGATGTTTTAGTGAGAATCAAACAGACTGCACAAAGTTCTAATATCCTAATGCCTGAAGCAAATATGTCAAATGTGAATTTAAAAATGGTTTCTGAATTCCAGGCAAATCCACATAACTACATTTTAATTTATTAACTAGGAATAAGTTCTGGAAAATATTTTAAATTATTACTTGTATTTTTTTCAAAATGTTTGAATGCCTAAGCTATAATCATTAAATAAACTGTAATTTAGAAATTAGGAAAGGTAAAATCCTACACAAAACACAAAAAAACCCTCCTGCATTTAAAAACTTAATTTCTCCCATGCTGAGAAAATCCAACATTTGTATATGTTTGCTTCGATGCTAAGACATTTTCTCTCCCTCTGATCATGAAGCAATGCTGGAACCTCAGGCCTGGTGCTAGGACAATGTAATTCCCCCTGTAGCATGCAAGGTTCATACGCATTCTGGTCCCTCAGGATCCCAGATGCCACAATACAAGCACTTGAGAGATAGAAGTCTTTAACTAGAGCAGTGCCTGGTCCAGTTAGCCTTTTGCAATGCAGTATTCACAGGAACATCAGCACTGAGGAAGGAGCTCTTTGGATTAATTTGCTAAAAAATGGCACAGTGTTACCTCAGTAGGGCTGCAGCTGAACATCCCTGTGTATCCCCACCAGCATCTCGAGACCAGCTACTCCCACTGACTCTCTCATTTCAGAGCTGCTGCAGAGTCACACGCCCCAGATTGCCTCAGAAGAAGATACAGTTTGGACTTGGAACACAAGCCCAAAGAACAAATAACACTATTAAGGCCAGCACCACAAGTCATGCATACAGCTGGCATGAGCCCAGGCTGTGAGCCTGAGTGAGCCATGGAGCAGACACCGTTGTGAAGATGGGGGATACAGAACTAATGCTCCTGGATGCCCTGTGGCAGAAGGCATGTTCTGGACAAGTTCCCTGCTGTGGGAGACCAGAGACAGCATTTTGATTTTCACCTGAAAAATAAGTCAGGCACTTCTGAGCAACTCAGGTCTCTTTGTGCCACCAAAATCCAGCATTATTATTATCTTGGTCTATTAAGCATTAATAGGACGCTTCTGCTTTATCAGCTGGGAAACAATTTTGCCTGAAGCTGCCAGTGCACTGGTGCCAGCCAAAAAAGGAAGACATGGGTTTACTGCAGGGGCACCATCCTTATCATCTAACTTGACAAGCCAGCTGCATCTAGAGCAGACTGGCCTTAGGGAGGAGACATAGTTTGTAAAGACCAGTTTTATTCTTCACACAGAGCTGCAGCTAAATCAAAACTGTATTATATCAGACACTTGTCTGACTGACAACCCAACTCCTTTGGCTGTTTTCTGATCTTTCAGTTCAGCTCTACCCCTTCACAGAATAAAACGTTATATAAATATTCAGAATTTTCCTGCAGCATTTCTGTAGTCTTTCCAGTCATGAACTGCAAGAGCCTAGAAGTCATGGCCAGACACACAGCACAAGAACATACTGCCCCTTGATCCTAAGGCTGATTCATGAGGAGTGAGATGAAGAGAGTTCCATTAACCCACTGAGGTGAACACTTTCTGCACAACTCACAGTGATTGTGGTGTTTCAGACTTAGTTTACACATGGTAAGAGAAAGTGTTGTGCATCCAGCTCTTCTTTGTCCTCTTCTTTGCAGGAAAAGAAGAGGCTGACCATCCATTTTTCATAGAAACTGGCTTTCTTCAGAACTCAGGTCCCATGGGAAGAAGGGGATCTTCAGTTGTTGGGTTGTGAAGATTCCTTAAAACTGAGCTTTGTGTCTGGCCAGTCCCTGAAAAAATTAGTGGGTAGAAGATATTTTTATTTTTATTCCTCAACACTAAATAGGAAAGAGTATTTTTCCACTTTGTGCACAAGACCCACATTCTGAGCATTCTTTCAGTAACATTTGGTCATAGCTTGACAACATTTTTAAGTCATAATCTTATTGTTTTAATTACTGTTGTGTAAATGCTGGAAATATGCATCAGACTCAGTTCCAACTTAAAAGTTAAGTCTGCAAGAGGCAGCTGTTGCTAGGGGAGGAATAACTCAAGACAGAAGCAGAACATGACTGTGGAGATGTCCTTCCACTTTACAAATAGGAAAAGACAGTCATCGTTTGCTCTCTCTCAGCCCAAGGCTATTCAGAGACCAGAATCATCGACCATTATTTAGCCTGGGAAATCCAGTTCATCTGTCCTCTTATGGCACCACTGGCTCACAAATTTTGTTATTTGCTAGTTTGAAATTTTTTTTACTATGTGTGATTCTCAATCACTAGACTATAAGAAAAAAATATTCCTTTGTAGAAGAAAAGGTTTGGAAGAAACCCAGTACCTCCAAAAAGCAGGGGTTGCAGCTAGATGGCCAAGTAGGGATGGAAAGCCCAAGCACAGTGATTTAAGAAAACAAACCCAAGATCCATTTTCTCTAGCAAGTAATTAGCAGTAGCCTCAACAAGTCAAAAAGAGGCACCTTTCTGATCCAAGGCAATACCACTGCTGGGTCCTCTCAACATTCCCATCATGTAGTTGTGGTGAGGGGCCTTCTTTAAGCTCAGAAAAGGACTGGGACTCTAAAAAGTTAAAGCTCGTGTGCTGATCAGCATGTTCGATTTCTGACTGTGTAAGTAAAAGTAATACGGACTGCCCTGATTTGATTTCCTGCTGGGGACACCTTCAGACTTTGACCCTGTTGCGTAGGTAGCAATTACAAACACGTTTCCTTACCAGGCACATTTGATGAATGATACATTTCATCATTTATACCGTGTAGCGCATTACAGCGCTGTACTCTATTCATATGGACTTCTCCAGTGAGATGGCTCCATTCGAGATACTCCTGGACCAGAAAATTTTTCTACAAAAAGCAGAGAGATTATTGCTAATTATTTCTGGCTGTCCTCACTGTGTCTTTTTTATTCAATTAAACAAACAGACAGTGTTTGGTATATGAGTAAGAAATGTAGTGTAACAGAAATTATGGTAGAAAGGAAATGATTAGTAATCACCGTTTTTTTTGCCCAATACAGCTAAAATGACCTATTTCTTCAGCTCATCAGCTGAACAAACTACTGACTTCAAGATGTGTGAATACATCCCTGTTCTTTGGTTCCAAACACAATTTTGTTTCTATAACAAATTCAAGGAGCAAATATGGCCTGGGCTGAAAGAGAAGAACACAAGAACTACAGCCAGCCCACCAAGAGAAGACTTGAATGGGACGCAGACAGACAAACCTAAAACATTGTTTAACAGTTTATTAAATAAGCTTAATGATTTTAATATATGGAACTCAGGAAAGTATCAAGTAGGTTAGCATTTGTCCAGGACATTCCAGTACATGTTAGGAAGCAAAATGTAAAACTACTCTTAAAATTGCTTTGGGCTGCAGGAAGATAAAAACTTAACCAGAGCTCTCAAGTGACCAATCAGATGGAAATTAATTACAGATGTAAGGGACATGATTCAATATCTGCTGGAGTTAAAAAGTATGAATTACCTTATGAACACATAACAAACCCCTAGATGGATATGCTTCTCTTATACTCCATTAAACTACTTGGATGTCTCAATATTTCCAGGACCAAACATAATTTTTGGACAAATAATCACTACGTATGCTTTATAGTTAGCACTGTGAGACACACAGTATTCAAACATTTTGATTCAGGAAGCTTTAATTTTGGAGTGGCTTGTTTTTGCCATGAATGAGAGGAGGTAGTCCTCAAACATCAGCTCATCTGGAATTTTCAAATGGCAAATTAAAATCATATATTTACAAGTGGCTTTGGGGATTCCCTTTTACTTTTCTATGACTCAAGAACAGCACTACAGGTTTCTTTCCCTTAAAAAAAGAATCCCTCTAAACTCTAACAAAATAGGAACACTTTGCCAAGAAAATATTAAAAAATATGGAGTTGTAAAAAATATTCTTCCATAATTTCATCTACCAGTTGTGCTCAGACTTATGGCAAGGAGGAATGACCTCACTCTCAATAAAATCTAGTTCTAACAGGAAGAAATTAGTTTCTGGCAATACGGTTATCTAAAACCAAACATATTGTCAGGAAGACAGAATCTAATACAGAATTAATGCTTCAAAATACATCCATCCTTGACTTCAAAAGTCGCAAGACTTGGTTCAAAGAAAAGGACCTACTATGCAGATCTACAGCTTACACCTAGGCATCCACACAGGCTATGCCTAATTTGGCAGGTAATTCAGCTCAGCACAAGCAAACAAGTACAACAAGGCAGCTGGCGTAAGGCCCCTGCAACTACAAGAGTTTCTACTTCAGTCCAACTTTAGTCTGGTTGGCTGGAGCTTGCATGTTCCCCATCGTGGACATGGTTTGAAGCTGTCTCATGGACCAACTACTGGTCCATCTGGAGATGATTAGGTCTCCCTTAGGATGACGAAGATTTGATGCTGTTAATCCAAAGATATGCTTAGGCAATCACAAACAGCTCCTGATTCCCTCTTCGCGGTTTATTGTCCTCTCCTGCTTTGACCTGCTCTGCTCCATGACATCATGCCTGTGGCATTTTAAGTGATCTATGGGATGAAGGCAGGCTTGCTCTCTTGTAAGCGTTTGGGTTTGCTCCTCTGTGCTGGCAGCAATGGCTGTACCAGCTCAAGGGCTGCTAACATGAGACAAAATCCAGCTGTAGGAGGGAAAAAAATGTCCTGCACCAACTGGGGCCGACTTTGTAAAGTCATCTCAGCAGTCAGGGGCTCTTCCACTCCAGCCCCACCCCACAGCCTGTCATCTGCCTCCTAGGGATTTTCAGAGCTCATCTCCTGTTGACTGTCCAAATATGTGGAATGGTGCTTGGTCACGAGAACATTCTAGTGCAGGAGTCTCTGGGAGAGGGAAGCTTTGCAGCACTCCTCTGCTGGCCACTGCTCCTGTGAGGATCAGATAGAGGTATCTGATTCCTCACAGTGTTCCCACCTTCCCAAAATATTTGCCAACCCTCCTTGAAGGGGGCAAGGTGAAGGTAACAACACAAACCTAACTGCCTCAGAGAAACTGAATCACAACTAAACCTTGAAACCCCCCTAAAAGTTTGTAAATGCTGAGAAACTTCTGCAAGGTGCTTCAGAAGGGGTTTGCTTTCTCATGTTTCCCCTACCACACGCATGGGTGTAAGGGCAGAGCAAGGTTTGCCAAAGGCCCTAGTTCTGAAAGCAGCCAGTGCCCCAGCCAGTGAGGACCCTCCTGCAAGCTCCTTTGGGCCGTGGGCTCCCTTGCCCAGGGCTCGTGCAGGGACTTTCCTTGAAAGATGAAGATGCACTGGCAAACACCCACCATTTATTTATTTCAGGTGTTTGACCAGAAGAAGAGCTGTGGGTCAGACATCTTGGTTAACGCCACGTACAGGACCCCCAACCTTTCCCGCAGCTCCACGAGTGCCCCTGCCCGAGGCCCGAAGTCCACGGCCAGGAAACGCCTTGCCCTGCCCGCGGGTGCGAGAGGAGCACAGCCGGGAGGGACTCCCGAGGTGCAGGATGCAGGGTACAGGGCACAGGGCGCAGGGTGCAGGACGCAGGGTGCGGGGTACAGGGCACAGGGTGCAGGGTACAGGGCACAGGGTGCAGGGCGCAGGGTGCAGGGCACAGGGCGCACGGTGCAGGGTGCAGGGCACAGGGTGCAGGGTGCAGGACGCAGGGTGCAGGGCACAGGGTGCAGGGTGCAGGACGCAGGGTGCAGGACGCAGGGCGCAGGGTGCAGGATGCAGGGCGCAGGGCGCAGGGTGCAGGGTGCAGGGCACAGGGTGCAGGGTGCAGGGTGCAGGGTGCAGGACGCACGGTGCAGGGTGCAGAGCTGTGGGGCACAGTGGGCTGAAGGGGTACCCCGGTGTGGGGTACAGTGAGATTCAGGTGTGCCCAGATGTGGGGTGCAAGTGCCCAGCTGTGACTGCCCAGCTGTGGGGCACAGGGGGGTGCAGGAGTGCCCAGCTGTG
Organism: Margarornis squamiger; assembly: GCA_035222235.1. NCBI lineage: Eukaryota > Metazoa > Chordata > Aves > Passeriformes > Furnariidae > Margarornis > Margarornis squamiger. The sequence goes on from JAWWTY010000077.1 coordinate 76,143,275, forward strand.
AGTGCAGCTGTGGGGCACAGTGGGGTGCAGGAGTGCCCAGCTGTGGGGTGCAGGAGTGCCCAGCTGTGGGGTGCAGGTGCCACTCGGGGACCTCGAGGACAGTGCCAGCAGGTGCCCTGGGGTGACCCTGAGGCCCAGATGACCCCGAGGTGCCCTCAGGGCAGGTGACAGGACCCAGGTGAGAGGAGGTGCCCAGGGATCACCCAGGTGACCCCGAGGTGCCCCCGGGGCAGGTGACAGGACCCAGGGGGGTGACCCAGGTGACAGGAGATGCCCGGGGGTGCTCCAGGTGCCCCGGAGGTGTCCCGGGGGGGTGCCTCAGGTAGCCGGGGGGGTGCCCCAGGTGCCAGGTGCCCCTGCCCGGCCCGGCTGCCCGTGCATCATCACCTGCATCGTCATCGCTGTCACCGGCCCCGGCGCCTCATCCCCCTCCCCCCACCCCATTCCAGCCCAGGTCCTTCGCCATTTCCCCCCCTTTTTACCCCATTTTCGGTGGTGGTGGGGGAGGTGTGGGTGGGGGGTCCTGGACCTGGGCCCACCTGTGTCCCCCCCGAGGGCAGGGGACACCTGGATGGTCCTTCCAGCTCCATCCTCTGGGAGGGCTCTGGGAGGGTTTGGGGGGTCCCGACAGGTAAGTCCCGGGGTGGGGGTCCTGTTGGGGGGGGGGGAGGGCGCCGGGTGCCTGTCG
>JAWWTY010000077.1:76144062-76156722 GCA_035222235.1 Margarornis squamiger
GGTGGAGGAGGTGGAGGAGGAGGAGGAGGAGGAGGAGGAGGAGGAGGAGGGCGGCGTTTCCCTGTGCGGCGCCGCGGCCGTCGCCCCGCCGCCGGCGAGCGTCAGGCGGGGGGGGCCCGGCCCGGCCCTTCCCCTGGCCCCCGCGCCTTCCCCGAGGATGGCACCGCTGCCCGCACGAGTGGCTGGCGGCGGTGTCCCTCCTCTTTTTTTTTCCGGCAGCGGCGGCGGCGGCGGATCATTGTTGTGTGGGAGGAGGGCGGCGGGGATGGACTTGATCTCTCGGTTCTCCTGCTGAGGCGGCAGCACAGCGCGCCCCGCCGCCCAGCCAGCGCCGCGCCGGGCAGGGAGGGACCGGACCGGCCCCCCGCCCGCTCCCCGACTCTTTATTTTTAGGGGGCTCTGCTGCTCCTATCCCTCGCCCTTATCTCTGCCCCCCCTCCCCGCCCGCACACACGCACAGGGACACGCACGCACCCTCCTCCGGTGCCCTTTCATCCTTCCCCCCCGCCGTCCTCCCGCGCCGGCTCCTGCCGCGGCAGATGCGCCGCGGGTTACCGCGCAGCTGGGACTATGGTGAAATTTCCAGCGCTCACTAACTACTGGCCCCTGATCCGGTTTCTGGTCCCTCTCGGCATCACCAACATCGCCATCGACTTCGGGGAGCAGGTAAGGCAGCGCCTCTCCCGGGAGCGACCCTCTCCCGCCCGCCCTCCCGCAGCGCCGGGCCGGCGGGGCTCGGCGCCGCCGCCGGGAAGGGAAGGACAGCCGAGTCGAGCCTGGCAGAGCCGAGCCGAGCCGAGCCGGGCCGTGCCCCGCCGTCCTGCCCCGGCTCATCGCGGCGGGCGGGGGCTGCGGCCCCTGCGCCGGCGGGGCAGAGGGGCAGAGGGCGGCCGGTGCCGCTGTGCCTGCCCGGGAACACGGGCTGCCCCGCACCCCGCGGGATGCACGGGGAAGGATGGCGGGGTTTGGGTTGCTTTGGTGTTTGGGTGTTTTTTTCTTTTTTTCCCCTCGTATTTCAGGGTTATATAATCTCAAATTACATAATGCATTCTCCGGGAGCTGGTGCTGGTTTGTCCCCGCGCTGACACGGGCGCTCAGGTGCAGCAGCCCCTAGCGCAGTGCAGCCCGGCGGCGGCAGCGGGAGCGGGGAGGATGGCGGGGCTGCCGCCGAAGGGCGCCGCGGTGCCCGCTCCCATCCCCTCCCTTCCCCGCCCCGTCGCGCTGCCGCTGCCGCTGCCGCTGCCGCAGCGGTCCGGCCCCGGCACGGCACGGCCCGGCCCGGCCCGGCCCGGCCCGGCCCGGCACGGCACGGCACGGCAGGGCGGGAGGAGGGCGGCATCCCGCGGGGAGCCGCTCCGCGCCCCTCCGGCGAGGGGGCGACTTTCCGACGAGGCTCCGAGCAGGTGAATCTCGGGCTGCGCCCCCGCCTCCGCCGCTGTTCCGTGCGCCCCAGCCCTGCTGCAGCCCTATGGCTGTCCCCTGTCATAGGCACCGAGAACATACCCCGGTGTGCCCGAACCCGCTGTCAGTCTATCTCCCTGATGTGCAGCCTTTCCGCTTCGTCCTCCGCATCCCCGCTGGCAGCGTTTGCACTGAGAACATGTTGGGTGCTTGAGGTACCCACTCCTCCTCTGCCCGAGGCTGCTCTGCAGGGTGCTCGTTTGCCACTGTGCTGTGGTGTGAGAAATCTCTGCTTTCATGTTTTGGTATTTATGACAGTCCAGGCCCCGGTCTTGTGTTAGGCTGCTCTGTATAGGGCCTATCATTACATTTTTAGCAGAATGGTATACACTACTACTTACTCACAAATGTTAAGCTGGGCAGCCACACTAGGTATTGCATCTCAAATAGCTTTATCCTTGTCCTAAGTCACTCAGTTTTGCTAAGAAGCTCTTGTTTTCTAAGAAGAATAGGCACTTGCTTCCGTGCTCCTTGAGCAAAGATATCAGAAAATTAGTGGGTACTTTCAGGCATTTGTAAAGAGGAAAGTGAGAGGAAAAATATTAGAGTGGGAAAAAAATTAGCTAGTGTTTATCATATGTTTATCATGGCTGTGCCAATCAGACTTTGATTCCTAGTCCCTTAAATAAGCCGTGATACTAAAAAATACAATTTCGTCCTTGTCTGACAACTGCATGCTTTCCTACTAAGTCAGTCTTGTATAAATCATACTGGGGGGGGGGGGGGTAGGAGAAGGGAAATCTAAAGATAGAAATGACAAGGGAAAAGGTGATTTAAATGCTAATAACTATGCCACCTTAATAACATACAGCAGAAGTTAAATTGAAAGCAGTTCACTCAGCAAACTGAGTATGACAGTTACGTGGCTACAGTTTGCTTCATACGAGGTCAGCTTGATTCAAGATCCCTGTCAGCCTGTACCAAAACATCACTTGGCTTCAGTGTGCTCTGGACCAGGATTTCAAAAATTTGCAAGCAATTTTATAAGTGAGAGGCCTTCTGTCTGGTTGGGTACCGGTGACACAGGAGGCATAGTAACGAGTGGATGATACATGTAAAGACTTATTTAAGCAACTTTGACAGCATTAGGAACAAAAATATCTTAGAAAATGTGTTTTATTTCGTAGCCAAGTCATAGGACTGTCCCTCCGGGAGAGCTGGGGTTATTCCTTGTCTCAGATGGCAGCCTGGGAAGGTGATTAGGTAATTGAAAAGGGAGAAATCTACCCTGCTAGACATCCATCTCCTTTCAGGAGCAGAAACTAGAGAGATAGTTTTTATACCAGCCTTATCCTCATGGAAATCAGGAAACCAAAACAGGGACAAAATTACTCCAGGTCTGAGAGGTTCCTCTAACAGACAAAATGATAGTGATTTTATTTTCTGGTTTATAATTCATGAAGTTAGTTTTTTACACTTGTAGGACATTACTGTTGGACTTGTGAGGCTGAAAATACATTGACTTGCTGAGCCAGTCACCTTTCTTCTTTACAAAATTGTAATAATTTTAATGTCAGGTCTGAGTGGAAGCAACATAGAAGAATGGGTGCGCCAACAGATAGCTCTAAAAAGGCAGCCATACCTCCTTCTGTGAATGTGTGCTGCAGATAACAAAGATTTCTAAGAATGATAAGGGAAGTAAAATTTGCATGAAGTAATATTACCTGCTCTGGACAATACTGTGAAAGAGACAGGAGACCTATAGGTCAGAAGTAAGAGATGGCTAAAAAAATTAGGGAGAGAGTGGGGCTTGCCTGACCAGGGAAGAGGTGTGTAAGAAATGCTATGTCATAAACCCTTTTAATGTGTGGTATTCATACATTGCTTCCTCAAGTGGGGAGAGTATTTGGAAGCAAGGTGTTCAAAACAGAGCCTTTTTAACAAAACCATGTACTGTTAGATACCTGAGATTGAAAAGTGAGAAACAAAGAGAACTTTTTCTTTCTTTTTTTTTTTTCCTTAATTACCTTGAGGGGCTTTTTTGGTTGTTGGTAGTTGTAGTCAATAGCAAACATCACTAGGAAATTACTAGAACCGGTGACTGTCTTTAGATTTCTTGCTACTTTAAGAGAAATTAACAGTCAGGCTAAAGAGTACTTGCAGAACATGGGTAAAGACTGTCACAATCGCCCCATATAAGATGATTGCTATGGCAAGTGTGTTTAGTTTACAGGAAGTAAAAAATGCTGGTGCAATACTTAAGGACTAATAAGCTCAGTGACCTGCAGTCACTTCCAGAACCGCTGTAGTCAGTGAAGAGCCTCCTGTTGACCTTTGGACCCTAATCCAATAATGCCTTAGGACAAGGCTATATTACTCCAATCCGATGAGCTAACCTCATTTGTTCACCTCATAAAATCTCTTAGGCAAATATCCGATTTTTCCCCCTACTAAAAAAGGTAGTCCTGATGCATGACCAGTTAAATTACTAGCGTATTAGAGAGATAAACCATTTCTAACATATTTTCATTATTTCCTCCTGCAACCCATTTCCAATTTACAGTGTTACATGGCTTTTATGAAATGAACTACTACGCAGCTTTTTTCTTAGAGTAAGGCCTTCAGGAAAGCAGTCCCAAATATTTTGGCTAAACGTTCTTTCTCCACACAAATATGTCTTAGATTAACACCACCAGAAGAGAGATGCTCACTTTTATTCTGCTGTTGGGACCATTCAACGCTCAGCATCTTACCTTGAGATTAACAATAATTACTATTGTATTTAGAGCTCAGTTGTTAGAGAGCAGAGTTTGCATTAAAAATTCTGCCTCCCTTGAAAAATGTTGGATGCACTTGCTTGGAAATAAATAAATAAATGGATCCCATGTGATGAAGCACAACACAACCTCAAACAACTCACCCAGCAAATAATAGCACTGTTACCCTATAAGCTCAAAAACCTGTCACCACCCACACAGTTTCAGAGCTGTGGTGGCCTGACCTATAACGTATGTGTGCATTTGCATCAGCATTATTATAAAGGGGGAAAGCTGAGGTGTGCATTAGTTCACTAACTTTTTTGGAAGCACAGAACCAACTCTAGGCAGGGTTAAATATAATTAGAAAACGTGGCTGGTAACTCCCTTTGATGCTCACCACGTGGCAAAGGCCAGGCAGAGAGCAATATTTTGGTCTCAAGGCCTGTGTAGTAGTCCTTTTTCTTGGTTTAACTTTCCAGCTAGCCCTTGGATCATCAGTTTCAGTTGCTGTCACTAGCTGTTGGTGAGGCAGTTTAACATGCCAAAAAAAGTGGTCCATATGCAGATATAATATTGCTCAGCGGCTTGTGGGTCTGTGGAAACTAAAACCGAGCAAGCAGAGCCCTGCTGCTGCTTTCTCCTGAGGTCATTCGGGGGCTCTGATCCTGCAGAGAAGTTGCTATACATTGCTCATGGTGTTCTGATTGGTATCAAACAGGCAAGCTGTAAAGGAAATGCCAAACGTTTTGGATTCCAAATCATTTTACAGTAATTGCTTTAAAACTACCTGTTTTTCTCTTGTATTTGGGGTTTTTAGGTTGGTTTTTTTGGGTTTTCTTTTTCTTTTTTTTTTTTTTTTTTTTAACTTAAGAAAGGAAAGTGTTGCCAGAAAAAGAGAACAAGTCATGAATAATGTATCAAAAAGAATTAGTGAGTTTACTGTCGTCCCATGCCATTTGCAAACTTAGTAGGGGGTTAAACATTTTGATTAATGTCTTATGAAGCTTGTTTTGGGGGTAAGTATTATTGTCTGGACGTTCAAAACAAGTAATGGGAGAGTTCACATTCCCAGCTGTTCACCAGGGATTTGGGCCAAGTTGTGTAACCTTTCCGTGGCACAGTTTCCCTGCCTTTGAAGTGTGCCTAGACACCTACCTGTATGTAGATGTAATGAAAACTCATGAGTCAGAAGCGCTCTGAGATGAAAGGTGCTGCATGAGTGCAAAGTAATCCTGTTATGGATGTTGCGAGAGGTCAGGGACTCATTTAAGTTGTGTAGGACTTTAGTACCATATAATATAATTTGTGTAGAACATGATTGTGTGTTATTACCACAACCACATTACTAATAGGGTATGCTGATGGAAATGCCCTGTTTTAAATGAATGTGAACTACACAGACTTTAAAAATTAAATTTACATGATATTGTGTCGAAGAAACAAACATATACGGTGTATACTATCAACAGAATTTTTTTTGTTGTTATTGTTTTCCATGGTAATATTTTGAAGGCGTTCATTTTTCCTGCAGAATTCACAAGCCAAATAGTCAGAGAAATAGCTAGGAATGATCACTGAAATACACCTAAGTTTGCAGTTTAGAGTGAGCAAATCCAAGAGAGACCTTCTGTGAAGGATTGAAAACCATACCACACACACCTGAAGTAGTAATTTGCAGAATTTATACGTCAGTGCTGGATCCAGAGACTTTCTTCTAAGCAGAGCAGTTTTATGTCCTTTTGCCTGCCAGCCAGAGCCGTACAGCCTTACCTCCTAAATGGTCATCTGCCAAGCAGTGGGGGTTTTCGCACCACTGTTCAGTGGGCTCTAGACCACTCAGACAATTTTTGAGACTATGCAAGTGATTAATGAGGCTTACAAATCTGTGTTAGTTGCAGAGGGTGTTAGATACCAGGCATTGCATTCACCACTCATGCAGGGCATTTGCTGGTGTTTCACAGCAAGCAATGCCTACTAAGATTTGGGAAGAAGTCAAAGTTCTCACAAAACATTTACAGATAAAAGCCGAATTTCAACAAAGCACTAATGTTCTTAAAGGTGACAAAGGCACTTACTCCTGGCAGCTAAATGAAGATGTATTTGCATTTTGTGGCACATAATGTACAAAAGATACAAGTTATGAAGGGCAGTGGGGCTATCACCTCGGGAGATTTCACCTGGTGCTAGAAATGATGAGAATGAACCTACTAATGAGGTGTCCATTCCCTGCAGTGCTCCATGTGGCCATAGTGTAAAATACATAATCTAAAGCTAGGACCTGTGTTATGCCTTGTTTGTCAGTACCTTCCCTTTTTTCATCCTATTTTCTCCTTTCTTCATAAAACTCCAGGTGCATGCCTTACACCTCCCACAGCTGTGTCAGCTCAGCTCTAAGGACTTCTCTGGACTTTCTTATGCTTCATTGTTAAGAACTGGCAGGTTTTGTACTTGATGATACCCATTTAGCATGTCTGAAGGAGTTGGCTAGCTATGGAGTTGTAGAGATAACTTATTTCCAGCAATGGTTGGAAGCAGGGAGGGAAAAACAACTCTGTGTAGCACCAACCAGCCACTTGTTTATGAAGTAATTTAATTAAGCTCAAAACTGTAAGTTCAAATAATATTTGCCCACCAGGTTGCTGGAAAATGAAACTTTGAGGTCTGTGGGGTGGAAGAGATTCTCTCTGCCAGAAGACTAATCAATGCAGTGGGGGACAAGAAGCGCTTACAGTTTTGCCAAGCAGTCCCAATTCCCAGTCTCTAGGCTGGAGGGTCCTCTCTGGATATACTCCAGTCATAATATCACTGGATGCCTAATGAAAAAGGGTCATGGGGTAACCAAATGCTTCTGATACTTGTTTCAGAGATAGGGAGATCGCTTTCTCCTCCCTTTGTCAGTGAAAATCTAGAACACTATGACAACATCAGGAAGGAGAGATGAAAATATCTCAAGCCTAATTTTAAAACGTGTGTTCTAAACTGAAATTTTGAAAGGGGTTTGAACCACAGCATTCTGCATCATGGAGAGAAATCCCTGAAATACAGATTTTGGTTTTGAGGTGAACTGGCAATTTGATTTTTCTGAGGGGTTTTCTTGTTCATTTCTTTTGGTTGTCTTTTCCCAAAACTGAGAAAGCTGATTTCTCTTCATACTTGCTTTGGTCTGAACTGATTTCTTTTTAGTCTTTGCTCATTTTGCTGCTGTCTGAAGAACTTGGTTGTATACAAAGGCGTGTATGACATGACCAATCTTATGACTGCAAATAAGTGCCTTTTTATATGCAAAGAGGGTATATACTCAAGAATCCGGCTTTGGAAGTGCAGATTCTCTCTGTTCCTATCTTGATTCTAGACAAGACATTTATCTCTCTTTGTGTGAGTTTTGTCAGTTCTAAAATTGTGATGTGTTTCACAAGGCAGTTACAAAGTTTATTCCTTCATGTTTGTAAAACATGGATGTAAGTTGCTGTATAAATAGAAAATTTAAATATATCTGCCAGCTCATGCAGAAGACTCTGTGCATAAAACTGAGCAATTCCAAACAGATTTCGCGTTGCTGCTACTTTCAGAAATCTGTGATGTTTTAATATGTTACTGCTGAGCTCAATTCCAGTTTAAATGGCATGTCAGAACATGTGTTTCTTAAAAAAAAATTGGAAAGTTATTACTTGCCTTAGGTTTTAACAAGGTAATGTAATCACCTATTGATACCTCAACCTTTTGCACTTGAAAACTTGTGGGTTTTGGGGTGAGGGAAACAGGAGTGTTACTATGCAGTTGGATCATCAGATACACTTCTTTCTGCTTGCTTGATTTTCTGCTGATATGATGTTGCTGTAGCTACAGTTTTAGACACCACCATTGCCTTTTCAGACAACCATTAGCAGGAAAATTAAAAAAGAACTGCCATAAGAATAAGAGACCTAAATGACCCATGAACTTCAGTGTCTGAAACAGCAAAGCTCTGCAGTTCTCCCATCTTCTGTCTCCTCTGTGGTATCACCTCTCTTTCAGATTTTCCATGGACCTTTACTACCTTGCTTTAGGGTTTTTCTACATATGCAGTTTTTCTTGATATAATGCAGAATAAAAGAGCCTGCATGAAACATTAACTAAGAATGGTTCCAGGTGTAAATATGCATTTGTTTCCAAAGAAGGCTGAAGTACAGCACTGTTATTTGCAAAGCCACAGTGGATTTCCATAGACTTTTCAAGAGCATTCTAGAAAAGGGCAAGGGAAAAATACTGGAGAGTAAAGAGCAGTTTATTGAAAAATAAGTGCCACAAGGGCATGCAATCTCAAGTGCCTATTTGATTATTTTTCCTAAGATGATGCAAAAAATGCACTGTTCTTGATTTGGCAGGAGTGTTACAGTTGCAGAAAGGGTGGTCACTGTTGCCCAGCATGCCCAGTTTGCTTTACTGATGTAGTGGTTCAGCAAGAGTTCAGCTTTTAGCGTGGGAAGTGAAAAAACTGTAAGACTATTTATTTACAGGTGTTTGCTTCACATAGCATTTTTAATTGGTAAGGCAACTTTTTCCAACCTTTCTCAATTTTCAGAGCCCAGAAAAGTTTCAGTGGAGGTGCAGAAGCCTGAGAGCATATTTGTTTTGTGTTTGCGTTTTTGGGGGATTGTTTTCTTGTTGTTGGTCTGTTTGGTTTGGTTTGGGGTTTTTTTTTAGTTACCTGTTTCCAACTCCTTGTAAACATTCCCTAAGATACAGGGGTCTGTGGGACTGAAGGTTCAACACACCAAAACATGTGCTAGTTTGCCAACAAATAAATTTGAAAGGCTTGCAGCTGGGAGATGGTCTATCTTCTGGCCTTCTTACTGGTGTTTTGGACCTAAATTAGTAAAAGAAGTCAGATGCAGGCTCTACCTGAGCTTTCATGTGCTGGCATGGTGTTCACCTGTTCTGGCTGAAGAATGTATAGGTGCCTGCCAGCCCGTACTGATTGTTTTCCTTTATCAAGTCAGGTGTGTAGCATGTGTAGGTATAAAGGATACAACCACATGGCACGCACTGTTCCTCCCATGTTATTTTAATGATAGTGGTTGACATCTACTTTCCTGAAGATACAGATTTTATGTCTAGATTTTATTTGGCTCATTTTTCTGTTCACTTCCTGCTCACCCCTCCTTACTTCTGCTGTGTATCATTGAGCAGAATATTATCATTGTAACCTCTCTGTTAGTGTATGGTAGCTGCTGTTCCTGCAGCCATGGGCAACTAAGGTAAAGTAGCTCTGATTTACCTCTGGCAGCTTCCCTCTTCATGGCAAAGGCTTTCCTTGCCACAGCATACCAATGTGCTCCAAGAACTTGGCAGCCTTTGATCTCAAATATGCTGTCCTGCAGATGAAAGACAGATTCTTGCACAAGTCCGTCATTGCCATTTCTTCTGTCAGCATCTTACCAATTCAAAACCCTCTAGCCTGTTTGAAGAGAAAACTAATTGTTAACAGCATCACAGGGTGAGAGGACATTTCACATTTTTGGTTCTGGTGAGAAGGGAAAAAATGTCAGTTATGTAAGAGGAAAGATTATAGAAATGAAGCATTTATAGCTCGGACGGAAAAGGGAACTTGATAACCATCTGCAGTTGTATGAACTGTGGTGTGGTCATGAAGGAGAGGAAATGGGGAAGCGAGGTTAGCTAGGTCACTGCTGTGTGGAGGGGAATGTGGCCAGGAACAGTGGGAAAGATTGGGGCAGTTAAACACAGTTTAGACTGAAAAGGTTTCCAGATGATTTTCCAATTAAAAAGCAGAAGCTGTTCCCTCTCATACATTACTTCCTTCTAAAAAGTGGCACAAAGAGTGCTGTGCTTTAAACAGTGTTAAAGTGTTAGATTGTTTTATGCAGGTTCAAATTCAGTGAGTCATCAAAAGCAAAGACTAGTGCGATCACTATAAAATGCTGTACATGATGGGTCAAGTCTGACGACCACATTTCCTGGTGAGAGTGACAAGCAGCTTGAGAACCACATCCTCTGCAAAGGTGTTCAGTGCACTCTAGAAGGGCAGTGTGGTTATGAGCTTTTACTAATGCAGAATAAACAAAAACTGCAACTCAGAGGTGTGAAGTTTCTATTATTAATGATTAGCAGTCACGATACAGTTTTCTTACACCACTCTGTTTTTCCCATGCTGCCTCCAAGATTCTAGAATACAGATACAGAGAGCACTTGCTAGGGAGAGAAACGAGAGCGCTACTAGCTAATAGGAGTATTGACTGTGAGTCCCTGTCTTGTTCCTTTTGGAAGTCTGTACTGGAAGCAGTGTCCCCTTTGTGGCCCAGGTGAGCAATACACAGTGTTGGGGTCTCCTCAGCAGAGCTGAGTGGTAAAAATCCAAACAAAATAAGCTTATCAAAATATGGGAACCTTTTCAATATGAAAGAAGTGAAGCATTGAGATGTCCTCAGCATGGAAGTAAGGGAAATCTTAACTCTGCTTTTTAGCTGGAGGCTTGCTGAGTTTTTTAAAGGGCTTAAAGACACAGTTGCTGTGACAGAAAACTTGGCTGGCATCAAGGCAAGCATCCAGGACATTTCAGGTCCTGCGGTCTCGTAGGGTGCATGCCCAACCTTGCACCCTTTCTTAACCCCCTTACTGTCTTTCCAGTTCAGTTCTGTGAGTTCTTTGCTTGGTTATTCTGTGTATACTGGAGTGTATTATTAGTTACATGGACATCTGTGTGGCTTTGTCACCTGACTGGAGCTCCTCTCCCTAATTGCAACCAGGCAGCGCATACATTTTGCCCGCACCCTGTTACCGACTTTGGTAACTTACTCCATCAGTCCATCCTCCTTCCTCTCCCTCTGTGGCATTTTGGAGATGACTTTGAACATTAGAATTGTTTGCAACTTGCTGAGCCCAAGAGACCAGCAAAGAAGGTAAGTTCAAACCAGCTCTGCCTGGTAGAACTAAAAATACTAGGTGATGTACTTGGAAAGGAGCTGGTTTTTCCCATTTGCATGGCCTGTGGTGATGCTGAATAAATATTCTGGGTGTTTGGATCATCCTCTTCATTAAATTTTAATTTCTGCCCTCTCTTGCTTATCATGGTTTTTGAAGCCTATCAAAATAACCCCAGTTGCCCTTGGTTTTGTACAGTCATGGTAACATCTCTGGTTGTTTTTCCTCGCACTTCAGTAGCACATAACAACTGGTAACATGGGGCTCCAAATTAAGTGTGACAGCACTCTCAGCTTCCCCTCTGGTTGTGTTGGGGCGTAACAGTTTTGGAATCTTAAGCATTTGCTTTAAAAGAGAATGAAAGTCCAAACCACACAACATCTTTCAGCTCCTTAAGACACCAAAGGTAGTCATCCACTGAAAATTTTGTCACCAGTAAATACATTTTTCACATGCTTCTTTAATACACACATGCACATGTACGTAGTGTGTTGTGAGCAGAAGACTGCCTTTGTAGGAGAATTATGCACCAAGTGCTGCTAAAGTACTGTCTTGATTACTTATGGCCTTATATGCAGGGCAAAATGGTTAATGAAATAAGGAGAAGGGCTGTAACTGCATGTGTACCTGATGTGTTCCTTATGGTTTGAGGTGCCTCTGGTTACATGTTGCATGTGCAAATGCTGTTTTATTTTTGAATCCGTGGTTTTCTACATGGATTTTATCTTTTCAAAGTGTGACCTTGAGAGCACTCCTGATCACTGCACCACTGTTCTTTATATACTTGTGGACAGTTATTTTTCTTCAGAGTGTTTTATTTCAAAGCATGAAAGCATGACGACCTTTCAGCGTTCACAGTCTTGCTCTCATATGAGCTTTCTGAGATGCAGTCAACGCTCTACTGGTCAGGACATGCTCCAGCATTGTAATAGTCTTGGGAAGAGCTTTTGTCAGCAATGCCTTCTGGATCTAATATATAAGTAGTGTATTTCTCTTGGGCTAATACTGTGCAAAGGCCAGCATTTCTCTCTTTAATAAATTTATGAGAAATCACAGCAGGTAGCCTGCTTGACATTTTCTTATTCTAGGCTTGACCTGTTGGTGAGCTTTGAATCACTGTCCAGAAAAGTCTAGTATGATTGTGGGCTAGCTTTTTCAAATCATGGCATGCCTTTTTTGTCATCTGCAAGCTCCTGCCGCATTGTGGGTGGTTGCAGCACTGAGGAGAAAATAGCTAGTGAAGGCACAATCATTGCCTCAGGACTTCATCAAGGAAACCTCATATGAAGTTACATATTTGTGACTTGAGCTCCAAGGGTTTGGTTGTGCTTTGCAGTAATCTGCAGATGTGGGTTATTCTGTGTGCCTCCACTGATTTGAAAGGGGAAATGAGTGGTAAGAGGGGTTTAGGTCCAGAGGGAAGCTGTCTGAAAGGGAAAAGCCTGACCTACTGGGCTTCAGAAGTACTAGCACATCCCCCCAGAAGTCCCAGTGTCCAGCAAATGCCTGTCTTGCATCATGAAAGCTTTTCACCACATGAGAAGGGCCGAAATGCTTGCAGTCAAAGTGACTGCAGAGT
>JAWWTY010000077.1:76156822-76240322 GCA_035222235.1 Margarornis squamiger
TCACTAATATTGTTCTGAATAACAAACTAGATGTTTTTTCCTCTCTTATCCTGCTGGAAGTCTAAAGTAGACAAAGGAGGCATGCCAGAGCAAATTTATCTTAACGAGAAGGCCATCAGGTTCTCTATGACCAGCACCGAGATGAATGTTAAAGCAATACTTGTCCAGCTGCTGACAAAAAATAACCTGTGCATAGCTGTAGAAAAAATGGAGGGAAAAATATGACTCACTAATATCCTCAACCTTTCAAGAACAGGTAAGAATAGTAGCAGCACCTGAAACCATTAAATATGAAAACAGGGATTTCTTGATAGGTTTGCCCTATCCTTTGAGAACTCCAAGTATGGAGTGCCATGGCAAGAACTAACCTAATTGGCGGGACAGGGAAGTGATTCTGTCCGCAGTCAGAAAAACAAAAGATATTTGAGTTTATTGGGTTTGGGGTTTTTTCACTTTTAACATGCTTGTAACATTTGGGACCCTAAGCACTGTTTCGCTTTGCTATTGGCACAGTGTGGGGGTGAGTGATGCACAGACAACTTGGAATGATTACAAGAAAGGATTCACAGCTGTTTTGCAAGAGGTTACTATTGCAACTTCTGGGAGTTGGTTTCAAAGGCAACTACAAGCATGAGTGTCTCTTGTTTGCTCTGCCTAAAGAATAGTGCCTCTATAGCCTCATGACATTTAGAATCAAATACCTCTACACTTTCCGTCTTTCTGTTTTGGCCAGATAAGAGTCTATAACCTCAAATCTTCTGTGCATATCCCTTTGTTTAGTGATTCCTTTGTGAAAGAAAGAAAACAACCATTGAGAAAGGGAGAAACAGGATATAAAAATAAGGAGCTGTGCACAATTCAGCCCTTTTTTTTCCTTTGCCACTGAATCCCTGCCTGGCAGAGCACTGATGTGCAGCACCATAACCAACAGTCTGGCATCTGCTGCCTGACAAGCTGAAGAGCTTGGATCGAGCATCATCAATGTCATCTTTTGCTGTCTGTTTCTGGTCTTTGTTTATACATATTTATTTAAAACTGGGGATTTTTTTGTTTCAGCCATCTACTGAGGCCTCCCACACGCTGCCAAAGTTGGTGGCCCTGGACAGCTCCCGTCTCTCCTCCTTGTCATCCTGCCTACCATTTGCTGCCCTTTTTTTGTCCACAGTAGTCTGTAATCTTCAAATACCTACTTCCCTTCTGTCCTCTCTGCCTTTCCTTTTCAGTGCCTGTCAATGGGCTGCCTCCAAAGCACGTCCCATGGCTATTTGCAGACAGGCAGCCCAGTGTAAGTATGGCAGCCAGGTGCCCACTGCCTGCTCCCAACAGATTCCTTCCTTGCAAACGAGAGGCCTGGTTCAGCAAGAGAAATGATTAATTGAAAATCTTTCTTCTGTTTGTGGGATTTAAATGTAGGCCTGAGTTAAGCTCATGTACAGATATTTATCTCATATGAGACAGCCAGGCTTCAAATGAAAAATGTGAGCTTTGTAAAGCTGCAAAGCTTTGTCTAGCAAAGGGTCTGTGCTTGCCTCTTCTTCCTCCGGACATGCAGTTGCGGTACCAGGCAACGTGCTACCCAGCTATCTGTATTCCTCCTTTCACACCCCATTGTCAGAACCAGGTCTGTGTCAGTCTGGTTCAGATACATGTGCTCTAGGACCAGGTAAGTCACAGCACTGGTGAGAGACAGCTGTGACTGCTTGGCCACTGCTGGTGACCTGTGGCTCCCTCTTGTCTTCAGCCAGGTGGCTTGTTTTGGATTCCTGCTCAGCATGATTCTGTGTAGGAGAAGCAGTGAAATTTTTGTCCCTGCATGCTGATGTCTGATGGCACGTGGTAAATGCCTTCTGTCCTCATTGGTGGCTTTTTTTAAAGAAGTTGCAAACAAAAGTCAGTGATGTCAGTTAGTGATTATTCTTACTAAGTCTTAAAGCCAATTCCTGGATCACAGACGAGAATAACATTGCCTGCATTCCCCACATGCCTGTTCATTCTGCCATTAGATTTCATTGCTGTAGCTGACCAGGAGTGTTTTCTTACCTGCATGGCCAGAGATAAAGATGTTGGAGTGTTGAGAAAATCTGATCTCAGCAAAGCCCCTTTTGGATTAGAGAGTACTTCTGCTCCTTGGTGTGTTCTTTCAAAGACAATCCTTTGAGGAAACCTGGGAGAAGCATGTCAAGCTCATTTGGTTGTAAATGGGCATGAATATATTGTGCAGAGAGGTCCAGGTGTTGTGAAAGTGTTCACTGTAGGCTTCAGACAAATGTGCCCATTGTGAACCTGTGCATCACTTGAGGAACTCTGGAGATGTTCATAACAATTTATAACATTATAAATATTTTTAAAATGCTATATATAGTTTGTCTTCAGACATTTCCAGGTCATAACTAAACTACTAGGCTTCCAGATTAGGGATGGATGGCATGAATAGCACAGTGTGAGTCAGACCCATCACATGTTCTAAATTAAACTTGTGCTGAGCCAACATTGATCTTAAGACTCTTTTTGAAAATCTCTCCACCCTACAGAAGTTGCTGATAGCATTTCTCAGAGGTTGATAACAAAGGAAAAAATAAAGCAGAAGCATGGAGGACAGTAAGGAAGCAAAAAGCCAGCTGGGAGGAATCAAAACATGCAACTAGGAGAAAGTATTCTGAATAAACAAGTCAGTGAAATAACAGCTTCAGTAGCAGTTAGGGTTTGGTTTGCCTAGCACCCTGAAGAGTTCAAACTGCAAACCTCTAAGTTTGCAGAAGCAAGGTTGTCTCCTAATCAATAGATGTTTCCCTACCTAGGCACTGCAAGCTGCCTGAAGTATCATCACAAAGGTCTCCTGTTTTCTGGGGGGAAAAAAAAGAACATGAAATATATGAGGGTAACATAAAGATAAGAAGATAAGAGATCTTGAAGGATTTATCTGATGACCTGTCCCCCAGTAGAGATAACATGCTTTAAGTGAGATTTCACCTGGAATACTTTGCACAGTTCTAGCTGTACATACTCAAGGTAGTTCAGTTCAAGCTTGTTCAAAAGATTAGGCAAAAGAAACCCCAGCTATTAGTTTCTCCATATATATTTTTTTTTTTTGTTGGTTGGTTTTTTTGTTGGTTGGTTGGTTGGTTGGTTGGTTTGGGTTTTTTTGGTTTGGTTTGGTTTGGGTTTTTTTGGGTTTTTTTTTTTGTTTCATCATCCTATCTGAGAAGGTGAAACCGAAAGATTTTGGATTCTGTAGCACAACAAAGACAGGTAGAGGATGATTAAGGTGGTTCTGTGTGAGGGAGATGGGATCATATTCTCTGCTAGGAAGATGTTTGCCTACCTGCAAACAAGAGGAAATTGAGCAGCACCACATGACTGAAGAGACAGCGAATGCTTTTAAGCTGGAAATGAGGAAGGCTCCTGCCTACCAGAACAAGACTCTGGAAAGAGCAAGGTCAGCAAAGCTGAACTACTTGTTTTTAAGATTGCATTAATGGAAGTCATGCTATTGCATGTGTGCCTGGAGTGCTGCAAAGGACTGAAGCCTACACCCTGGCAAGTTGTTTCCGTTCCCTGTGTGAAGGGAAGATAGCAAACTTCTTAGTCTCTCTGAATCTGCTGTTGTTCTAAAATACTTGGGTTTGAATCTTCCTTCTTTTAAAAAAATAATTTCTTACTTGAGACCTCCACAAATCCTGTTCTCTCAGGGGAATGATTCCCAAAAATGCAAGGTGTCTCCTCACTTGGGTACACAGAGGCAGTGGGCTGCTTCTGCAAGGCTGACAGTGCTGCTGCTGCTGCTGCTGGTGCTGGCACCGGCGAACAAACAAAGCTCTGTTCGTTTTCGGCTCCAGCAGAATGAGTGGGGGGCGGGGAATGGGACAGAAGAAGGATGTGCTTGGGGATTGAGGTTGCTCAATCAAATGAGGAAAATATAATGAGAGAAGACAATGTATATTCAGGTTCATAAAGAAGTTTTTTCAATGATAACACATGAAACAAAATTTGGAAGGGTATGGTGTTGCCCTTTTGCTGCTGTTCACTGGACAGATTATCTATTGATTTTTTCTGTTTTGCATGCTAATGATAAATCAAATGTCATCATCTTGTCATTGCCATTGACCCTGATTTAGAACAATCTCAAAACATAAAATACCTTCCCGTTTTCTCAGTGTCTGTGTCTTCTCCCCACATTCCAAAGAGCAGGCTGCTGTTGTGATATGAAAATCCTTTTACAGAGGGATGCATCCAGAATATACTGACAGCACTGAAGAGACATGTTTTTCTTCTATTGGCCACTTTGAAAAACTCCGTCTGTATATTTCCATCCATTTGAATTATGGTGCTTTTGTCCTTCTGAAAGCAAAGCAAGTATTATTACTGTAATGAGAAAAAAATCTATTTACAAGTTTTACAAGACACAGTACTTTCAGAAATGTGGCATTTTAGATGTGAAGGCATTAAATTCGTTGGTCTCTGCATAATTGTGGCTGCTAAGAAGCCATATTGGTGTTGTTCTAGCAAATTAAAAATGTGATTTTAAAATGTTTTCACAATGTGACAAGAACAATGCATCCTCTAAAGAGAGCAAATGCTGAGAGTTATTTCTGTGTCTGAGAGATTAAGCATTTTCATTTAGTTGAGGGAAAAATAACTTTTATTTGACTTGGGGGCTTCTGGATATTTTTTTAGTTACACGCCATACATGCGATGATGAAGCACAATCCGATTACTCTGCTGACAGCAGATGGAAGCAAAGGGCCAGACTGTGAGGTGTGTCCTACCTGCTCTGTCCTGCAACCATCATCTGCCCCTACTGCTTCTTCAACCCTTCTGAGGAGGGGTGGCCGAGGAGAGGGGTAGGCAAGAGGTTTGCCTCCCTCTGTCACTGCTGTATATGCAAAGAGGTGAATCCTCTGGCCTTTATGAAGGCTGTTGGCCTATGTTTATTTTTTTTTAATCAGGGCAGCATAGCTATTCCCTTTTCATCTCTAATGATCACTCCTCTTTGCTAGACTAATGCATGGGAAAATGGGTGAAGATTTGGTATTTCCCTCAGAATCTTCACTCCTTGTACAGTCATTATGATCCGTGTAGCCACAGATAGGTAGCAATGCCCTTAGAAAGTAGAAAATGGGGGTGTTTTTTCTGCTGCAGTCTTTTTAAAAGGTGGTCTCTTTCATTCACTCTTGTTAGTGAATAAGAAATTTGCTGTATCATTGTTAACTAAGCAGAATATAAACAGTCTGGAAATAGAAATTGCTGCAGCCTGTGCAGACAGAAGTCAGATGTTGCTCAGTGTCATTTTGAAACTGTGGAGTCATCAGAAATAGTCCTCACAGGAAACCTTGAATATTGGGCACAATGGTGGGTTTCCAAACTGAAAACAGAGAGACGGAAGTCTGGATAAAAGAAAGAAGACTAATATCACATGACATAAAGGTGGCTCCAGTTCTTTTTGGCTCACTAGAAATTTTTGGCTGTCTCTAATACCTGATACCCACAGAAAAGATATGTGAGGATCCATGACCAATAAGCGCACTCCTAATCCAGCGTGCTTCGTAGAGTTTCTCTATGTGCGGTGGGAACTTTCTCCACATTAACATTGAAGCCATGCAAAAACATGACCCTTGAAAGTGAACGGGAGGAGGAGATTTAGGAAGGGATAACTTATCTTTTTAATGACACTGAGGAATAAGACACTCAGGAGAAATCCAATAGCATCAGTGGTAAAAGTCCCGTTAGCACTGTCAAGGATGGAAAAGAAAGCCTTTAAGAAAAAGAGGCAATAAATTTGCTTTCCAACTCCTTTATCACCCATTACATAAAAAAGCCTGAGGGAACAAGATCTTACAATTGGAAAGAGCGTTAATGGCCCAAAAGTCAGCCCAGACATTGGAACAAAAGCTATAGTCATCACATTTCTTTGCTTTCTGGACAAAGAACTTATTATGTAAAAAGCAGAATAAAAGTCAAGGGCCTGGGATATGCCAATAAGCAAACCTCCCTTTACTGAGACAATAAAAGAACAGATCAGGAGAGAGGACCAAATGCAAGGCTTCAAGCAGCCTGTTAACCTGTTAGACCAATAGGGATTTGAGATGAAGGTCCACTAGTTTTTGACCTACAGGGAATCACACTGTCTGTGCCCGTGTAGTTTTCTCTTGTAACATCAAAGCCAGTGACTCTAAAGATTCCTCAGCTTCTGTCAGAAGTTAGTGCTCTTGGAAAAGTGAAGGATATCTGTTTATTCATATAACATGATTCAACTTCTTTTGTTTCCAGTAATGTTGAAGTCAATGCTGAGTGCTTATTGCATAGTAATGATGTTTCAGAAGAGAAAGATAGAAAAGAATGGAGAAGTTAGTAGTTGAAACACCTGTTACTGTATTACTGCCTCAACAGTACCTGGTATGACCAGGACTTGTTTGCCATAGACTTGGAAGTCAGCAATGAAGGAGAAGGTAACTGGCACTCACCACTGACCAAAGAAGAGACAGCAGCAGTGTGTGAAAAAGCATCTTTATTTATGAACTAATACCTGATAATCCTAATGAGGCTGCAGGATGTCAGTTTCTGAAATCTGTAGACAAATCTCACAGATTTTCATGAAAATAACGAAATGAGGCAAGGAATGTTCTTATCTTTTAATGTGCCAGTAGCTTGGTCTTTTTTTGTAACTTAGGGGTACTTCTGTGAAGAAATCACTGCTATTGTTATAGTAAGATGCAGAGCTCCCAGGAGAGCTGTGGAAACCACTGTGTCTGCCTTCACTGGATACCCAAGGAGTTCTGTCTTCCGTGACTCCATTGGACATAATTTTTGCCCATTGGCAAAGCTGGAGGGCTACTGGTGGGAAGAACAAGCTCAGACCTGAACAAGCAAATAGATGATTTTCACTATACAGGAGTGTGAGATGTTTCCTGGGAATAAAGCTCAGATAAAGCTGATCCCTCGTAATCTTAATTCCATGAAAATGAAATTTAAGACAACATTTCAGGCAAGCACGTGGTTTCTATTTGAAACTCTTAAATTGAGAACTACTCTACATGAATAGTTCTATTTCCCACTATTTTCTATGCTGATAAATGTTTGTGTTACTTACAGAAGAACAACAAAACACACAGCTGACTATACCCAGGTAAATAAAGGAAGAAGGCTAGTGAAACAGCCTGAAACAGGCTGCTCTGAAGCTACAACTACATTTCACTTTTATATTTTGAAGGTAAAGGATCAACATTTCAATATTGTATAGTTTCAGTTGTATTTATAAAACTAATGGCAGGAAGAGAAAACAGCATGGATCTAGCCAAATTCACTAACAAGTAGTGAACCAGCCTCAGACAGCTAGAAATTGTGAAGGCTGTACAACAGCTGTGGAGAGCAAGGAGCATCATTTGCAATATTATATTAGAGAAAAAAAGTTGCAGATGATGAGATTATATAACCCTAAACAAATGGATAGTATACTCAAGGAAAAAAAAAAAAAAAAGAAAGAAAAATCCCCCACAAATGGTTTACTTGATTTATCTGCATTTTGGGAGTCTGTGCTTCAGTCTTTTACTATAGAATTGCAGTATCTCATAGGTAGAATACATGCAGACTTTATGGATATCAGAGCAAAACTTAAGACAAAAATTAAGTGTGCTTATGCAGTGAAAGGGATTTTTTTCATTATGATATTTTGGCTGACTTATTGTGTCTATGACCAGAGAATTAGTTGTGGGAGAAAGGACAGTTTCTCTTTCAAATCCGCATTGCTATAGTCCAGTTACAGCCCTCTGTATTTTAACACCACGTTTCATTCTAGATTGCCTGCACTGTAGTTTCTTAATATTCTGAACACCCAGCATGTTCTGTTTAAGAAAGAGCCACAGGAAGTGCTAATTGTTTTCTTCTAATGTTCTTTCTAATTTGCATGACACTGCAACTGTAATTCCTTATTTGCTGTTACAGCAGTAGTCAAAAAACCTGGTTTCCTCCAGAAACCCAAAGACCTACCTTTTCAGTGCAGCTCATTGCTTCTAAAGTTTGTGCTTGGCCTGTCAGCAAACATCTGCCTCCAATTTCTATGCAGATGCTCTGGATCACATGTATCTGAGTCATGTTTCTTCTGGAAACACAGGCAATGAATTCTCTAAATATGAAGCTGACCTGATGTTGTACTGAATGGCTACTTATTCACTGCTTCCTGTACCAGGGTATCTCTGATAGCAGCAGTGCTGCTGTGTTCATGGCTTAGATGGCAACAATGGGATAATTCATAGGCTAATGGGAAACATCCTATAAAATGAAAAATGATAAAAATACATTCTTCAAAGAATGTCACAATCCTAAGGAAATTCCCCTTCTTCCAGAAAAAAACCCCTCCTTCCCTTGCCAGATCTCAGCACTTCTTATTCAAACATCTCCTAGTTTCTTCCCTTCCACAGCCATCACCAGGAACCAATGGGGGTGGTTTACAGTGCTGACACTCTTGCTTTCACCTGGGTCCCAAAGCTATCTCTGAAAACTTCAGCATAAGTGTGCAGCTAACCCCAGCAGAACTCCACTGATGGACTGGGGAGCAGTGGCAAACGAGGACTTAGTGCTACCACAGTTTCCTGAAGCTACTTCCTTTTAGAAAAAAAACTCATTTGTGTTAAAGCTAATTTTTGCTCAAATAATTGATTTACTTTTTAGGTTGTCAGCTGAAGAAGTAAAAGTTAGGGACAGGAGTGCTGTAAACAAATAATATGGTAATTATAATTCACTACTGAATGCTTGTCACAATTAAGAACTCTGCATTCAGATTTTTTTTTCACTGTTAGTGACTGTCACCATTTCACCTGTCCTATCTAATAGGTGGAGTTGTATGATGCAAGTCACTTGCTACTTTGCTCAATTTCTTCCTCCCTGTACTTACCCAATCCAAAAATAAATGCAAATTAGTCTGTAAATACTATGCTTGGGCTGCAGGCTGTTAGATAGAAGCAAATTCAGCCAACCATTGTGTATGTGTGGTAAAATAAAATCTGTGCATTGATTTTTTTCTGCTTTGAACTCTAGGCTATTTTGTGTTTCTGGCTGCTGCTAGCAGAACAAGGCTGTATCTGACAAACAGAAGTGGGCTTTAAAAGGCAGATTATAAATATTTGGAATGTGCCCAAGGAGACAAGTCTTACTTCTCCTCAAGTTTCACTTTGTGGTTTGTGACAGTCAGCCTCCTGCTCTTCACTGAAAATTTTCCGAAATTCAAGTTGTTGTTTTTGAATTGAAGAACAAAGCAGATGGGAAAATGTGCCACCTTGAAAACAGATCTCCTGCTGTGAATGCAGCAGTTCAGTAGCAGGGACTTGGTCCTGACAGTCCTGTGGTGTCAGGGGTAGTGGAGCCTCCTGTGGAGCCTGGGGTCTGCACATCTGAGCTGTGGAGATCCCTCCAGATCTGTTACACCAAACCGGGTACAGTGAGGTAGCTCCGAAGCTGTCATCCTGCACTTGCTGGTACTGTTTGAGGGACTCATTCAGAAAAAACTCATAAATTCATATATGGAATTCTTTCATATAAGGAAAGATCAGTGTTTGCACTGACTGTGGCTGGTGAACGTGGTGTTGCACCGTTGCTGTTCCTGTGCTCTCCTCTCGGTGGGTGTGAGTGCTGGCTGCTGGGGGCTGGAGAAAGCACATCTTGCTTGTGGCTGTTTGGGGTCAGTGCAACTTCTGAGCTACACTGAGGGGATTATGAGCTCTATGTAAGCACCTTTATCGTACACCAAGCTCCCATTTTGTTTGTAAGCCCAGTCTCTCCTTCTGCTATCTTAATTGCCTTCACAGTCCACATTTGGCTGTCAGTTGCAAGCAGTGGTGTTGCAAGGGTGTCCATAGAAGGTCACTAAACCTTGATGACCCATGGTTATCGGGAAGAACTTATCTTGCCAGCTGTTTTCAAGAGAAGAGATGCAGAAAGCAAAGTTGTCTCAGTGAAGGTCCCTGAATACTTTAAAGGCCTCCAGATTCCCTGGCAAACAGTGATCAAAAGGAAAAATTTCCAAAGCTGGGAAAGGCAAACAGAATTTTTTGCTCTATTGAATTCTGTTTATTTGTTGTGCAACTGTAACAGAAACGCTTGCAAAATCTCTGTGCTATATCTCAACCATATCTTCTCCTGCACTTACAAACCACCAAATGCATAGAAAATGGAAAGTTTTTAGTGGTTCAATAAACAAGGATGGTTGTGTATGTGTCTGTGTAAAGCAGATATGTAGGATTGGACAGGGATAGGAATTGCTCTGACTGGATGCTTGGACTATGTTTATTATTTTTTTCTCTTTCACATGTTGATATTATCAGTGATGACTGATACTTCAGAGTCAGATTTTAGGTCAGTATTTATTAATATGTAAACCTACATGTTCAAATAAGAAGGCATTCTCAACATTTAACAAACTAATTATTAGCATGGCATGATTTATGCAATGTTAACATCGCTTAAGGATGATCTGCTCTACTTTGTCTTGTGAAGTTTTGTTCACAGGAGAAGATGGAGACATTATCTACATTATCTACAGTGTTTCTTTCACTTTACCTAAATTCTTATTCCATCTTGGCTTAAGCTGATTTTCATAACACCTTGCTTTGTTTTTGTCTCTTTGGACAATTTACAGCTAAATTAGTGTCTGTCAGGCAAGGTTACACAATGTTACATATTGACTTAGTACTCTGAAAACTCAGTCATTCACTATAGAGCTAAGAGTTTCAGCTCCAAGAAGCTTTCTCATTTGTGAGGTGTTTTAATTCCTGCCTCAAAGCCATGAGCAGATTTGATACCATTGGGCATCTCCATTCAAGTGAGGAAAACTGCTTGAAATCATAGGAATATAACAATATTAAGCTAGTACATTTGCCAATAAAGTCTAATCCAGTAAATTATTTGGACTTTCTACCTTATAATTCCCAAGTATCATAAATACTTCCAAAGGTAGAATCAAGTCCATCAAGTCCATGATTTTTTTCCACACAATGCAATAACCATAAGCTTCAGAAACAGTTTAGATTTGTCATATGTTGATTTAAAAATAGAAAGAAAAAAATGCATCATTTGCTTGAGCAGTGTTTTACAAGTAATTTGCAAAGTAATGCGTGGCCAGTGTCAATCTGGTCCTGGTATGATGCATATGAGCTGATGCTTGTAGTGCTCTACTGACTTCAAAACAGCTTTGTGTGTGCCTCAAGAAACTATTTCATGGTCAGGCTTGAAGAAACTTGGTACCAATCAAGTGTTGAATGTGACTCAGAAGCACAATAGCAAAAGTCACTGAGCATGGTTTAGGGATCCAGTCTCAGGTGAGCACTTTCATGTGCCACAGCCCGGTATACGAAAATGCATGTTTTGTTCCAACACGATCTGGAGTAAATTTTACCGAAGTCGTCTTTCTTTTTTAGTGTGAAGCCCTTTGCACAGTAATTCCTACTCATTTGTGCTTCTTTTCTCCTTTTTTCAGCACCTTCACCTGACTCTCTCCTCTTTTCCTGATGACCATTTTATATCAACTATTTAACAAGCTGCTGGCCTGCCAGTGCTCTGAACTGCTCATTTACAAGAGCTGACTTGTCTAATCTCTTCAATTCATAAATAATCTCTTGAGTTCGCTACTGATGTCAGTTTTCTTTCAGTGCAATTGATTTCATCATATACAGTGAATAAACCCTGCCAAAGTTTAAAGCCTTGGCTTTCCTCTTGCCTTCTTTTTTCCTTAAGTCTGTACTGCACTTCTCTGCTCCTTACCGCCCACCCTGTCCCTTGTTAGTGTCCTGTTTATTAATTTTCTACTTTATCATAACCATCTGTTGTTTTTGGCTCCTTTTGTAAGATTTTCCTTTGTAATAATACCTGTTTTCACAGGCTTTCTTATTGGTACTGCCTGATGACTGTGCATCTGACCTCTCAGCCTGCTACACAAGAGCGCAGCATCTGCTCATGCATATCTGTGCCGATGTTGTATTTATTACTCCCTCCAAACCACAAAATTTTTCCTCGAAACAAATACTGTCAAAAGAGAAATGAGACTGAGTGGGACAGTTGATAAAAAGAACACATCCAGATGAACATATGGTATTTTTCTGTGTATCCCATATATCATTCAAATACTTCTTGGCGTATGTAAAAATTGCCCAGGACACATGGCTCTGCTACCTTGTCTTCTGTCCAGCTGCCCGCCTCTGTAGCCTGCTGGCTGTTCTCCTTCCCCTAGCGACAGTATTTATGTTGACATTGCAATGGCAGTGCCTGGTAACAGGATACCCTATTTACATGTGCTGAAGGACATGACTCCTGCCCTGGCCCTGCTCTCAGAGTAGGCTCTCTTGCTCAATACACTGAACCTCTGCAATTATTTATATGAATGATGCAGAGAATCAAAACCTGTTGAAAACAGCCTAGGCCATTGTTGATTTGAATTTTTTTTAAGTTAACTCTATTCCCAAGTTTCTTCTCATCAGTTACAAAACATTCACTCTACTAGTCTGGGTAGAATTCATGGGGATAATCAGCAATTACAAGCAGATCATGATTACTAATTCACTGCAGCATTCCTGGAACACACTGTTTCCATTCCTGGATTGTTACATTGGCATTAAATTATTAAAACTGCATAATAACAAGTCATAAGTTTCTCCTGGAGGACCTGAAACATTCTGACATTTCTATTAATGAGAATGATTCAAAAAGATTTTTTAAAAGAAAGTTTTCATGAAGTGGCATAGGAACATGCAACCGTGTTAATGGGCTAACTACATGTCTGCTTAATTTAGAAAAAGATTAGCAAATGTAAAATAAAGGAAGTTTGTTGGGGTGCCTTTGAGAGCATTTTTAATTTCTTCATTCAGATATGTCAGTGTTTATGCAGGCCTCTCAAGCCAGAATCATTCCTCTGGAGTTACTAAGTTTAAGGGGTGCTTAAGTTTAGTGCTTGATTTAGTACAAATTCTTTACGGCATTGGTTTGCAATGTGTTTTTGCTGTCTTGCTCTTTAACCTCCATACACATGACTCAATTTGGATGAAAACTGATTAAGACGTCGATATTACAGTGTTTATTCCCAGACTGGTTCCTTCCCTCCTCCGCACAGGCGGGGTTGTTGTGCTTGGCTGCCTCTTGCAGGGGCTTGAGAGGTGCAGAGGACCAGGGCTTCCCCCCACTTCCATGCCTGCAGTGCTGGGGGAGGCAGCTCCCTGTAGCCATAACGTGTTGGGGCATGATTGCTGTGCATGCTGCTTATTTGTTCCACCTGAAATTATTCTGATTACTTTTTCTGCAAATGTGGAAGCCACTCCAGAAGAAACCAGACAAGTTCCCTCAGTGATAGAGGACCTGATCCAGTATCAATTGAAGCTAAAGAAATGTTGACTTAAGTGAGGCTGGGCATGGGGAGGAGGATTGCCAGGAGGGCTGACATGGTGGAGGCCGTGTCAGGCAGCTGCTGTGCCTTCGGCCATGTGGTCAGCAAGGCCAGCCTTCTGGTGGACAGCTTCCAGTGTCTCCACAGCCAGCACTGGGATTTTTAATCTCCATTTTTAAGAAAAGAGCAATGGTGCTTCATGTACAATATTGCAATTTGCAAGAAAAGCTACTCTGTAGCACATGACATTTATTTCACTGTAAGATTTCTTGTTATGCACTGTTCTAATAGGGTACACAGCAAAACATAATGCCCTGGTAAAGGCCTCACTCTTGACACTAAGACTGTGTAATGTCTCTTCTTCTCTCAGAACCTGGCTTATTTTTAAGCCTATCAGGTAGTTCCTTGCCCTGAACTTTCAGGACTACTTGTCCATGCAGTATTTTCAGCATGTGTGCCTTCTGTTCTCTTCATGGGAAATCACATGATTTACACTGGGAGCTGAAGGGGGAGATAAGAAAAGTAATGGTGAACTTGGTGGGATGGTTCCCACTGCTGAATGACAAAACGCACCTGAGGTGAGAAGCCAGCTCTGTAGGAAACACCAAGACAAGCTTGGTGCTCCTGCCTGCTGATGGAGAACAACTCATCACACCTGGGTTCAGCAGTGTGGCAGTAAGAAGGTTGGAAAGTAATAAATGCCCTGACCTGGTGCCTGCTGAGGGATTTAGGCTGTCTGCTGCTGCTACTGAGAGCCTGTAGCAGCTTGGTGCCTCATTCTCCAGAGAGTTTTTGGAAAAAACTCTCTCCTAATTGCATTGGGGAAAACTGGCAACCAGAGCATCAGTTTGAGTATACATTAAAAAACCAGATCAATTAGTTCAATGTCAATTTATTAATTTCTATATGCATGTAATAAAAATAGTTTGCCACCTCAGAAAGTATATGAAGGCATACAGATGTTAAGAGCATGACTTAATGTCATTTTTAGGAAAAAAAGATTAACCCTGCAAATGCTGAATGTTATAGGCTTGTATTTTTCTTGTCTGCTTTGTTTTCAGGCAGACCAACAGTTTTCGTCTTTTAAATACCTTTACAGAGAACAGATAAAATAAAAAGCTTCCCATAAATTTAGGTGCGTATTTTGTGCATAGGACTCTTATCTCAAAGCACACCTCAGATATCAGTAAATATCCTCAGAGGTAGTATTTCAAATTATAGTAGTATTTCAAATTATATGAATAAGAACTAAATCTATGTTATTAACACTGGATCAGCCAGTGCCCCTGTAGTTGTCCATCAATGTCAACTCAGATGTCCATCTAATCTAGCAACTCCCTCTGACAATAGCTAACATTTGCTAGAAGCTGTTGCTGAGGGACTTCTGTGGAATGACTTGTCCACTGGGAATGGTTTGTTTGTCTTCAGCAGTGAAACTGTAGTGGACATGGGGATCACATACTGGCAAGAAGGATCATCCTATTTGTTAAAAGCTCTCAGACTGCTTAGTATAAATTTCTTTTTATTCAGTAAAATGAAAAAAAATATTTAGATTTGATGAACTTCAATTTTTTTGAACTTGTATTATGCAGACACCTGCACAGATCTTTTTATGTAGACTGCACTCAATTGTTTTTCCTCATGATGGTGCCGCATTCCTCCTACCAGGGTGAAAAGCCTCAAATCATTCTCTGAAAATATATACAGAAATCAGATATCTAAATTCACACAGTGAAGGTCAGCATGGGGTCTTCTTTACTGCTGTGCTGCTACTGGATTTTCTACTATGTGGCTTCTACACACTTAAATTCTTGATGCGCATTGTAAAGACACTGTTATAATGAAGGTCATTTAAGTCCACAGCCAGACAGGAAACAGGACCCACTTTCTTCACATCAGGCCACAACCTTAAAAAATCTGGACTGTGTTTTCTCTCTGTTAAACAGATCATCCTTCAGCAAGTTACTGTCACTTTCTTTTTAATAGTCTTTGCTTCTTCCCACTGACAACTGAATGTGCACATCCCTACAAATAGACATGTCTCTATCTATTATACCCATACTAGCTGTGGCCTCTAATTGAGACTTGGGTTTTTCCCAGCAGTGAAAGAGCCACAGAGTCCTTTACTTATGAAAAATAATATTTAAATTAAAGAGAAGCAGATGTCACTTTTGGGTGGAAATAAGTCCTTACATACAGAGCTCTTCTTTTGCACATGGGGCCTAATTGGTTTATATGATGTTTTCCCTTGGGATATTTGGGATTTGGATCATTGACCTGGGGCTACATCATGCTAAAGCTTTTAGTTGTGACAGCCACCACCAGCATCTTACTGCCTTTCATATAATATTATGCTTCTAAGCCATTGTGGTGTACACAGAAGTGATCCAGCTTGGCTGAAAGGTGCAGCTCTTTCCTCCTGGACAGCTGTGTCACGGCTGTTGCCATTTATTTTCTCTTCTTTGTCATGTACCCAGTAATGAGACTTAGTTAACCAACAGCCATGATCTGTCTGCACAGAAATGCTGGACCAACACAGCCGTCAAAGAATGTTCCTGCTAAGCTAATCTGTAACATAGTAAGTTACATCAGTTGCTATTTCTAGGTGGAGCTACTTTTACATATAGCTGCACAGTCTGAGAAGCTTGCATGGAAGGTGCTCTTGTCTTTTTCCATTCTAATTTGTATGAGCTGCTGGTAGAGGCAGATCAATGTTGGCTCCTGATTTTTTTATTTTTTTATTTTTTTTGATGTGTCACTGCACTGCTCTCAGTTTTTCAGACATTGTGCCAAACTCATAATTAATCCAGTACCAGGAGAACAGTAAAAATTACCTATAAGGAAGACTAAAGGTACAGTTTGTAAATACTGGTAACAAACCAAGGAAATTCACTTTTTCTCCCACTTCAGTCTAACAAGTCTCTTGGGTAAATTATTCATGCTGTTTCCACTCCATTCTGTATTAAAAAAGGTGTAGCAACAGCACAGTCTTGCCTGAGAGTCATTTTCTTCCCATAGCCTTTCATACACACTCCAAGGGATGGCTTCTTAGGAATGACCTTTTTTTAATCCTGTGGCCTCCTTTCATGCAGCTCAATCCCTTCAACTGCAAGAGAAATCTGATAGAACATCCACCATAATGAATGGAGTTCAATTTCTAATGTTACTGGTGTGTACAGTATTTGCTGGTTTTGTTTTTTTCCTACCCTCAGAAGGAAAGC
The DNA here is from genome assembly GCA_035222235.1 of Margarornis squamiger. Lineage (NCBI taxonomy): Eukaryota > Metazoa > Chordata > Aves > Passeriformes > Furnariidae > Margarornis > Margarornis squamiger. Next base: position 76,173,404 of record JAWWTY010000077.1, read on the forward strand.
AAAGAATAAAGACCAGCTGGGAAGACTCTCATCACTTCATGTCATTTTTCTAATTAGCCCTTAGGATTCTTCCAGGAGTCTCCAGGGGCTGAGCCTAATCAAAGGCTGGAGATGCTGTCAGGAAGCAGTGCGTTCATTCAGACAGCGTGCTTTCCTCCCGACACTGCTTGTACTTCCTTTCAAGTCCTTTTAAGAATCCTTTTAATTCCCTTGTTGCTCTTTTAACCTCCCTGTTTTCTTGCTACTATCAAGCAGCAAAGGAATAGGAAGTCTCAGCAGTTTCTTCAGATCTCAGTACCAAGGGGCAAAAACTGAGAAGTAACAGGACTTAGAAAGAATATCCTTCTCCAGCCCGAGGATGAAACATCCGAGTATTCAGCCTTTTGAGCAAACTGCAAAATGATGAGCTAAGTCACCATCAGGTTCCATATATTTAGATTTAAGTTGTATCTTTTGAAACACAAGTGTTCAGTGTAATGCCAGTGTTACATTATAATTGAGTCATTTTGTATGAGTTTAGATATTTTTGAACAGTCAGACACTTCTAGACAACAGCAATAAAGGGAGAAAATTCTCTTATTTTGAACAAAATATACTAAGGTTAGGGTTCAGGAATGGTCAACAGAGTTATTTTGTGCACATATTTTGTGCATAGGACTCAAATCACACTTCAGATATCAGTAAATATCCTCTGATATATAAGCTCATGTATGTCGTTCTTGTCCCAGTACTGTAACTTAGTGAGACTTTTTAATTATGATACAAAGAAGAGAGATTTAATGGCAATTTTGAAAAACCATTACTAAAATAGATCTTTGTCCTTCTACAAAAACAATCTGGGTCATTTCTCAGCGTGCAATGACAGTGAAAAATGGTGGACCTGTCTGTCAAGGAGCACAACCTCTTTGAAAGCACTTATCAAACTTCCTCAGGAAAGAGTGATGTTCGTAAGTGTATAAGCAAGAAATACTCATTTTGTTCAAGAACCACCAAGAGTTGGCTCTCATGCCGGTTCAGTCATGAATTCAGAAAGAAATCAGTCTGTTCTTTAAAAATAAAGTAAAAACTTTACATTTTCAAAATTTAAAAACAAAAAAAAAAAGAAAATCAGTTCATTTTGGTATTAGAGTCTGGGTGTCCATTCCCTGATCTAGGATCTTCTTTACAAGCAATTTTCCTGTTTAGGTTTCCATCCCTCTTGCTCTATTTGTACTTCGTGACTTGGCAGGGACGAGGTATAAGAGGAGAAGACTTTTTAATAGTAGTCCTCTCTGACTTCCCATTTTTGTAGTGCCCTCTGTTTTCTGAATTTAGAAGGACTAATGAGAATGTCAAAAGAAAAGAGGTGGCAGCCTGCACTCCAACTCTTTGCAGAAAATCGAGTTGATTTTGCAGCAGAAGAGATGTGTGTGTTTAGGTAATCTTTATCATGTTTTGTCACGTTTTTATCATCATGATCCTTATGAAATTACTCTCTGGTATTATTTATTTGTTAATTTTCTTGTTTCACATTCTCTGAAAGTGTGCAGCCCATGGGAAAGACATGACATATGTCATTCCTCTTCCAGAGCTTTCATTTTCCTAAGACAGTCATGGGCTCTTCTGCAATAGGAGCCAAGTTTCCTTCAGCAACAGTAGGGATTCAGTTCCACATTTTCCTCCCAGTTTGCTGCATCACAAATTTGCATGCTGATACTTAGTTTCTTTCTCATAGTTTCTTTCTCACTCCCATCTCCGCCAGCCCTTTTTGTCTAAGGGGCTCTGGGGCAGATAGCTTGCTGCAGGAGCCCAGTTTAGGGGATCAGCTTGCATAACATGGAGTTTTTCTGCTGGTGAAAGGCGCGTTTGGTGTTACTACAGTTATTGCTTTAAACGCAAGAATACCCAAGAAATTATGACTTTATTCTTATATAGCCCTACTATGCATTTTCACAAAGAATATATGCTATATGCTTTCCTATTTTTTCTAGATAAACATGAATCATCAAATCCAGACATGCTTTCAATACAACAGAAAGTTGTTGACAATACTTTTTTTTTTTTACAAAAAAAAGGCCAAAACACAAGTTTTGGCAGGCTCAGCGAGAGAGTTTTTTAAATTACCATTTTGGGGCATCTTGCCGTCTTTCTTAGTGTACACTGCCTTCCTGTTTATGGCCTTCACTCCCCTAGAACCAGTGTCGGGGGGTAGGCGGGGAAATCACGCCTGATTTGAAGTCAGCCTATAGAGGAAGGAGGGAGATTAAAAGTAGTTTTGTGGTAAATACAGCCATCCTGTTTAAAAGTAACTAATTTCTCTCAGTAATGCTTTTTCAGCTTGCTGAGCTTCCAGAGAGCATTAAGGGCTATGATAAGTTGGCATTGCTGCTGCGGTATCATAGCAACTCCAACAAATCAAGACTGCACCCTCAAACAATGAATCATTCATTTAGAAACCATATCTTCTCTTTCCTTTACTTGTGAAAGGTTTATTCCTTTCAGGGGGAAAATTTATATCCACCATACAGATGTAGGCTGCACAATACCTCGTGGAGCATGTACAATAGCTTTGGAGGGATTGCTCAGGGCATTGCATTCTGCCAAGGCAGTAGTTTTAAAGAAGTCTGAAAAAGGCAGCAGTGGTAGCTTTTTGGATGGCTGCCACTTCCCAAAGCTGCTTCCCTTCAACCTCTGCATTTTACCTGTCTTGCTGAAGGGAATTACCATCACATCATTATATTCCTTTGGTTTAGCTTCTTCTAGTAAGGTAGGTGAGTCACCTAGTGAGCCAGCAGCTGAAGTAATGATACTGCCAAGTTAGTTATTAATGATCTGTGCTAACAAGCATCTAAGCTACAAGCAGGAAGAAAAAAAAGTAATTATTTTCTTACTAGGAAATCCCAGCTGAGCACATTGCTAAGAAACACATCAAAAGAGTCAGCTTAAAACACACTAAATCAGATTTCCTAAACATTGCTAGGTACCTTTGAAATCAATTGGATGTCTGAGAACCGCTGTAAGAAGCCATCTGAATGAGAAGGCTGTGAAGAAGAAAAGCACCTTTCCAGGTCTATGTCCAGTTTCTGAAGTTAATAGCAGCATAGGAGCACACGCTTTCTTTTTCCTTTGATGTGCAGATTGAAAGAGAACACGGCTTAGAACGGGTAAGCCAGTTCAGTTAAATACAAATACAGAAGTGGAATGTCTTAGCACAGTAAGAAGGTATACGGTTATACTGGCTCTGGAGTTCAGCCCTTCCGAGAAGTAACATAGTGAAGTAATTTGATTAAATAATAAATACAGGCATATATCATACTTAGGCTCATTGACAAGAAAGTAAACAATAAAAAAATTGCTTGGGCATTCAGTGTAATCAAGTTTTATTTGTCATGCTAATTCCTGAATTTTGGTTCAAGCTTTTCAAAGTTGACAAATCTCAAGATTCAAAATTGAAAACATGTACTTCAAAAGGTTAAAAAAATACAAACTTTAATTTTTCAACTTAACAGATATTTCTATATCAGATATAGACTTTTTTCTTATTGCTTCAGTACTTCTAAAGCACTAGGGGTAATGTGTTGTCTTTTTTACTTTAACTTGGATATGGCAAGCTTTCCAGTAATGGTAGTTGAAGGATTTGAAAGATAGTGAAAGAAAACTTGGAGAAAACATTTCTTCTATGGATAGCTGAGCTTGTCAATAAAGAAATCCTCATTTCCCTTTTCTCTGCCTCCCATTTTCTTACCAGAGCTGTGCAGGAGAACAGCGGTGAGTGAATAAATGGTAGTTTCATTGGCAAGTACCTTCTTTACTGGGCACAGAGCACCTGATAATTCAATTAAGGTAGTTTGCATGGCAGGTCTTGATCTCTGTATGTGGTGGTTTTGGTTGGGATAGAGTTATTTCTTCATAGTAACTGCTATGGGGCCACATTTTGGATTTGTGCTGAAAACCGGGTTGATAATTCAGGGAAGTTATTGCTGAGCAGCACTAACACAGAATCGAGGCCTTTTCTGCTCCTTACCCCACCAGTGACGGGGCTGGGGGCGCACCAGAAGTTGGGAGGGGACTCAGCTGAAACAGCTGACCCCAACAGACCCAAGGGATATTCCAGACCATGTGGCATCATGCTCAGCATACAAAACTCCGAAGAAAGAAAAGAAAGGGGAACATTTGGAGTGATGTCATCTGCCTTCCCAAGTCACCTTTATGTGTGACAGAGCTCTGCTTTCCTGGGGATGGCTGAGCATCCCCCTACCCGTAGGAAGTGGTGAATGGATTCCTTTTTCTGCTTTGCTTGTGTGCATGTCTTTTGCTTTCCCTATTAAACTGTCTTTATCTCAGCCCATGAGTTTTCTCACTTTTACCCTTCTGATTCTCTCCTCCATCACAGTGAAGTGGGGGAGTGATCGAGCAGCTCTGTGGGGCTTAGCTGATGGCTGGGGTCAAACCACAAGCACTGCTTCATCACAGTGTGCTAAACTTTAAACACAGTGACTATTTGTGCTTTGTTTTAACCATGCAGTAATGGAGAAAGTTACACGTCACTGTAGAAGTGGATAATAGACAAGTGACAGATAAGCTCTTTTGAAAAAGTTCATGGAGATACCTTTCAAAGCTATAGTGTCCCAGTTTTGTGGGTTTTTTATGTGAGGACTTTTTGTTCCTATTTCAAGGTGAGGGAAATAGTAAAGGCTGAAAAAGTCATTGTTGGTGTTGAACCTACTTTAAATCGAGCATTTGTAAAGGATTTCTGGTGCACACAAAACTATTCAGATGTATCTCTGGTTATAGGATCATCACTGGCATGCATCCAAATTTCAGTCAGTGCATTACAGCACTTAGTTTATTTTCACTCCTTTTTATCATCAGAAAAGAATGGGAACAGTATTTTTTGTTATCATAATATCTTATTTAAACTTAAATATGTGCAGTGGTGCTAAGCAAATATAGAGGAGGCACTCTCTATTCTGGAAGGCCTTGTGCTTGAGGAGCAAGATTAGAAGAAAACACTGCTGTAGTACTTTCAAGTAAGGCTGTGGTCTGGCTGACAGTTTCTTAGAGCTACGTGGTGTATGTGCATTATTTTCTGTTCACCATCTGGAAAGAAGTCACTAGCTTTCTAGGGAATTGCTTGTATCCCCACTTTTCTTTGGCAAAAAAGGGAGAGAGGTTTGAGAGGTTAGCCTCTAGCAGAAAGGTCTGTGAAGGTAGAACTGTTCACTACAGAAGGAGTCAAACCACCACATTTTCCATTTCAGATCAGCTCAAATTGTTCAGCTAAGTTTCAGCCTTAGTTAAACAAAACTTCAGAGCAGTGGTTTTAATCCCTGCTGTCTGGTTTGGCTCCCAGATTAGAACTTTGAAAGCGTTGTTAAAATCTGTAATAGAATTGTGAATTTTTACTTACATGTCGATGGTTGTTGGGGGTTTTTTTGTTTATTTCTTTTTTTTTTTTTCAAGTTAATGTCATCCTTTATCTCTTGGCCATTAGTACATTACAGTGCCATCTCTGAACAGAAGACAAGAAACACTGAACTTCTCTAGCCAAAGGGGGAAGCAATTTCTTTCTGTAGAACCCATGTGACTGCTTAGAACATTACATTGTCTTCACTTAGAAGAAGTGAATACTCTTTTCTCTCTATCATGCTTTACATCTCTGGGGAGAAGAATGGTAGGTTTTCATTCATCCTCTGCCAAATTGGCTGTATCAGAATTTCAGGTCTGGCATTTGAAGCCATGACTTCCCTCGTGCCCATGAAAAACTGAAGACATTTTCATAGGTTAAATGAAAGCTTAGTCTTGATGACCTTTTCCTTGTTAGAGGAGCTTGTTTTTTTGGACTATGGCCTCTGGCCTTCAAGTGTAGTATCAGATTTTTCCACTCATGTGCTGTGAGTTCTTAGTCATCAGGAAGTTCACCGCCAGACAAATCATAGCTCTGCCTTTCCTGTTGTCACTTTTTAATACCATTCTTTGAACTATTTGTGTGCTGATGAGTTTTTCAGCAACGAATGGAGAGGAATAAAGTTCACAATTCCTCAGTGAACTGCTCACCACATATCATACTTCTTCAAATGACTGAAGAAATGGAGAAGAATTACTCAGAAGAGGTCCAATTTGCTTCTCCTACCTCCAGACATTTACAGGATGTTTATCCTCCCTTTAGCAGTCGTTCACTCAGACATGCAGATGAACACCACTCCCAAAGGGGCAAAGTGAATAAACGTTGGTTCATTGACTGGCCTGTGGCAGGAAGAAGAGACAACTGTAAGAAACCTTTCCAACCAGGTCTATTTGGCAAGAAAGAAAGAGGAAAAAAAATACATGAGTTGCTATCTTCAGGAATTCAAACTTTCTGCCTTTGAGTATATTAAATTTAGAAAACATATTAATGTACCGCAAAACCCACAGGACAGATTTCAATTGACTCCACCTAGATTTTGGTGGCAAAACATCCTGGACGCATAAACCAATGGAGCTTTTTGTGTGGAAATGTTGGCTTAAGCAGTTATTACTCACAAGTCAAAACAGAAAGATTTATTCCATTTTCCACTTCAGTTCTTCCCCATCTTATAACCTCAGGAGGAGAACTTCCTTATTTTCAGTTTATCCAGACACAAATACCTATAGAAAATAGAAGGCAGTGAAAAACCCTCCCTGAAGCTTCTTCCTGCTGCATTCCTCACACAGGAGTTTGTTGGAAGGGATTTCTAAAGTCAGAGAGGCTGATTGGGATTCACCTCTGAAGCATCTGCAGCTGCTGTGGAAAACAAATGCAGCCAGTTCATGATAAGGCATTTTGACTAAGTTTGTCCTAGCACACACACTTTCTAAAAGTAATACATTACAGTGGGTAAGTGTATTAGAAGGGACTGTGGTCTAAGGTGGGAAGGCTCTGTAGCCCTTGAAAAACAAAAAGTGTAATGCAAACAAAAAAAAGTAAAGCAAAATTGAACAATGAAAAAAGAAAGCAGGGTGAAATTAAGGAAAAAAAGAATCTTTCTTTCCAGTGGACTGAGGTGCCAAACTAACCAGGGTCTCTTTGGTTCCTAGGCTAGATTTTGAGCAACCTCAAACCATTTAAAGGCACAGCAGCTGACTCTTATGCCTCACTGATTTAGGAGGTCTCATGTCTTGCCCTATCTTGGACACAATTAAAATCTTTCTGAGGTTCAACAGGTGAAGAAAAATGCAGATGCTGTCACACACTCTTACTAAAGTAAACTTCAGACCCTGCACCCTTCTAAGCCCTGAACACCTTACTGAATGCAAAGTCCTCAAGATATTTCACTTTAAAAAATACAACAAAAAGTCCTTAATCAAATTTCTCATTATCTTGCCTTGCAGTGCACATACAGTTATATCAATTTATCTTTTAATATATATTCATCTGTTCCCTTTGCACATGTAGTCAAGCAAAAATCGTGATACTGATAAAATATTGATTTAACTGATGCTAAAGGAGATAACTTGAAGCATGGCTAATAAAAGCTGAAACCAGCATGATTAAAAGGAAAAAAGGAGCCAATACCTGTAAGTATAACAATATTGAATGGTTCTGGCAGCCTGGCGCAATGCGAACACAATGTACAGAGAAAGAGGAGCTGGGTGCTCTGGTGTTTGGGAGCACAGGAAATTAGGGGTGATGTGGTTGTGACCCATCCCTCCCTTACAGGCTTTTTTTGAAAGGCTATACATTTGCCCGCTTACTTCTTAAAGAGAAAGAGGAAATGGGGAGGGCGAAGAGGCAGCTGTAACCATAGTGTGGAGTGAAAAAAACAAGACTATAAAAAAAAAAAGGAAACAAAAAAAAACCCCACAACAACCAAAACCTCTGACTATGTAGCAGAGCTATTGCACACACATAACAGGCTCTCAGCAGCACTGAAACATGCTGCCTCAGAGGCTGACCAAGCTGTTTGATGTTAATAGACAGCTGGACAACTAGGGGGAAACAACTCTTAGATGTGACCTGGAGGACCTAAGCTGGAGCCCTCTGCTGAAGTGTCCTTTGGAGCATCTTCCACAGAAGGAGATGAGGCCTCCTTGTTTGATACCTGGCTTTTGGGGATGTTTTCTCACCCTCGTGCTGCATGTTGTACTGAAAGAAAGGGTGAAATGGGATAAGAGAGCCAAACAATATTAATGCCTGTGGTGATAATAATTTAAAAATAAAATGTAGATACTCCTTTGTGTTTCCCTGTCTTCAAGTTCATAAGATGTGTATTGCTGAAAAGGATTATGCCACACATCTTTTTGCCCTTATTACCTTTGGAAGAAAAACAGTTTTCTGTTTCAGTGGTTAGAGAGCTGTCTTCTAAACTCCAGCCAAATTGTATACAAGTCCTGTTTATACCCACTTGTTCTAATGCCAGCACCATCTTCTGAATTAAATGACTCTTCTTCCCTGTTTTTTCCATCATGGTTATGTTGAAATAGAGCAGCTTCTTAGCCTTCTCTTTGCTGTGGAAAACAACCTCTTCTGGTTTCCACTCACTTGATCAGGTTTCTCTGTACCCCTGGATCAGCTTAGTAGTCTTCCACTGAATTGGGGATACTCTGAAAGCCTCCTTAATCCAGTGCAGAAAAAATGGGAAAAATATTTCTCAGTGTCTACCCGAAATGCCTCACCAGACCAGTTCTCCAATTGCACTTGCCTTTTTCCATGGCTGCGTCACCCTGCCAGTCAGTCATTTGGCAGTGTGTTAGTACACCCAGTCTAACTGACAAGTTCCTGGCTCGTGCCAGAAATTCTTGTTATTAGTCTCCAGTATTTGGCTTGGCATTTTCAACTTTTTTCATCCCAGTTTTATTAAACAAGTCTAAAAGTGATCTGTGCCTGTGGTACTCACTAGATTTGCAACCTTAGCATGGGTAATCTGCATATTCACAGTGTTTGTGATGTGGTGAATGAAAATTAATGAAAATGCCAAAGAATATCAGCTTGATCTTCAGGAGCCCCACCAGTAAATTCCTTTGAGGCCTGTGTGTCTCCTTTCAGCATTGCTGATTGCTTTTCTCTTTGACCCAGCTCCGTAAGCATTTCAGAGGTCCTTTTCTAATCCATGTAATTTTTCAGTCTGATGAATCCTCTCCTGTGTAATACCATATCAGATGCTGTTACCTAATCAGATTGTACAAACACCAGCATGACAAATTAATTAAACCCCCTGCAATTTCATGCACTGCTTCTTTCAAAGGTTTGCAGTGTAGACTGCCTAGCTGTTGTTGTCTGGACTCTACATAAAGCTTGCTGAGTATGGCTCCAGTCCTCAGCTTTGCTTGTGTTCAACATCATTGTATTTGCTGAAAATACAGTGGGATTTGGGGATTATGCTTACTTTAGTTTGAACCATTTCAAGTAATTGTAAGAGGAAGAGAATATTCTACTTCATTGACCATTTTCTGAAGTTTTCTTCCCCTTTTATTTTTTTTTTCCTTGTTTTGTTGTTTTTATTTTCACTGCTGCAGTGTGCAATCTTGGTTGTTTACTTGATGTGGGCAAAGTATGTAACGTGGTCAGAATGCACTGGAGTATCAGTGCCAGCAGTACTCCCACAGACCTGTGCAAAGGCATCCGCAGCAGACTGGGATTTTTTTGTGAGCTGAAACCAGCAGTCCTGCTTCCCACTGACTTGGTAGCATTCCACCATGAGATCCAGCATCTCCTTGAAAGTACAATGTGTGTGTACATCCAGACAGGCTTTTCAGAAGAGCAGTTGCAATAGGCATGCAGCTTTGTTTCCCCCAGCTGACTTCATGGTCTCCTCTGTTGTTACTGCTGTTGGTGGAGATGCACAAGTGGAGATGTGTGCTGCAGTGGGAAAGGGAAAGATAGTGACCCTCCAAGCCGTACCTTGCAAATATTTTTTGGTCTGAGTTCTTCAAGGTGCTTCCTCGTTAAGCCTAATAATCCTTTTCTCATGGCATCTTCCAAACCTGGCCTCCCTCTCTGTTCCACATCTACCACTGCAGGCACGACTGTCTGTATGTTTCTGTATGGTTTGCTGCCTTTGCATTAGCAACAAATTGCTTTTCTCTATTGCAGGCAAGTTCAGGAAGCATGCCACATTCACACTACTGAGCATCCCAAAGAATTCACCAAATCAATACACCTTAGAGTCCAAAAAATGTTTTAAATGTTGTGAAGCATAAGAATTTAAGGTGTCCATAAGGCTTCAAAACAGGTTATCTGTTTTTGCACTGACCTGGATTTCACTTTTCTCTTTCAAAATCTTATTTACTCCAAACTACTTTGTCCGGGTGGACAAAGGTCTGTGGTTTTTATAAAATTGTAACAGAAAAAACTATACAGTGGCCTTTTACAGACACTTGTAAGTTTTCCTCTTCATTTTGTTCTTTATAACCTTTCTTTCTTTCCCAGAGACACTGGCACCTGTTCTGATTTTAGCTGCAAAGGTGGGTCCTTTTGTACTGCAGGCAGTAGCAATGGTCCTAGCTGAGTAACTGCCCTACTGCTCCCGTTTCCTGAGAAATTAATGCTGACAGCTGCAGTGAGTCAGCAGACTGGGGTGTTTGTCACTGGAGTGCCTCATGCAGGGCTGGGACATGGTCTAGGCTGTGTTTGCATTGCAAGTCTCATGACGCAAGCATGAGGAGTGTGCCACTTCATCCTGCCACAGCTTTGTGGGGTTTAGCCGAAAACTTGTTTTTTACTGCTGTTGACTGTACATCCATTAGTGCTGGAGATCTTTCTCCAGAGTGTGAGAGCAGAGTGGGAACACAGCTGCACTAGCCCAAACAGGGACTCAAGAGTTGATCCCCAAATTGGGGGTGAAATAAATACCATGACTGAAAGAGGTTCTAGCTATTCTTCTTTGTGCTATGCTATCTGGGTTTCAAGATAAGCATGCAAGAGAGCTTCAGAGCAGAATTGCCTTTTAATTTTACAACGCCTATAATTCAAGGCTCTTTCGTTATAAATCCCGCCGGTTTCAAGGAGAAAAGGCTTAATCCACTAGATAAAACTGTGACAAGCATCTGCTTCCTCAAAGGCATCTTTATTAAAATGAATCAAGATAGTCTCCTGGGGAAAGACATCATAAAAGCTCTGTAATAAAAAGAACTACCTTACTTTCCTTCAAGTGTTTTGATCAACAGCAGCAGATGTTTCTGACTGCAAAAAAGAATTTATAGTATTTGAATACGTAGTTGAGTGGGCCTGTCTTTTGTTCAGTGTGAAATAAGTCATATATCTAACAAAAGAAATTAAATTCTTCACCCAGATTTGAACTGAATTTGTTTAAGGTATTGTTAATTGCTACTGAATTATTGCAACTCAGTTCCTACTATAAAATAAAGTTTTGACACTCTTGGCTGGAGTTGACAAATCAGTCACACTGTAAAAGTTAAATTTGCAGTGACAGCAATGGTTCTGCTCCAGTGTAACCTCAGCAAAGGATTTTCTCCAGGATCAAACACTAAAATGAAGTTGAAACATAAAGTCAGGTCTTCCAAAAAGAGAACATGGAAGCAGTAAGGGAGTTGTATCATAGACAGTGAAATATGCATGAAGAGATACAATAATATCCTCTACTTCTCAGTTTATGAAAATACTTTTCTTTTGTTTAAGGCAATTTGTTCTTAGACCATGGCAGGGCAGGAGGCAATTTGCTGTACTTTTAAAGCTGGGTCAGCTGTCTATGATAAGACCCAAGACATAAGGGTGACTGGAGCCCACCAGATTCTGGCTCAGGTGGCAGACAGGGAGTGTGTGCATACCATGGCTGAGCAAGAGCTGCCAGGGACGCATCTGAGGATGGAGAGGGTGAGCAGAGGAAAGTGTGAAGGTCCGAGTCATCTGAGAGTGGGCAGTGGTGAGAAGCTGTTTTTTGTGATGCCATCTACTGCTCTTTGATAAAGTGCATGATGACATAAAGAAGGCTGAATCTGTTGCTGTTAGATCAGCCCCAAGGGACAAAGCCCTTGAGGTTTTAAGTTACCTATCAGCAACAGGCACTGAGGTGTATGTTCCTGGGGATTGGGCTTCAAAGCTCAAAGAGGGTTAAGAATCCTGCCCTATGCTGTCATCACTGTTAATTTTCTGACTTTCAGAAAATTAACTGGCTGCAGTAAATCTGGGGTGACCGGAGAGAAAGGATCTTTTTGGATCATCTAATCTTGAAGTTAGACTATTCAAGAGAGTCGTGACACCTCCATTCACTTTACTCTTATCACAGTCATATTTTTGACTCTTTGAAACAAAGAGTTTCAAATAGAGGCTTTAGAAAAGATAAGTACTGTGCAGCATCACTGAGTCTATAAATACGTGGAATAGGAAACTATGCTGTTACAGTTGTAACATCTGCCACTTTAGGATCACAATTGCAAAATGACAGAGCTTTGGAGGATCATCCCACAATACTTCCATTGCTCTGAAACTGCAGTTCCTAAGCTAGATAATTACTTGAAGTCTGGCAGGATATAGCCTCATTTTAGCTCCAGTTATAAATTTTACTTTGAGACCTGCGACTAGTAAGAACAGGTTTCTTCTAGGCTGCTCAGAACAAACATAATAGATTATCAGCAGGGAAATGACAAGAGGGAATAGCAATTAAAACCATCATGTTGCATTATCTTAAAGAAATTTTCATTTTATTTGCAAACATACCTTCCAATCAGTCAGCATTGACTGCTTCAAAATATTTCAGATGTTTGCTCCCACTACCACTCTACAAGGTCTGTTCCAGGACCTCATTTCCCTGATGTCAGAAAGAATTTGTCTGTCCAGACCAACATAGACTAATTTGTTCCTGACCTGCACCTGGACACTCAGTAGTCTTAGTGTCTTCCTGGCACTTACTTCCCAGAAGTGTTTCACCAGTGGCTGTGAATATCTTCCCTTAATAGCATTTCTACCGTGCAAGTAAGAAGCCAGTTCTGCCAGGATCCCTGTGGGCTGTTGGCTTCGTGCATGTGTCTGCAGTGTTTGTATCCTGGTATTACACACCACCCCTACAAGAGCTTCAGCAAGTTTTGAAGTTTTGTTTAAGGCAAATTACAGTTAGTGACAGAGACCATCAACTTGTCCATAGTAATTTTGGTCCTTTTATTACCTGTGCATTCAGGGTTTTGCTAATGAGAGTTGGATTTTTTCTTTTTTTCTTCTTTTAATTTTTGTTTGTTTCTTTTTTGTGGTTTTTTGGTTGGCTGGTTTTTTTATCTTGTATTTTATTTTGTCCTTTGGCATTGAAGATTCAGCAAAGGATAAATTGTAATCTATTGTTCTTATAGACAGAGAAATGAAGAGTTCACTAGGTAAGACTAGCTTATAGGCCGTGCTACACTATTGAAGCAAGCCAGCTCAAATTTTCAATCCCCACAAGGGCAATAGTGTGACACTCCACTCAGCTCTCTCTCCCTCGGTAAGAATTTTGGCAGGATGCCCATCCAAAGCCAATTTTGTATTTCCTATTAAAGAGATAAATTATAGCTGTTCTGAATTAATGTTTTACATCCTCTGTACTTCCCTGCTCATCAGCAAGAGGACAAAAAAACTCCATGTATGGAGAAGATAGAAAAAAGATTGTATCTCCTCTGACTTTGTAGAAATAGGGTGGTAAATGACTCAGAAAGAGGAACAAGATCGGTCTAGGGGTGAGGGGTTCTATAATGGGAGGCTGTTCTCCCAATGAAACCTCAGCACAACGTGGAGTACTGCTGTAAAAGTGTGGTAGAGAGTCTATCTTCACTGCATTTCATACCACTTTTGAAATCCATGAGTAAGGAGACTCATTATTTAATAGCAGTGACTCAGACAGAGAACCTACTAGGCAAAATTGCCTGTTGCAGTATGGTGTTTCAGCTTCAGTTTCACTTAAGCTTCTGAGAATCCTTGGGTGTTTTTCCTGAAATTAAAAAGTCAGGCTCTCATGCCTGTATAAACAAATGGAAATGACTATGAAAAGGCAGGGAGTTAGAGGGAGTAGGATAGTAGAAAAATGTTTGCTGCTATTGCAAGAATCACTTTTAATAAGAAGGGGGTCATTGCATTGGGAATAGAAGAATGAGAAAGAATGTCAGTAAAGATTGCTTTAAGCTTCGAATTAAGTTTGTAGTCACAAGGCTAAGAGAGTGTTTCATGGGTGACAGATTCTCTGTTGCTGAAGACATCTCTAGAAATACTGTTATTTAGCAGAACCCATTCGAGAATTACTGGCCACCATTTATAGTTCCTGTTAGTGGCAGAACCCATCCATGGTGTGTCTGATCACCTCTTTAGCTGGAAGAGATTTAAAAGAGGGGCTAGACACATTTGATATTAGATTAAGCATTTTAGTCAACAAAACTATACCAGGTATTTGGCATAATCAAGTACGCTCACAAACTCATTTGTGACTGCACTTCTGCTGAAGACTCACACCTGCCAGACACAGAGAAATAAAAGTTACAAGGCTTGCTACAAGTCCACGGGTACTTCCAAATCTCTCTTACCCTGAGGAGAAGGCTGCTTAGGTACTGCTTAAGGAATTCTGAGTAGAAGCACTGGCTAAGGATTTTCTGAAGATGTAACAGGATTAATTAATGTCAGGCTTTTAAAGGTTGCTTCAGGGAACTCGTGGCTGTAGGGTTTGTATGTCCCAGTATATTCAAAAAGAATGCTTTCTTGTCTCCCACTAATTTATGTGTTACCAAGAGGTACAGAGCAAAAGCTTGAAGCATTGATGCATTTTCCAGTTCTCCCCTTTTTATTGAATCCAGTAAGGACAGGGCATATCTATCCTGATTGCATTTCAAATTAACTGGTATTTCACTTATTTCCATTGTCATGGAAAGCCATTTATTATAACAGCAGAGATTGGGCTTCTAGCTGCCATGAGAGAACATAAGCAGCAGTAACCAGGTTCTCCCATGGCATCCCACTCTTCTGGGTCAGAAGGGTATTTTCAGCCTTACTGTGCTTCCCCTTGTGAAAGACAGGGCATTTCAAAAAGAGTGCATGATTTCAAAAGAAACTTCTTCATTACCTGGGATTCCCATACCCAACGTCTGGAAAAACCCATGTGCAATAACTTCATTGTGAGTTGACTTGTTGACTTCATGTCACTGGATACTGAAAGAACCAGTCAAGCTATTTTTAAAAGGAAATGTTAGCCAGTCTTGTCAACAACACCTGCAAAAACCAGGAGTGAAGTTCAAGGTTCTCAAAACGTAGGCTGAGGACATAGAAGGTTAGATTTTCTGAGAGAAAAATTTACTTTGGAAAAAGACTACCTGTTCTCCTTTTTGTCTTCCTCCACCCCCATGTCTTTACCACTCACTTCCCATTTATTTTAAACAGATGCATTAGGTCAGATTCTAGAGGCAGAATTGCTGGTTTTGTGAGATTGTCACTTTCTGCAGATATTGAAGTATTAGAAAGTTCTGTAATAACTGGAAATACTTCAAAGTGTGTTTTGCACCAGCTTTAGAGAAATGAAACCACTGCCACTATCCACATTTTTTTTTTTTTCAAGTCCACTGAATAACTTTAATATCATCCCAATAAAGCTGGTGCAAAGAATAAAAGTGGAAGAGAAAGAAAACCAGACACAAATGGAAGGTTTTCTTACTGTTGTTGAGACCTTTATTTATGATGGGTGTTTCCAGCAGCGGAAACACCAAGTTTGTATTTAGGCTGGTGATCTGGGTGCCCTCTATTTGTTGCTTCTAAGCAACTAAGACATGAGTTATTCTGGCAGCTCTACACTCGCAGTCGCAGGCACTGACACCTAACAAACTCAGCTTTGTGTAGCCCAAACTGTGCTTTGCATAGCCGGCAGCATGCTGGAGGGAACAGCTGCTTAACGCCAGACCTTAGCCAGCCATGCTCCCCGCTCCCGACACAACAGCTGGTGAAAATATCAGACCTCAAATATGTTCTGCTCCACTGAAGCTGGGCAAAGCCCTGGAACGTAAGTAACAAGTCCGTCGTGGGCCACATGGGAAGATTAGTGCTTTAAGAGTAAGCTAATGGACAGCAGATAATTGCATAGTGCACTAAGTACACATAAAGGTAGGGCTGTACTACATGTTCGGGGACAGCTGGTCAAGTTCCCACTTCTGAAGTCAGGCACAGAAGCCTTGTTTGATGGTTATGTGTATTTTTTGTAATCATAGTTGCTTTGACATGTACTTTTTAGATTGTTCAGGGGGTTTTTGACATAGTGCAGTGCTGAGGAGGATGAAAGACCAACCTGTGATTATTTGCCTTTCTTCTTCCTAAGGCCAGTCATTAGACAAGTCAAGAATTCTTTGCATTTGCTCAGCAGGCTCCTTACCTCTCCTGTCTGCAGTGAGAGAGAGAACGTTTACCCAAGCTGAATGAACAAAACCTGCAGACACTTGCTTTGGTTTGCTTTAGTCTTTCATCATGTACAAGAAATGTTTATTAAATGGCAAAGGCTCGGTCAGTTTACGTATTTTGCCTAGCAGACATACATGATGACACTTTGAGGGAACTCTGAATGACTAGGGGAGCTCCACTGACAGCAGAGAGGTCACAGTTTGTGAGTTACATTTATTTTGGTCTGCTGCTGGCTACTGGTGAATTTGAACTATACTGGGGGAGGGAAAGAGCCAGGACCAGATAACAAAAGGTAGCCCCCCCGATTCTCATATTTTCAACTTTTGAGTAACGAATTTGTGCTTTAGTCATGTCTGACAGTGTTTTGAGGAAAGACACCTATTTCTACACAGTGTCTTCCCTTACAGCCCATTGCATGAAACCATTTTGGTCCCATCCTGCACAATGTCATTGAGTCTGAACTTCACCATCTTCTGCAATGAAAACAGTCTGGGCATCTACCACTGAACTATGTGTCTTAAGGATTTATTTTCCAAAAGGATTCACTGCTGATTTAACAAAAAGTTCCCTCATAGGACAGCCATCTTGAGAGGCTTCTGCTTTTTTGCTACACCAAACCCCCAATATGTGTTTGCATGGCCATACTCCAGTGAAGTAACCTGCCCCTCCCAGCTGTCTACCAGTTCTGGCTGTAGCAAAATCAGTAGTTTTAAACAATAGCAGCAGTAGGTAATCTCTAAAGCAGCCATGAAGTGGTAGGATAGTACATGTGATGATACTAAAAGGTTTTGCTACAGTATTGATGGCCTTGAATTTGATCGTTGGCTTTCACAGAGTTTGCTGGGTGTAATTATTACATCCCTTAAAATACATGTGGGAAGGGAATTGAGAGGAAATGTCAATTATTTGTCTTCCAAGTAGGAGGACATGGGCTCTTAATCACTAACAAAGAGTGGAAAGTATATAGAAATAAGAGAATTGAAGCAATAAAAGTAAATTTTACAGATCTGGCCACTAGGGGCCTTTGCGCAAGACCCAAAATTGGAGAATAAATCACCTCACAATTCCTGAGAGAAAGAATTCTTAACAGGGTACTGCAAGTTCAGTCTGTGGAAAGAAAACTACTTTTCCTTTTGCTTTGTGCAAATACAGGTAGTGTTCTTGTCTCCTGGTTCCTTAAGGACTTGTACTTGTATGGGCTGTGCTGTGTGGTGCTTGACCTTCACTTCTGTGAGCCTGATGCCCAGGAGCACACTTAGCACAGCTGAAATAGAGGCAAGATTTCTGTGCAGTTAAAGTAGCTCAACAAGTTTTACTGAACCTGTGCAACACATACTTTGCAGGTGCTTGGCCAAGTTTTGATCTGGTTTAAAGGCATTTTTGATTGCCTCTGCCAGATTTCAGAAATTGCAACCAAGTGCTGCATCCATTAAGATTTTTTTTAACTTGAAAAAAAATCTAAGAAAAATGGTTAAAAAATCTGCAAGTCCAGAGACAAACCTCATTAATTTCCTCTATTCCTGCAATTGGCAAAATAGTTTTGCAAATATTTTAAAGTATTTGCTTGGGGGTTTGTTGTGGCTTTCTTTTTTTTTTTTCCCAATTTGAGTATTTGAGTGTTTTCTTAGTGGAAAAAATGGATTTACATTACATACGGGATCTTGTGTCAGGTGACCTTATGTGAAAACATGCCATTTAAGATAACTACTTATAAGATGTGAAAACATGAGAAAACAGAAGCCTAGCTTCATATGCAATATATGAACTTAGAAATACAAAAGAAACAAACACAACATATAAAGTACTGAACAGGAAGACAAAGGGAGGTAAATAATTTCTTGCCATGAGGTAAAAACATAGGTGAGTTATTCTGAAGAACAAGATCTTTGGTACAAGTGAAGAGAAGTGCTACTGAGTGATGAAACAAGAGATCTTCAGGAAAGGAAGAGGAAATGCGGGAAGCTGAGTCAGGCTGATGCTAGCAGTGTAGTCTTCCCTGGCAGGAGAGTATGTTTTAACGTGCAAGGGAGGCAGATGTGGATCTTGAGATGCAAGTTTTGGTGATATGTTAAGGTTCAGGGTGAGGCTGGCCTCTCAGGGTGGCTGTCTAGGAAAGATGTGGGGTCTCCTCGACAACATATCTCAGGTGTTGAGCCCAGGTTGGTGGTCTAAGCTGCCTCCCAAGGCTCCTTCCAACCTGAGCTTGTCCATGTGCTTTGGAGCCTAGTGAGGTGTGATCATGGAGAAAGTGGCACTCTCCATTTCAGAATGAGAGAGCCGTGAGCAGTATTTCAGCAAAGTCTGAGTTAATGCTAATAAAAAGGCAATATGCCAGAGTTGTGAGAGACTGACAGTTATTGGACCTGTGTAGATTAGATTTGCCAGTGCATTCAAACAAGTCTTATAACAATCCTTGTAGAGATTTAATTTATAAACATGAGAAAATGTGATTTTGTGAAATGTGCGACTGATAGTAAATCAGCTTACTATAATGTGAGAAAGAGAACAGAGCCTATTTCTGTGGGCAATTAAAAACAAAAGAAGGAACACTGCTGTAGATACTATATCACTTGTGATTAAGGCAAATATTCTTTGGGTATAGATACATATGACATGCATTTGTATCCTCCCCAGTGTTTTCTAGCACTTAAAGCAATCAAAATGGAATTCAGTGAAAAAATGATAGCTATTCCACTGGACATTTTGCAGAGACAGGAAACCAACCTTCTCCTAGGTTTATGTGTTCTCAATTTATGTCTCAATTTTACTTGTCTATACCCAAGACTTGGAAACAGAAATAGATTTTGAGAGGAAAATGAGTCTTTGGCCTATGCATGAAGAAGATCTGAAGACAAATAACCTCAGCCTGGAGTTTGCTATGCTTATGGCAGCATAATCACATGCTTCTCACCTTTGTAGATGAGCTCCAGGGAAACCTGAATGAAAAGCTTGCACACTGCTTTGGGAGCAAAGTATTTGCTTGCACATTTCACCTTAACTGCGTTTTGGACAATTGATTAGCACCAGCCAGAGAATACCAGGAAAGTCATAATGCGGAGGAATATCTCTGACATGTTGATTTGGCTTTTGTCCTGTTCTCCTACAAGCACTGCTTGCCTAAAAAAGGCCAGGAAAAGTTAGTGCTTCTGATCTCACCCCAGGGGTCATGTTTCTCCACAGACATCAGTGGAAATGGCAGTGGTTTAGGTTGCCTTCATACAGGTGTTGGGTATTCCTGTTCCGCAGACTACACAGAGGATGACGTGTCCTGAAGGGCTTCCCACCATCATGGCTCAAAGCTCTTTTGGCTTCAGGATCAGTGTTCTCCACTTCCCAGAGGGAGGCAAACCATCTGCAGCAACTGATTCACCTCTCCAATATTGCTCCCTGTCATACATATTCTGGAACTTTGTCAAATGTAGTTTGAAAGGAGGCATGTGTTGGCTTCACTGAGTCTGTTTTCTTTCCTGTGGTTCTGCACCACTATCTTCTGCAGTCTCCTCTGGGCTTCTTATTATTCTATGCCTCATTGTGTTGTTTGTTGTTCTTGAATTTACACAGAGGCAGTAGGTGTCCTAGGGGCAGTGTACCACAGCTGCTCCTCCAGCTCCCAGACATCTCTCCCTCTGCCTTAGTTCTTGCTGTGGGAAGGATTTCCCATTTTCACCGACGTGACTGTTGCCACTGCTGCCATAGTTATTCCTGTACCTCCTGGCTGTGTCTGTTTGAAAGTGCTGTTCCATAACGCATCCCAGGTCAAGTGAAAGCTGCAAGTGCTCTAGTATTATGTTCTTTTGGATTCAGAGTATTTATTTAAACTTCTTCTGGGACACACTTTGATACAGCCTGGACCTTGGATAGTGAGTGGAGAGTGTCAACAAGTAAAACTGAGATCCTGATCATGGTCACAGAGTAAAAGGCATTTCTATTAGAGTAAGAACCTTGCAAAAATACTCATTCTTGCTTTTCATTGCTGCTCAGGAGCGTGAATGGGGAAAAAATTGCTATCGATTGCATTTTAGTTTTCATGGCTTATTTTTTGTTTCACAGAATACATGGGCTTTCTTCTAGGCCGTATTCTCATTACTTAAGCAGGCAGAGTAAATTAGATTGAAATTTTTTGTACATTAACTACTTTTAAAGATAAAATGTGACACTTGCCCTACATTTTGAATTACAAAGAAGCAAGGAAAAGAAGAACTTCAGATCTCATTTTCGGGGCAGTCCTAATGCTCTTTCAAGGACAGCCTCTCCATAGATAGGCCACATACCACAGGGATGTCTAGATGTTCCTCTCACAGGACAGGCGTCTTGTCTTCCTTTAGACGGGGGTTTGGAGTTCTGCTTTTTTGCTAGGGACTGGGATTTTTTTCTGTGGGTTGAACCAACATCAGCATTTGCAGCACTGTGGGCAGGGGTGACTGGCTGTTCTCTCACAGCCAGCTTTAGTAAAAGAGCAGGGGGGAAATAAAGTATTTTAATAGTGGACTAATATGAATTGACCTCAGATGGCATTTCAGTCAGTCATCTGATGCATGTGCTACACCAGATGCTGACCCAAAATTAGATATACTGAATTAGGGTAAAAGCCTTGCAGAACAAAACAAAACAAACCCCAAAACAAAAGACCCAAAAAGAATGAACACTTCTCAGTCATAATTTTCAAGATGCAAGGTCTGACTCCCTGTACCCCTACAGGACTCTCTCTTCACACAATATGTTTGGGCAATCTTCCTGAGCCAGAATAAATGTGTGCATGTTATTTTTGCCCAGTTTTCTCCCACTTACGCAAACCTGTGTGAGCAGCACTAACAGTTTATCTCAAATTGCTTGTCAGGAGTTTCTGTCTCTATGAGAAATCCAGCTAGAAGCAGAGGTGCAGATGTGATAATGCTCAGGTAGCACCTACACAGTGGTCCAATTATGTTGTGCTCACAAAGCGTCAGATCTGTCATGTGTCCTTCTGGCAGGACAGTGCCTGCAGCAGTGACAGTGGAAGGCAGAACAACCAGAGCCAGCTGGTACATTTGATGCTGAAGATTTCAATGTGACAGGATTTAGTAAATGAAAACTGAGCCAACAGTCATCAGGGGAGAGATTATTTGACACAGGAGAAAGACTGCCCTCTAAGCAGTCAGCTTGCTCTTTACCTGGATACTTTGTCTCTCCTCCATTTTCTTTGGAGAGAGCAGGGAGGAAGAAGGACTTGCGTGGAAGGGTAACCATTAAAAATGTTTATTGAATCAAACATACATTTGGCCAAGATACTGCCAAATTGAGCAGAAATTTGATGTCATCCTTAGATAGATAAGTAGCCTGAACAGACATGAAAATACCTCAGGCAAGATCCCAGCCTCAAATAAGCCATAGGAACATGCCAGCTTCCACCAGGTCACAGTCTGCTTTTTCAGGATAAGAAAAATTGAGGATTGACAAGAATTACATTGCTTGGATTTTATTTGCTCTTATTTGAAACACATGCACTAGGGTCAAGTGTTCACTGAACAGTCAATAGTTAATTTCAAATTAAGTAGAAAAATGTGCCCTTCTAGTTACATGTAGACTATTGAAATTCTATGCAGTATGTAGGTAATAAGGCAGTTTTAAAACCAGAAGAAAATTTATACAATAGGTGTTGCTTTCTCAGTGGATTTTTTAGAATGTTTTTATGTGTCTGAACCACTACAAAATAAAACATCAGTCATCCAGTAGTCTCTGGGAGGAGAGGGTCATGTGAGTAATGGTCAAACTCTATAGAGCCAGTTTAAGAGACAGACTTTGAATTTTTGGCAACAGAAGTGTGTAGTTGTAGACTGAAACCAAACTTTTTCTGCCAACATTAGTGAATAGTGCTAAAAGCTGATGCAAAATAGGACAAGAAGGACCTTTGACATTGTTCTCACAACTGTTTCTTTTTAAATCACTGCCTTTGCATGCAAAAGTTTGTTGGATTCGTCATTATACATGTCCTAGAAATTTGATATAGAACTCCTATGTTCCTTCCAAGAGGATAAAGCCAGCTGCAGTACCCAATTGTAAAGATGTGGTTACTGACTTGAAATGTCATTAAGTGTATTATTTGGTATTCCTCTGACTTGAATCTTTTGGGTAGGAATTTAAAAATGCTAGTCCTCTCTGATTTTAATGAACATTAGAGACAGCACACAATTATTCAGAAAAAAAGGGGTCAAAGGGTTGTTATCAGGTCCTCTAGTAAAGATTTCATCTCTCTATTGACAACATAATATGTTATAGAAGACATCGTATAGAAGTAGCCATAGATCTTTTTGAGAAGTATTTTAGGAATATAACTTGCTTCAACTAAGCTGTTCATGTGCCTACCAGATTGTGCTCTGCCTGGAATTGTCCTGTGGTGGGGTTTTTTTTCTGGTTATTTCTAAAAGAAGGGTCAGCAATTTCTGTGGCTTTGTTTTAATCACATTTGAAGAATTGCACTTCACTGTGACATTTTCACCTACTACTCTATTAGATTTAGATGTTCATTATGAACTCAGAAGAAGGTGATTTCACCAATAGTCTGTCTTCCAGCATCTGAATTTCCTAGCTATCCCATCATGTTTGGTGTGAATAAACCATCTCAAAACAGGATGCATCTGAAATATGTATGATCAAGCTACACGGTGTATTAAGTATTGTCATTAGTATTACTACTACCTAGTTCTGTGTGATTTCATTGACAAGCTACACAAATCTTTGTAGAAGCATGCTGTCTGGTGAATGCAGATGCTACTGATGAACTTTTGTTATTGATTTTTGTTCACACAAGAGTCGTACAAAATAGAGTCAGATTAAAAAGTGGAGACCCTGCCCTGGTTCATATTGTCTTCCTTTATAACAGATTTAATTGGAAATCTAACAGGAAATTAGACTGGAAGATTACCAACTGCATGGCTGGCATGCCATGAAAGATCAACTGCCTATGTCTTTCATATTGCATGCCAAAGTAGCTTTATCAATTATCTGGGATTTCTTGTGGATTTAAGGATATCAAATAGGACATCGGCAGCTTCAGGAACAAAAATACTCAAAGGTACAGTGGGTAGAAAAGCTACACAAGTTTCCTTACAGTGTTTGAAAGATGAATATGAAGAGCCTTTGTCATCTAAAAGTGAAAAAGGAAAAGGCTACAGAAGCTAAGCCATCTGTACACAGCCCTATTGACTGTTCATTTCCTAAGGATCTTTCCATAGAAGCATTTAGGAGGATTGCTTTTCCAGTGCATGCCTCTAGAGTATTTCATCATGTCAGGCAGGCATTCCCAAGGAGTATAAATTAATGGTAACATAGCTCTTACAAAAGTCCCTTTTGTATTTTGCCAGTTTACCTTACCTGGTACACAGGGTGTCTCCAGGGAAGATTACTCAGGAAGTTATCTACTTGGCTGTCATTTGTTCATAAAAAAGAGACCAGTGAAACCAGCAAGGGAGAGAAAAAGGAATGCTCGAGTCTTTCTGTCTGTCCTACTTAGGTGGAAAAACTTAGTTACCCCAGGGCCAAAATCATACGGAACTGTTTTCACTGGCATAAGGTCTGTGCTAGGGAAAGATTTGTCTCTCTGTGGAGGGATCATAGTGCCATTCCTCTTGACAGAATGTTATTTCTTAAAGCCACGTTTATCCCATGGCCTTGTCAGAAGTGGATTACCATCCTCCACAGACTGGTATTCTGTAGTTGTACAAAGCAGGAAGGAAGCACTTGTGCTTGTGAAACTGTACTGGGAATAATTCAGCTGTTTACATGTGATGAGAAGCTTTTAAATTAGACTGCCTGAAATTGGTTAGCTGTTTCTCTTTAAGCTGAAGCTGGCAGAAATATTTCACTTTTGACAGAAGAAAAGAGGGAGGAAGAGCCATGATCAAGGAACCTTTTATTTGACATGATCTAAGGCTATTTGCCAATTACTGGCAACAACTTGGAGATTCAGCATCTCTAAGAAGTTTAAATTTAAAAAAATGTAATTCTCTATACACCTTGATACCAATTATGATGTCATCACAAGCATCATCACAAAAGACAGCTAAACTTGACTGTTCATATCAGAGGTCACAGTCTTCCACGAATTGTTTGTATACAGTTTTGTGCACCCACTTGTGGTTTTGGCATCTGCAGATTAAATACAATTTGAATTTATATCTGGAGCAAGACAGATGAAAACATTTGGACCCTCAGGCATTCAGGTCAGAGCACATCACAGGAGGAAGATTTGGCAGACATCAAGGATGGAGAAGTTGGTATTTTCTACAGCTTTTTTGCTATGTTGACAGTGGAGCTTTAGTCTCAAAAATTAATCATGTCTCACTGGAAGAGTGGAAAAGAATAGTAGGAAAAATGCTCATTTCTGCTTCAGGGATGCAGTTTCTTTTGAAATCAATGGGAGTTGCTTGCTTGTATGGTCTTTGGAAGGGGAAAAAAATGTCAAGTGACTACAACAAAAAGGCTGTGCTTACACTTGAAATGGAAGGACTTCACCACAGTTATGGGATGATACTCCATCTAGTTTCTTAATTCAGAAAAAGTGTTATTAAGACTGCTGTTTAAGTGAAGAGACTGAGGTTTGGATGGTGGGTTGGTGAGATGTTCCTGGATGGCCTCATTGCCATAGTCCTGTCAGCACACATGAGCTGTAACCCATAGGAACTAAATACTTCTTAAACAAGTCATATTTCATCTTTCATGCTTTTTGAATGTAATCTTGTTTTAACAGTTTCCTGGGTGTACCAGATGATTGATGCTGTCACACTGCAGATAAAATCTATCATTATGTCATTTTTATTCAGTATTTTAGAAGCATTTTGCATTCAAGCTGGAATCTGAAGGAATGTTACACATTTTTTATATGACTCACCTTGGTTATAAAAATAATCCATCTAATTGTCAATGATTCACTGGCAGACATTTCTTAAATATGGACCTAGAACGAATCAGTGTGTTATTGTACCTGAATATGTCTTAAAAGAAATGTGCTGCATTTCTTTATAAATATGCTACAAGGAGATATAAATGAATATAGTATCAGAACCTTGTCAAATACATGAAAGGAGATCAGCTATGTTTAATCATGGGCATATTTGGCCTCATTTCATAACAAAAGTCCTAGACTAATATCAGCTATTCACAACAATTACGTGTGATGTTGTGAAAAGCTTGTTATGCTGAAAAAACTTTTGAGCTCCTGAACTTTTGAGCGTATAGTGACAGAATTTTTACCTGTGAAGATGTCCTGCAAGGACTGTGCTTTGTTCAAATCAGTGCTGAGGCCTCAAAGCAATATTTCAGTGGTCTTGTATCATCTGTGATTATTAGCAGGTCGTAGGATTATTCTAAAAAAGGAAGAGAATGACTTCTGGTATAGCAGGAATTCCATTATATACTTTAGAAACAGAGACTTACCTTCAAGTCTACTTGACCTGAATTTAGTCTGTATTAAATTAGTGTGCCTGTGTAACAGGTCACAAGCTACTCCTGCTGAGTCCAGAGAAATAAAGTCCAGCTTGGGGTGAAAACAATGACAGCTGAACTTGCTTGTTCCTTCAGAAACCAGGTGCAGAAGATTGTGTTTGGTCCTGTTCCACACGTGCTACATTATTTGCTCTTTTTGTTTCAACAGGCCTTGAATAGGGGCATCGCTGCTGTCAAGGAAGATGCTGTGGAAATGTTGGCCAGCTACGGGCTGGCATACTCCCTGATGAAGTTCTTCACGGGCCCGATGAGTGACTTCAAAAATGTAGGTCTGGTATTTGTGAACAGCAAGAGAGACAGGACCAAAGCAGTTTTGTGCATGGTTGTGGCTGGCGCTGTAGCTGCTATATTTCATACCTTAATAGGTAAGGTCACTTCACATCTAGTTGACATGTCTTTTAATTTTCTTCCCTTGTCCATCCTTCAAACTGATTAATCTGTAGGCTTAGTATTTCATTTGTAAGTGCAACAGGAGATGCAAAAGAGATTAAATCTCTTGGGCTGGTATCATGCTTATCCACACAATTTTTATTACTTTTTAAACAGCTTGTTAAGGAGCGGATTCCACCCACAGGGCTCTCCTGCCTGGCAACTAAATGTGCTGCTGATGATCTCTTTCAGTCAGGTGTGTGAGCAAATCTTTGGTGAGGTTGGCAGGTTGACTGAAGCTAATAGCTCAGTATTACTGTTAGGTAGTGATGATCAACTAGCAGTGTCTGCTGGAATGGGTTTTGCAGGACTTCAAGGTGTGCTTGGTAGGGCTGTTCATCAGTTCTTGGTAGCACTGTCAGTGTACTCCCTCTGTACCTATCCCTTTGTTACTTACCTCATAGTACAAAACTCAGAGGAAGTAGGTGCCAACATCCTCATTAAAATATCAGGTATTACTCTCTACTACTTCTAGTCATCATCTACTTCTGTTGAAAAATTAATCTGTAAGTCAGAAAGTAGTTAGTAAGAGCACTTTATACCAAACTGAGACCAGCTTCCTGTGTGTACTATGAAACAAAGAAAATACAAAAGCAGACATGAAATGAACATAAAAGGCAAGGCAGCCACAGGATTTGCCAGTTTCTGAGAGCCTGGAGAAATGGAATATCAAGTCAAGCATCAGCCACAGCAATAAAAAGCCATGTGACTTGGAAGACTTTTAACTTCATCCTCTCCAAGGACTGCACAAGATTCTCTGCACCTTCTGGCTCATTCTACAGAGCTGAAATCTCTGGACCTCAGCAATCAGAAGCAGCAGATGCTGGAGGAAGAAGCAGAAAGTGCATTGCACTGAGCAGGTAAAATCCTAAAAGCTGAGAGTTCTAAAGGGTGGGAGGGAGGAGATGATGTGACAGCCTATGGAGCCTCATGTTGGTTGATAGGCAGAAGCACTGAATTGGATGACCAGCAGTAGCGGATCATTCTATCACAGAAAATGGATGGGAAATGTAAGTGTAAGTGTAATGGCAATATCCTGAACTGTTGTGAAATAACAGAGTGGCCTGGAAGTGAGGCAGCATTCATTATCAGTCTGTTAGTATCTCAAGAGCAACATGTGCTACTGCTCAGCATAGAGAGTAAAATAGACTAGACTAGACTAGACTAGCACTATTTCAGTTCCTGCGTGAGCAGGTACAAGATCCATCTGGTAAATTCAAATGCCCCGTGCTCTTATCCTTTAACAGGCTGCCAGCTACATTCACCAGCTTTATGTACCTCCCAAGAGCTACAGTTTCTTGATCATCACATCTTTTATTCCACCACTGATACAGTAGCCCTGTAGTAGCCCTATTTACCTTTGCTCCATATTATGGTCTTAAGAAATGCTTACAGTAATGGCTCACTAGTCATGGTAACTCTGTGCCAGGGGTAAGCAGTTGCTTATTTTATAAGCTGAATCCATCCATTCAAGTTAATTTAATTCACTGATAGTGGTTGGTCACTTCCTCAATATGTTTATATTTGAGTCTGCTTTACTGAGTCAGTATTATAAACTTCAGGACATTTCTACATTTGGCTCTCATATTTCTTTGCTTGGAATGTTTCTTCAGCCCCCAGAGCTGCTCTTCCAGTTGCTCACTTGCTTTCCTTCCAGTGCTGGTCAAAGTTTTTGGCTTTGCCAGCTGGATAAAAAACTATTTTCTAGTCATCCAGTATTTTATTTTAAGCTAGAAAAGATTTTAACAAAATTTAAAAGTATAACTATCAAATTTCCAGGTGAAAGACATAACTGGATATTCCATGTGGGACTTCTTATTGAAAGGAGGTGTTTGGAACAATGATTCAAAAATCTGCCAGATAAGTTTCTTGCTTTTGCCTGGAAGTAGAGCCCTGCTGAGTTCAGAACCTCTGAAATGCTCTCTGCAGATACTGAGGGGAAAACAAAAGGAGCCTGTGCATACCATGCTTTAGGTCCTGAATTAAAGAGCTACACAGTCTTTCAGCTGCTTATGGTGACAGACTGCAAAATATTTTTTAGTATTTTAACTTGCCTGTGTCTGAAAATATGCAAAGGCCACAGCAGAGACTGGCAGAGGGCCCAAGAGAATGGAGTTAGTCAGATTCTAGCACCAATTGCCTGGGTGATGTTGCCAAGTTTTATGTTCCAAGTTTCCTTTGAACCTGTTTCAAATCCTGATCATTCTGCTCTGACCCACAGATGCACAGCCTGTGTAGCAAGAGGAAGAGAAGGAGGCCGGTGACAGGCAGCCTCCTAGGACCTGCAACTACTCCTCAGCAGCTGCAAGCCTATCACAGGCTGTCTACAGGGGACACAAGTACAGGGTACTGATGCTTGCTGAATAAAAAAGAGAAACAAACAACACTCAGAGGACTGAATTTCTTCCACATGCCATAAATATAGGGCTAAGGAAGATGACATGAGTATCTGCCGTGGACTGTCAAAGCCCAGGAAGAAACAGGAAACAAAAAGCCCAATGAAATACCAAGTACCGAATGTCAGAAGGAAGAAAACAAGTGGTGGTAGAAACACACTGACCACGATGAATCACCACATTTCCTACTGTGATAGAGACTATTTACAGTCTACACACACAGCTCCTCACAAACAGCAACCTCTACTCATTTAAAATATCAAAACAGACTGTTTCACCCACCTGACTCATGGTTCATTGCTTCAGCACCAGCTCCCCACTACTGCTACCCCGCTGAGCCTCACACAATCCTCTGTGAGAGTGACTGGCTGAGCTAAACCACTCGAACTCACAGCTGCAGGCTCTGGGTCCCTAAGTCACCACCCCACCACATTCCTGTGAACATCTGCAAAGTCCTCACCAACAGTTCCTATCACTTCCCTGTACAGGTATCAGTAAGAGCTGAGAACCAAGTTGACTGAGGGGATTTGAAACCATATTCTCATCCCACTTGTAATGCTCCTGCAAACCTTGGTCAGTACAGTATTCCTAGATTTGCTCTTTCAGGTCTGTTCTGGAAATAGAATATAGTATGCTGCCTTCCTTCCCTTGGGCTACTGCCACCACTTAGGGTTTCCTGTCAGGAAGTTCTCCATGTAGCCAGGGTCTGAATTGTCTCATTATTTCAGAGATTGGCATTTTGGTGTCCGGAAGAGAAGATATTCAAGATGCTAAGCCTGTCTGTGCATATTTTTTACATCTTACTAAGTTGTCAGCTTGACAGAGGAGAAAAGTAATTTATATAACTTTATGCTAACATAATGCATTTCTTGGTGTTGCTGGTAAGCCCTCCATACTAAGTGATGCCTTTTAACACCAGTGTCATGAAGGACACGCACATTTTTTTTGGCAATAAAACAGCATTTTTCAACTTTTTACTGCTTTACTGAGAAACAGTACACTGAAAAAGTTTATTTCCTTTTGAATAACTCTCTGAGGTTCTGGAAATGACAAGGCAGAACTTACTTAGAGGAAACATCCTCTTTGCTTAAGCAGACATCCATGACTAGTGCCCACTACACCTGATTAAATACTACATGATTGATCTTGGTCATCACCAGAAGAAAAAGGTTGGAACTTTAGTAACCAGTAAACTTTAGTATAGGTTACTTTCAGTAATCTGTAGCAGATTGGATGGACAAGACATAAGAGTGATTTGTTTTGTGCTCATTTATTACTAACAGGCTGGTGGGCCTGGGCCACTCCAGCATAGATTGGACTGGGGAAAATTTAGCAGTCTCTGATACTTTTGAATTTCCCATATGAAGTCACTTCAGGTACATGAAAGATCTGCATAAGAAGTGAGACATAGGTGTAATTCCATGAATTCCAGTATAACACTACTAGAACTTTCTAGAGACTAGGAGTTACGGGGTGGGTCATGACAAGCTGATCTATTTTTTCCAGTCAGTCTTGTTCCAGTGTGCCCACTGTACTGGCTCATACTAAACATTTTGCCTTGGAAAAAAAATGATAGCACAGGAACACAAATCAGAATATAATCCAGGCTTGTGCTTTATTTTTTTTGTTTTTTTTCCCCTTTCTAAATAAAAATAAAATGTTATTCATTAAAAATTTGTCCTACTTCAGCATCTTCGCATAGCCATAGTTAGAGCGGTTAACAAGTTTCTCTGGCTGTCCCAACCCTTCTCCCACAACAGGGGTAGTTTCTTCTCAGCAAGGTACTAGGGGCAAAGGAAGAAGGCCTATGACCAAAGCACTTTTGGATGGCAATGACTGTGCTTGACTTAGAACAACTAGATTTTGAGACTTGTGAGATAGTGGCTTATCTGAGGATATTTCAGATACCAACTGTCATTGATAGATTTGGGAAAATCAACTAATGCAATTTTGGAACTAGAGCTGAGTATGGAGAAAGGTGATTTCAGTAATCAGTCTGCATTGAGGTGCTCCTAAGCTGTTTTGTTTTGTTGTTGTTGTTTTTTTTTAATTCATGTATTGCTATAAACAAAAAAAATTACAAAGCCCTAAACACGCAAATCATCTGGGCTTTCACAAGGGGGACAGAGGCTTTTTCTTCTGTTTTAAATCAGGCTAATCAAAGACGTAAATAAATCTATATACCCTGTGCCATCTCCAAATGAAGATTTGGAATTTCAGTTTTGTTTTTTCATGTTGGCATTTTCCTATCTGCCTAAATCACTTAGTAAATTAGCTCAGTTGGTTAGAGCATGGTGCTAACATCACTAAGGTCATGGGGTTGATCGCAATACAGGCCATTCTTAAGAGCTGGACTCACTCAGTGATGCCTGTGTGTCCATTCCAATTCAGAATATTCTGTGATTGTGATTGAGAAGTTCATGATCAGCACCAGTTTTGGCCTTGTGAACCATCTTTCTGACAAGCAGCAGAATACATTTTTTTCACTTCTCAAGTCTCTGAGATAATTTTTAAACCTGGCAGCAAAGTATGGAAATGGAAAGTGTCTAAAAAGAAGATACTTTAACCCAAAAACATTTTTTGGATTTCTTTTTTTCCTCTGGTAAAGCTACTATTGACATATGTAACTCCATGTCTGGAAGTAAATGGTATCACTTCCTATGAAGGTTTCTTTATTTTTCTTTATGATTTAAGTATAACATGTTCAGTAGTAGTCAGCTCCAAAATAACTACAATACAGCAATTTGACTGAGGCTGCTGGCATCACTAAGAGTGTGTTCAGTTGTTTAAGAATGTCTGAAGTTTATGTCATAGTAATAGGCTTGTTAGAGAAATCAGTGTAGGGAAGAGGAGATCCAGTTAGGTCTGCAGTTTCAATGTAGTTTCTTAAGCTTCTGAATCTTAAAACACAACTGGAAAAACCAAAAACAAGAATTCTTGCTTAATTTCTGTAGCAAAACTGATCCATAGTCATGGCAAAATAAGAGAGGAGAGCAAACAGGCAGCTTGCCTTGGAGTTGGACTTCTCTGTTTTGGTTGAAATGATGCAAGAAACGGGAAGCACCATCTGCTTTAGATTCATGTAATACTCTTTGGCTCTGTTGTCTGTGTTATTAATTTTGTACTGTTCTTCATAATAAGTTTGTAAGGTTGGCCAAGGTTAAGTTCTAATTGCATCAGCAACTGCTTGATTCACAGCTCAGTGACACATGCCTGTATATTTGTCAGTAAATCTCAGCTTGCTGAGTCCTTCTTTCTGAGGATGAAAACATTCATGGACATCAGCAAAAGCGATTGTTTGCTTTCACTGTCATGTGAAACAGTTGGCCATTTTGAAAGCAGTATTTTAAGCTTAACCATTATGATTTTTAAAACAAAAATCATATTAAAAAGTGCAGTTAGACTTTTTTTGATGGGGGGAGAAAAAAGGTCTTAAAGAGGCCAGTTGCTGATATCCCTAGAAATCTTAAAAATGTGGTGCTGTGGGTCGTGATATGGCTTAAGTCCCTTGAGAATGCCCTGCCAATAAACTACAACCCTGTGGTGAACTGTTTGTTCCTAGAAGTGAGAGTAATTTTCTGTGATAGTAAACTTTTAAAAAAAAATAAATTAAACATCTCAATGGCTTTTAGAGCCAAAAAAGTTACTTCTTACTCACTTTCTAAACACTTTAAAAGTCTCACCTGAAACAGAAGTGTGTGGAGAGTGCAGAGGGTGACTTATGCAGCATGTTGTGCTTCTACCATTGCACTGCTGGAGGCGGCTCCTCCACAGAAGCAGGTTCCTCAGCACCTGGACTCTGATTCTGTCAGTCCCTATGTCGAGAATAAGGTGGCATGTTTCCTGCAGCAGTTTTTAAGTTTTTGTGCAGAAGTGTAAAGCAACTTTAATGGAATCTCAGAGAAAGCTCAATGAATCTGCCCCTCACATGCAGCTTGCCTCACACATCTTCCAGATTTCTCTCCTTCACTGAAAGAAGTCAATTCAGAAACGTCCATGCCATAAAAGCAGCTTTCCACAAGGACTTACCATGCAAAAATTCATGCATAGCAGAGAGTTTTCCAAAGACTGAGCAAAGATTGGTGCATGGGTATTCATGCAAAAATAAAAAGAAGCTGTGCTTGATGTTTGACTGAAGTGCAACAAGCACCTGAACACTTTAAGGAACTAAACTGGCCTCCCTGAACTACCTCCTTCTATTCTACTACCTCGTTTACACTGTCTTGTTCAGACTCAAATAGTCCTTTCAGTTCTGGTCGCCATTTAACTAAGCCATCGCAAAACAATGATGACTTAAACTCCTGTTTAACTGCTTTCAAATACTGTTTATGAGTTATGAGAAACGGTTTTAGGCTAAGAAGATTCAATTGTCTGACTAGTGTTAGCATTTGTCAATCCAATAATGAGATCTGCATGTATGAAAAGGATAACTTTCCTGAAATGCCCTATATGAAGTTGTGTA
The DNA here is from genome assembly GCA_035222235.1 of Margarornis squamiger. Classification (NCBI taxonomy): domain Eukaryota; kingdom Metazoa; phylum Chordata; class Aves; order Passeriformes; family Furnariidae; genus Margarornis; species Margarornis squamiger. The sequence goes on from JAWWTY010000077.1 coordinate 76,206,459, forward strand.
CAAAGATAATAGAGTTGTTATAAATGAAAAATTAGATAGATGCTCACATTAGAAATAGTTATCTTAGAAAAGACACAAGTGAGAGAGAGCTGAGGTAAGGCTCCCCAGGCATGAGTAATTCTGCCATTACTTGTGTCGGGAGGTTGACTTTACAGCCTAATCATTCTTTAGCAGCCATTACAAGTGTATAGAGGAAATTAAGTAATGATATGCAGCCCTAGAACATGGTTTGTAAAAGGTTAAAAACTATTTGAGTTGTTTAACTGTGCATATTATTTATGTCTCCATAGTTCAGAGACTCCAGTCACAAGTAGCTCTTCATTATTCCTGGTTATGGGGAGGACTGTGGGGTTATTAAAACAGCTGGATGACATGGGTACTAACTAGGACCGTAAGCAGTTCTTTAGAGAGCTGTGTGGCAAGACCCTGCATCTGTGCCATCTTCAACCCAACACCTTGGGAAGAGAGACCTGGCAAGAGGAGCGTGGCCCAACACTAGAAGTTCTTATCTTGGATTGAAATAGGACAGCAAAATAACATACTAGCAATCAGAAGTAGAAACACCCTGATTTCCAGAGATGCCCTTTTCTGACCTGTGGCTCCTGAGGTGCTGGCTGTAGATAAGGAAGGAAACTAAGGTTGGTCGAGGCTTCCCAGGCACTGTGCAGCAGAGCATGCTGTGCCCTACAGGTCCCAGCAGAAGTGGTCATTAAGCAGAATAAGGGAGAGGCATAATGAGTGTGATTTGTTGCATGCCTTCACAAATCATAGTATCCTTTTACAGCTTTGGGCAGGTTTATAGGTAATGTCATGAGAATGCAGTGATAATAGATGGTTTTAGCATTTATAAGGCACTATATCCCATGAAATACACCATGCCTAGTGAAAACAGCTTTTCTAACAAAGAGCCTTGATTTAATGAAAGCGCAGTAGATTTGCTGGAGTACCAGTGTGTTCATTTAGCAAACAGATGTGGCACTTACTATACCCATCTTCCAAACCAGCCATTTGTTATCACTCCTCTGCCAAAGGTTACTTTAAAAAGAACCGTGAGGGCACTTCTTAGTCATAAACAGCAGCTGGTAAGGCTGTAATATCCTGAAGCCCTTGCAGCTGTTTGCCAAGTGGATGTATGTCTGAGCTTCAAGGCATCACAGTCTTTCAGGTACTGCTGAGTATCTCACCCAGAGTGCATATGTAACCTTTATTTTTCATTCCTATTCTTATGTCTCTACAGCATATAGCGATTTGGGGTATTACATTATTAATAAGCTGCACCATGTGGATGAATCAGTGGGAAGTAAAACTCGGAGGGCTTTCCTTTATCTTGCTGCCTTCCCTTTTATGGATGCCATGGTGAGTGCCTGATTCAGAACTGAATTTTAATATTATGTTTTTTGTGGCCTTAGTTCACAAAGTCTGTTACCTGACGAGAAACTGAAAGTATGCAGAAGGAAGGTGTGTCCTTTACAAGCAGTAACTCTGAATATACCTGCATGCATCATCTCCTGCTACATGGAAAAAGCATCTGAGTGGACTTTAAACATCCAGAGGTCATGACAGATGTCAAAAACCTCAGCTGCTTTGTCAGCCTTACTGTATGTGCATGTTGGGAAGCACTGGTCATCTTGTTATGAGCTGCACTGGTTGTCTGTATGTGACTTCTGGTTCCCATTTGTAGTGGAAGATTTGGATTTGCCTTGCATTCCCAGATCACTTGCAGAGCTCATAAGGAGTAAGATCAATACTTTCTCAAGCAAATTTGTTGAAAAGATATTTCTTACCATCAGCTTTTGCAAGCACAGATAAGTGCGGTATATCTCAAATGATCGGGCAAGAGAGCCACACATAGGGTGTGCTGCTGCTTCCCACATCACCAGGCTTACTGCTCATGGCACAACACAGAAACATGGCACCTCTCTTTAATGCCTCTACTTCTGTGTAAAACTGGTAAAGAATAACCTTCTCATGGCATTGCCTCCACCGCTTTCTCTACCAATCAGTCTGCTTGAAGCAGTAGCTGACAATAAAAAGAAGTTGGATTTTTAAATTTTCTTTTCCAGACAGAACACAGGATAACTCAGTGGGCCAATGAATATTACACTTCAGAGTTGCATCCAGCTGGTGAGGGACAATACACATTTTTTTCCTTGGATTATTTATTATGATAATCCATCCTCTGCAGCATCTGATTTATGAAGGGATGGTTTCTTATTAGATCTGCTCAGAAGTTTCAGTACAGTCTATAAAATTATTCCCATTCTCCCCGTCAGCCCTGGCAATGAGGAACTGAATGTAGCAGTGCTTTCTCAGTATTAATGGCTTAATGTTTGCCCAGGTTCACACCAGGTACTGCTGGTGGAAAAGAGCTTTGCAGGTTTGTATACAAAGTAAAAACCAGAAAAGAGTGTTCTGGGACTTGAAATCATTCACAATATCATAATCAGTTTCCAAACTTTTCTCTGGCTTTTTTCAGGCATGGACCCATGCTGGGATTCTGCTGAAACACAAGTACAGTTTCCTAGTGGGATGTGCCTCCATCTCAGATGTCATAGCTCAGGTACAGGCTCCTCCTAGAAGCCACTGTTCCCATTGTGTTATGGACCAGACACTTTCCTAAGCAGCAACTCTCATGTACAGATAGTCTCGCTGTGCCATCTCTCTCCTCTGTGAGCAAGACATCAGAAGAAGTAATCCTTTTTTGCTGTTCTCTGGCTATTTCTCCATCATGTGAAGGCTGTTTGCTGACAGTTGTGATTGAGGGTGGTCTCACTTGACTCGATTAAGTCAGTCTCAAACCAATTTCAGGAGAAGGGAGCCAGGATTGTTTAGGCTAGGGTCATGTCCTCCACCACTTCCACAACCCTGTTTCATAATGGCTGAGAAACAAGTTATATATGTGTACCTCTGGGAAAAAGAAAGGTCAGGCAAAGAGACTACTGGCTGCTACCAATCCTGAGGCTGATGGAACGCTTTGTAAGAGACCTCTCTCCCCCTGTACTTTCTCCCCGACGTATCACACAGTTGCAATGAAATCTTGAATTGGGAGGTCAAGACTTGATTCTCCGGTTCACCCATCAGTTTTTCATATGCTATCTAATCCAGTGACATGCAGTAGTGTAAGCCATCTTCTGGGTGCCAGTAGAGCACTGTTCTTGTTACTGTTCCAAAAAGTGAAGGCTCAGAACTCCAGCAGAAAGGGTCAGTGGTGATAGCCCCTGGGTGACGCATAGAAGACCAAATGTTTTTTGTGCTTTCATTTATGAGGCAGATGTTAACTATCCTGTTGCTTTGTACTAGGCACACTGAAAAACAACATTCAGACACACTGCTGATGGCCAGTAGCATTTGAGAACCAATATACTGCCCCTTTTTGAAAGCATATATAAAAACGTCACAAAATGGAAAGTCCCAGATCCTGTAAGAGTTGCTGTACTGCCCTATTACCAGCTGAATGGTGTAATGACTGGATTAGAAAGAGGATAAAATGGTACAAAGGAAATTTGAAGTCAACAACACTTAGTTCAATTTTCCATAGCATTTTCCTTCCACTAAATATGATAAAACTGTAAACCAGATTGCACCATTCAGTCAGCTGCTACTGCATGTTTGACAGGTCTGCTGCACTACAGTACTGCACTAAATCCCTGAAGATAATACTAATTACTGTAAATGACCTTAACCCTCAGGATCTGCTCTTGTTCTGATGTGACCTACAAAGTTTGCTGACCCTTGGTGCATTTCAGGTCATACACAGCTAAATACAGAAACAAATTCTTATTTTGGCCATGCCCTTTCCACAGTGGTTGTTGAGTGGAATGCCAGGGCTGTGAAGAGTAAGACACCTGTCACCTTCTCTCAACAAAATATTACAGAGCAATAGCAAGTCCAGAAGACAGAAAGTTGTTACTCTCCATACCCCAGAATTCTCCACAGCTACATCAGTTCCCTACACAGACATTTGCAGACTGTGTGTTCTTAACTACTTCTTGAGCTCTAGCAGTGAAGGAGAGAACCTGCACCTGAACAATGTGTATTGTTTTTATTGTAACTCACTTGAATGCCAGCATGTCCTGGCAGGGTTGTCTTGATTCTGCTCTTCACAGCACCAAACACAATTGGCTTTCCAGTTGTTCTCCCCATCCAGAGTCATTCACACTGAACTTAACGAAGGGAATTATATCAATCAATTCTTTTGCTTTTCATGGATGGAGCTCTTAATCTCAAGAGACTGTCTTATGAGCTCTTCATTAGCCCAACAGTTTCCATTTCATTTACATCAATGTGGCAGTCAGCTGAAGAGCAAATAATGAAATACTGAAATTTCATTTGAGAAAGTAGAAAATTAGGTTGGCATAAGACCTTGTGCTCCTAAATATTGAAGTGAATACTTTAAAACACCCGGCCTTTTAATTGCCACTACCCTTCCCCCACCAAAAAAAAAATAGTAGGGCTTAGAAGCCAACCCTAGAAGCATGTCTTCAGCCTCAGTGTATATCAGAATAGCACATTCCCCTGGGAAGGGTGACGCTCAGCCACATGCTTGCTGCCAGACCTTGCCAGACTTCCCTGCTAACCTTCTCCTGTTTATGGCTCCTAGTTTGACACCTGTTCAACCTTCAAGTACTGTTCAATAGAGTACAAAGTTAACTCTTGTTCTTGTCATGTGTATGACCAAACACTTAGGGGTCTTCACTAAAGTTTCTGATGCCACAAGCTCAAAGTCAGATAGATACTGTAGTCATGCATAGTTGTTGGTTCAGGTGGACTAGCTGGGAATCAGACAAGAAATATGTTGGCTCTAAAGAAACACACAGACAAGTTACTAATCATTTATTTGTTTGCTCTCCAGGTTGTTTTTGTAGCCATTTTGCTTCACAGTCACTTGGAGTGCAGGGAGCCTCTCTTGATCCCAATCTTGTCGTTATACATGGGAGCACTTGTCCGATGTACCACGTTATGTCTCGGTTACTACAGGAACATACATGATGCTATTCCTGACAGAAGTGGGCCTGAAATGGGGGTATGTCTTAATACTTGTGCTTTTCCAAACTCAATAATTTTAAACTTAGTTTTTTTGTGTTACAATACTATATTAAAGCCTGTGCATGAAGGACCTTCTCTCTGTCCTTAAGGAAAAAACATTTTCACTTGAAGAGGCATGGTAGAAACTATTCCAGCAACAGTGCACATGAGACAATCCCTTCCATGGTATGGATGTACTGTCTACTGAGCACCTCTGTACTGAGCTGTAAAACAGCACAGCATGAACTAAATGAACACCTTTGTTCACATGGAAGAAGTTCTCAAAATTTCTTTTTCCTCAAATGTCATATTGGTTTTCATGTAGCTTTGTCTGGTAGTCAGAACAAATTATGCAGATAGACATCTTATGCGTTATTTATTGAGATCCATGACACATCTTCTTTTGAATTAGTATTAATAAAATGAGTGGTAATATTTTAGGCTCCTCATGTTGAAAATTGTTGAAATGAATGTACCAAACTGACAATGGGTGGGAAAAGCAAAAAACCCATCTCTGTGCTTGTTTTTCTGTGCTGGATGTCTTTTTTTCCAAACACACTTCATTTTTTTCATCCTGTGTTTCAGGGAGAAGCTACGATAAGGAAGATGCTGAGTTTCTGGTGGCCTTTGGCATTAATTTTGGCAACTCAGAGAATCAGTAGGCCCATTGTCAACCTTTTTGTCTCCCGGGACCTAGGTGGCAGTTCTGCAGCCACAGAGGTAAGAAAGTCAGTGCTCTTCATACTGCAAATGATTATTAACATGGTGTTAGATCTGTGTTTTTCTTCTCAGCCATGCTAACAAGAAAAGCCTGTCTCAAGTACATTTCTTTGTGCTCTTTTTATGCTTGAAAAGAAGACTGCTTGGACTCTTTACCACGAGCCTTTCTAACAGGTCTAGTGAGCCCTCACCCTCAACAAGACCCATAGAATTTTTTCGCTGAATAGTGCCTGCATCACAGGTTTTCATGCTCTACATGCTCTGGAGCATTCAGATCCCAGAGATTTTACAACAGTCATCAGTAGTCGCGTGTTCTGCTCTTTTCCGTCATGTGTATTTTGTGGCTATGCAAATTGATGCAAAACTATTGTTAGGAGTCACTGCATCACAGAGAGCAGTGTAGAGACATAAGAAAACATTTTTAAAAAGTCTGTCTCCTGGTTGGGATATAAAATGCACCCTGTTTCTCTTGAGGAATTTCAAATTACTTCAGTAAGTCTCCTACAGCTGTTGGGAGCCAGACTTCTGATTGTAATGCAGAGCCTTCACCAGTGCTCACTGTGAGCTGACCTATTCTCTAAAGGAGGCTGGGGGACCTTTGCTGCCAGTTTCAGTGGGACGATGTCTAGATGCACATTGTCATTAGCAAATCCCTCATGTTTTTTCCTGTAAGAAAAGCAAAGCTAAATGGAAAGGAAAATTCAAAGATTTGTTGCTAATTTGTCATATGTGATACTGTGTATTTCACTCTCTCAGTAGTTGTCAGAGACTGTAAATGAATAGCTGTGGAGAGAAAACTTATGAATCTTCACACTTTTACATGTGTAAATCAGGGATCAGTCTATGTGTTAATAGCAGCCTTGGTATAAGGGGAACCAGGGTGGGTTAGCAGAGATCAGTTTTGCTTTCCTTGGTGTCTTTCGATTTCAGATGCATCATCACATTTCATGGCTAGCCAGTTGCAGTTTGTTGCTTTTAGGATGACTCCGAATACTTGGCATAGCTGGTCGTTTGCTGGAAGTTTTACACTAACTGTAATGGTCACATTTCAACTTTCTCTGACTAATTGCCTCTGAAAAGGGAGGTGCTGGCAATAGGGAAAACATCAGTGTCTGGAGCATCAGTATCCACAGCTTTATAGGTGTCCTGTTCAATAATATCAAGATTCCATGTGAGCAGGACGTCACTGCGAAGGATTAGGCTGTAACACATTCATGAGGACCACAGGTTCATTTGCATTGTCCAACTCCCTCTGCTTTTGTTTGGACTGCCAGCATTGGTATGGTTACTGGGCTACCTCTTTGATGGGGGTCTTTTTCACCTGTCAAGTACTGGTTCTAGACATTTAGGAAAGCTTATATGCATATATTTTGGGGTCACACCAATTGAGTAAAAATACTGCAAAAAAAATTGTTGCTAAAAATTTCAATACTTTAATCCAAGTGTAATCTAGCATACAAAATGTGGTAGTGAAATACTGTTTTCTGTAAGATGTACTGTGTCTTTGGAAGCTTTTTGGACTTCATGATGAATATAAGCAAAATATCTTTTATATTCCTTATTTGATTTAACCTAGTTAGGTTTCATACAGATGGAAATTCTGCTAAAAATACAATAATGGGAGGTTGTGCAATTAAAAAGGGTACTGTCTTAAAATTCCAATTTGTTTTATTTGAGCCAATTACTTTTTCAAGGTACATTAAACATTATTAAAGCTATTATTAGCAGGGAAAGATCTATCCCACTCTCTTCCTCTCTGTGAATATCTCTACATTTCCCCCTCTTTTTAAACAGCACAGGGAACAAATTAGTTTGCTACATGGTCCTTTGTTAGTATAGGTCTTTTAAGACAGCAAGCAAAGACAGCAGTTACACTTATAATGGGAAAATGGGCTCAAATAACCAAGAAAATGTACATCAAAAGTTTAGGAGTGAAACAGAGACAGCAGTAGTTAAAAAAGGTCTTTCTTAACACTACAGTTGCCAGATGTAAAATGAATCAGAATTTAAGTGGATGGTAACAGATCTGAACCTGCAGTCAAAAGGCAGTCAAGCACTTTCATTTCTATAATTAAGAGAGCCAGGCAGTTCTCAGTATAGGTGTATCCTTTATCTCTGAGGACTAGAAAACTTGCAGTGACAGTAGATTTACAAGCAGCTGCAGGAAGAGCTTTGAAGCACCCTTCCTCCATGAAAAACATGAAGTCCATGTATTTGGACTTTTTCTTCAGCAATCAGAAACATCATCAAAATCTTTCATACATTACTGTGTAGGGGAGCTTGTCTTTTATGTACCTCTTGGACTGTACTTGTGAAAGTGTAAAAAGGCCTAGTTTTAAATTTCAGGTGGTCAGTTGCTTGCCAGGATAATAATATTAATCTGGAATTATTTTTGTTCGTTCATTGGGAGAGGGGAGTTGGAAATTGACGTCAGTCAGCCACTGAGACCCACTGATTTGTAGTCTGTCTGTCGTACTTCAAACTGTTTTAATTATGAATACCAAGTAAAATGTATATAAATTAAAATTATGCAATATGATCCAAAGCTACTGTGAACAATAAGTTATTCTGCTACTCAGGTAACTTTAAGTAAAATAACTCAGAAGCAATGAGGGAGGGAGCTGTTCCTCTGGCTGAGGGGTGCACCACAGCTCAAGTTAACTATTATCCCAACCTATCAGAGTGAGGCTGAAATGAAAAAGCTGAGTTAGGTAGCTTCATGGCACAAAAGATTTCATTAGCTTAAAATGCCAGGCTAATTGATGGCCATTCTGATGGCCTTCCTGAACAAAGAGCTTCCAGTTGCTTGTCTAGTTTCTCACTCTGTCAAGGTCAGTGTGGTGATACTGGTGGAAAATGGCATTGTATGTTAATTTAACTGTTGTGTTTGAAGATTTGAAGTTCATGCTTCTCTATCTCTCTTCGTAGGCGGTGGCGATTCTGACAGCTACGTATCCTGTTGGACACATGCCGTATGGCTGGCTGACAGAGATCAGAGCAGTGTACCCTGCTTTTGACAAGGTGAGTGTCCCTGTTAGGGGTGTAATAAATACCTTTTGTGTGGTTTTGCATATGTCGTCCTCCTTGTTCTCTCTGTTTGTTGCTCCACTGCTAGATTTTTTTTTTAAATCCTAGGTAAAATTAGTTGGCTTTTTGTGGCTTCAAGTGGTTGTCTGATTTATGATTTTAACCTTGGCTCTGTGTTACAAGGTATTAAGCTGCCTTTTGAACAGATTGGTGCTGTATTTTTAAGGATTAAAAAAGGTCCTTACTATGATGTAGTTACTTAGTTAATGAAGTGATTTCTCACACAGTGACATCACTGAATGAGCGAGCTCACGTCTCTGCTCCAGATTTTGTGGTGTCTCTCAAGTGGGTTTGGGTGCATTTGCTTATGTTAATATTTAGCAAAGGGTGTTTCACAGACTGACAATAACAAAGATAACATGCATTCTTTTGGTAGTACTGGCTTAGCTGACTAAGGCTATGAAGATTTTGCTGGTAAATCATGAAACTATGTAAGAATACAAGGACTGCTCTTGGAACTGAGCACAAAGTAAATATATAACAAAAATTAATTTTGTTCAATCTCTTTTTTGCTCTAATTTAGGACTGGTACTCACTAGTCCATATGTTGTGCAAAGAACAGTCCTGTCCTGTGACTCTGGAATTCAAATGCTGAATCCTCTTCTTCCCTTTATTTACCAATTAGTAACTAAACTTTCTGGTTCCAAATACTTATGAAAAATATATTTGCTTGCTCTGGTGTATTTAATTGAAGCAAGGTCTGTTTGGTATCATCCACCGTATTTCCAAGGAGAATTTGAAACCAAAACAAAGTCAAATCAGTCATAACCTCCTAACCTGACTGTGTACAGCTACATTAACCTGTCAGATGAAATACCACATGCAGGCTTTCTCAGAGGTCATGCTTCTGAAAAGGAACTGCAAATGCAAACCCAGTAAACTGCAAGATAAAAATAGTTTGGGACAGGAAACACAGGGGCTGCTAACCTCGTTTTATATGAGCCACAATCAAATGCACTAGGACCAAGCAATAGTAACAGCAATTAAGGCTCCTAAATTCAGGTCTCATTTGGCTGTGGAAGATGTGCTGACAACTGTAGTGGTGACAGGATTAGACCGTGATTTGTCAATTCATTTATTTCAGTTAAAAGGTTTCTCATAGAGCTCTTGTGGAACAATATGAGGAAGAAAATGCTAGGGTAAGGTACAGATGGATATAGTTCATATAATTGCTCAGAAAGTGCATAATGGGAATTTTAGTCCCGTGTTTTAAGAGCAATTTGGAATAAAATGTTCAAAGTGAAGTAGCAGCAGTATAAAGGGTATCTCATCCTGGCAACCATGTGTGTAAATGCCTCTACTGTACCTTTCAGACAGTAAATACCAAACCTGAAACCCACGGTGGGGTTTTTTTCAGATTACTATAAGAATTGCTTTTCCCTTACACATCATCTGTGTGTCACCATGCCTTTCAAAAGCTATGTTATGTTAAGGCTTACCTTGTTACCTAAGGCTTTCTCAGAAGAGTCCAGATAGAAACATTTAATTTCTGGACCCTGTAAAGCCTCCACTGTGATTTTCAGATGCCAAAACAGTATGTATGCATTCAAACTCCCGTTTTCTTTTGTCAGTTACTCAGAAAGCTGGCAATGCTGATGACCATTAGAAACACACTGACCGATGGGATTTGGCATCCTTATAGTATGCCCCTCTTTAGTGGCTCTGCTGGAGAAGTCAGATTCTTGTCTGCACAGGGAAATCATTATCTCTCTTCAAAGTTGTAAGATATATGCAGGGTCCTAGTTCAGTCTTTTATGAGACTCTGTGTCCAGAGAAAGCTCATAGCCTAGTAGTTACATTCAGGTTAAGGGTTACTACTGATATTTTGAAAGAAAAGAGGCATATTCTAGTTCTATGCTCTGTATGCTGTTTTATGTGGTGATAATACCATTACTTTTAATGGACTGTGCCACCTGATTCAGAGCAACTGTGAGAAGACTTGTGAATGCTATTTGTCTGATTACTACATGGGAACGGATATTCTTTTTGCTCAAGAATCTGCATAGTGTTTAGTTCTGAGAACGGAATAGGGTGCAAGAGTTAGGAACAAAGAGTATGTGGTCAAGAGCTAGAGAAAAGGTGGAGTAGCACAAGGGCAGAGATAGCAGCAAAGAGGCAGGAATGAACAAAAATGCTTTATCTTAGCAGCCCTTTTGGATGACTTCATTTGGGTGTGCTTTCCTTCCTCTTTGCTATTTTAGCCTTGTTAGAAAGTTGAGCCATTCAGCAAGAAGTTAATTTGGTCACTGGTGAGTGATGTAAGCAAGGCCAGTCCTCACATATACAAAAAATAACAATAACAAAGTATTTCTTCAGAAACACAATTAATAGGAACAGATGTGTGAAGATATGTTTACAGAGAGTTTTCCTAACATGTTGCAAAAAAGGTCACATGTGGGAGAGGCTTTCTGCTTTAGGATCTGGGTTGCCTGTGGACATCTTCATACACCCAAACTTCCAAGCAGGTATTTAGGCAGGAGTGTTGGGGCTGTCTAGGTGCAGCTGCTAAACTGATCAGAACAAGAACCTTAAACTGCAAAATTCCATCAACCACTTGAATGTGTGTGAAATGATGTATTCTTCACAGAGTTCACATTCGGTTTGTCAGCCCCCAAGATGTGTTTGCAACATTTCTGTTTCTTACAAGTAACTTCAGTAAAAAGAGGGTGACCATGTGACAGACACTGCTGTTCTACCTGGATTATATTGAGGCTGTATAAATGTAGTACTACATCTCATGCATGGTACAGGTTTTATCAGTGGGTGCACAAACTTGTGTATCTCAAGCAGCCCCAGGGTAAATGCAATAGATGATCCACAGCCTCTTGCTACAGGGCTCCTAATGGTGCCCTGCTTTGATATCCCATCCTCTCCTTTCATAGACCATTTAGTTTGTTTTTATGTGTTCCCCAAGGGCAATTTTAAATCTTCAGCTTCATTTGCTATATTAGACATTTGGAGGAAGGTTTTTGTTGTTTTAAATAAAACTTCACTGCCATGTGAGTACAGAGCCCATGTTCAAGGTGGAACATCTAATAGTTCTAATTATGTTCTGTTCATTAAACTGCATTAACAGAGCCGGCTGTTCCAGGAGCTTTGTTTATATTACCTACTTGTCTAATTGGATCAGTAAGGATGCTTGCATTGGTGATTTGGTACCAATTTGTGGTGAAAGGGAACAAAATCCCATTTTTCCTGTGAAAACATGCTACAGACTTTACACTAAGGTTAAAAAAATCATGTGGAATTTCCTTAGAAAGAGCTATCACCCTTTTACAAAGCTGAATTTGTTAAATAGGACTTATTCCTGAGAAAAGTAGGGAGATTACAGCCCTTCAGTGACCATAGCTGCAGTTGCTGTCAGTTTAAGCAGAAAATGTTCTGTAGTGGTACAAAGTACTCAGAAAGCTCTAGGTTATAAAGCAAACAAGCAAAGTCAGATATGGACAAGCACAGTCAGGTCCAACACATGACCCTGGAGCTGTCAACCTCCCAGCAGCCTGGAGCCAAGCTAATGCTCACTATCTCTTTCTCTTGCCCTAGAATAACCCCAGCAATAAATTGGTGAACACCAACAGTACCGTCACAGCGACACATATCAAGAAGTTCACTTTTGTTTGCATGGCATTGTCCTTAACGGTAAGAAATCTTTCTTCAACATTCTGGGTTTTATCCCAACCAGAAAACTGTCTCCTCTACCTCATGCTAAAAGCACTAGCAGTTCAAGAAAGGTGAGCTGTCTCTCTTCTGAAGCTCTGTTGCTTTTATCTAGAGTAGAGAATGTGGTCATAGTACTGGAGTACTGAGAAAATCAACTCTCATTAACTTAGGATACATATCTAAAAGGCTGGAGTTATTTAATTTTATTTTCACTACTTTTCATTTCAAATCAGCCTCCACGTGCAAGAAGATATCAGAGATCTGCTTTTCTTTTCATCTATTTTTGTTTTATTTCTTTAAATGAACAAAACTTCTGGTAACCAGCGTGTCAGAAAAACAAAGGACTGCATTTGTGTCACATGCAGTGGGATGGCAGCATGTCCCTGGATGTCCTTCCCTTACATTCCTTTGTAAATGATGGGAAAGGCAGCACGGGTTGAACCTGCAGTAGCTCTTCCCTGCTGCCTGTAATGGTACTGGTTTTCATGTGGTGATATTTCCATGCTTTTTGTTCTGTTTGCCCTCAAAATTGACTACAAAGGGCAATCTCAGGGATGGTACTGACACTGACAAAAGGATCTAAAGCCCTGTCTGTACTGGGAAACACTGCATGGGGATGACAGTAGGGGAGAAATTTTGCTGCACCTGCAGTGTTTCAAAATGACCAGCTTGCACACATGCATATAGTGCATCCTCCCCAAGAACACCATTTCTACATGAGTCTTCTTAGCAACAAACAGACAGTTTTGGAAGAAAACTCCTACAGCTGGTGGGGATCATAGCAAATAACGGATCAGATGACCATGGTAAAACCAATGTCTATTTCTAAGTAGGATGAATTTATATTAGTGCTTGGGGCCGTGACATCATCTCTCCTCAGTACCTGCACTAGCAGAAAAAAGCAAAGGAGAACCTAGAAAATAGGTTTTTCACAGAAAAAAAAATTGTTTGTAATGCTAGAAATGTAATTGGGAAATGCAGCAATTGTTTTTAGAATACAGTGCTCAGAGTCCTACAACTGAATTTGTTCATACCCTGGACATGTCTTCTTTTTCTCTCCAGTGTTCCATACTTCCCACAGGGTAGCTGGCTGCTTTGCACTCTCCCCTCCCTACATATTCACTGTTAAGTAACAGGATGATGACACACTTTCTCTCTCCCTTTCATTTTAGTGTAGAACCTTTTTGACTGATTTGGACATGGCTTATGCGTGAAGAGAAACTAATTTTTGTCAAAGGCAACTTTATAGTACAAAAGTCTGAAGTATTTGCAACTATCCCCACCCCCTTGCTATAACCTGAGAATGTGGGATACAGTACTCTGTGTCTTATTTCACAGTTGAAAATCAAGTGACTCAATCCATCCATAGTTGAATTATGTTTCTTTTGCTCTTTGTTTCCTGTACTTTTTCCCTAAACAGCTGCAACTGGCCACCATCAAAGACAGAATTGCATGAGCCAGTATGGCATCTCTTCTGTCTTTTAATTTCCTTAAGCTTAAACTCTTTTCATGTGGCTTAGAGACCAGCAGCTCTTGCTCTAACTTGTATTTCCTATGCCATGAAACAGAGATAGACGTGTGCTTCCACTGAATTGTCCATTGTTTGAAGACTTTCCAAGGCTCTCATGTTATCTACAATCACACACCTTGACGTTTTCTCTTGTGTCCTGTGCCAGTCCAAGGTTATATTCTCTACAGTTTGAGCCTCCCTTGAAGTCTGTCAGTGTTGTTACAGACCCATGATAGGGGAAAGCTTTCCTTGTTATAAATTGTTCTGAGAATACTATTTCAACCTCAGAGCTTTCTCTGAACTGCCTATATTTTTAATCCCCCATGGTATTTATCAGTTTACTTGAGTTCTGATAGATCATAAGCTTTTCACATTACCATCATCATCCTCTGCAGACTAATTTTTAATTACAGTAGGCTTTTGGTTTGTGACTTTATGGGATTTTTTTTTTTTTCAAAAGTTCTCCATAGTACTTTCAAGGGCAGTTCTTTCATAAGCTCATCGTGAGAGATTTATCCACACAAATTCCAGAAACACTTTTGAGGTCCATAGCTTTTCCTGTCCTGTTTCTATTTTTGCTTCCTAGTGACAGATTCTTAGGATTGCTTGTCAACAGACAGAGGGGAAAAATAGACACATGAGCTCTAAACATTCCGTTTGATTCAAAAGCCTGAGCCTGCAAATGCTTCAGCACACAAACTCAGTAGGTATTGGTATGACTAAAGCTAGTTTGTTTTACCTGTGCCACAGGTTCTAAGGAGTTAGACTTCAAATTTGCCTCTGTTGCTGCCAGGTGAGCACCCATGGCCATCAGTGATAGTGGTAGCTGTGTTTTTATTCGGGGCCTTTACTTTGGCAAATGGCAGTCAGACTAGTGGTATGACATCATGTTCTTTGAGATCAGAGGGAAAGTGGGAAACAGGCTCCCAGACTGATAAGACATAACAAATCAAGTACTTAGACATGTCATGGGAGTGCATTTTCCAGTGGATGATCTATAGAAGGATTCCAGAAGATCTAAAGGTAAAGGAAGTCCATTAACCACTGAAAAAAATAACAGTGAAACTTTAAGTACAAGCAGCCATCGTGCAGGGAAGTACCTTCCCAATGTAAAACCCTGGAAACTTTACAGTCATTGAAGGTATAAATTTTCATAGAATTGGAAGAAAAATGTTCTACCTCCTTCCACAGACCAGTCAAGCCTTCAAATCTACTACTGCAACAGAAGCACTTTTTCATCGTAGTTGATGGTGACAGTATTGGGTCAGAGTAGAAAAAAAGACATAGTTTTGTTAAGAAAAGTAACTTTCTGGTTTGCCTAAAACTTCATGGCATCTGGAAAGCTACACTTGAGCCTTCCCAAGCTAACTGGGCAGCATGCACATGTGTAAGTATCATTGTAAGTTCCATCTCATGGCTTTTGAAGCATCAGGTGGATATTAAAGCTGCTTCTTCAAAAAATGGAAATTAGTTCTATTGTTTAGTGAAAAATATGTAGACAAGCTGTTTTATTTAAAGGCTATAAATAGAAGCCATTAGACTCCTGATATATGAGAGCTGATGGGATTAGCCATTTTGATATTTTTTTGGTTGTAGGTAAGTGGTGATTCCTTCCAACAGCCCTGTTTTGTGACTGTAACTGAATGTAAAATTTGTATAACAGACAGAAGGTGTAGAATTTTGCCCATACAATTAAGGCACCATTCTGATTTTAGAAAATAAGGCATGCTTGGTAATTTTCTAGCAGCTTAAAGAGTGTGCATAGTGCTGTTTGCCATTATTTGTTACTTCACTGACATTAAACACCATGGGAAAAATGCTTCTTTCCATATATAAGTGGAGATACTGCTCCAAATGCTAATGTTGCTGCCACTGCAGATGAGCATGTTGAAGAATTAAACATTTTGATTCAATGCAAAATCTGTTTAGATGACCCTACATATCAGCCCTGAAATCATTGTACAGTTGTGAACTACGTGAAGACACAGACACGTGAGAGAAAAGTGGTGTATTTGTAGCACACATGCCCTTGTTTGTGGGATGTGACAGCCTCAGTCCAGTGCAGAAATCCCAAAATAATTTGTCTAGATGCTAAATTGCTGCATTTCTCCGTTGCAGCAAAGGTTTGCTCTACCAGGGGAGAGCACTCCCTTACTCAAGAGCTGTGTGCAGAGGAGCAAGCTACTTGAGGGAACCCTGCCATACCCAATAGGAATAATAGCAAATAGGCTGTGCTTTAGCAAGGGTTTTTCTTAGAGCGATGGTAGTGTCTCTGAGCTCAGACACCACGGTGCAGAACTCAGGGGTTTTCCAAGGCAGCCTGTGGTGGGGCATAAATACTGGCAAATTACCTTTCTTTCTCTGTTTCCCAGCTGAGCTATTATTTAAGTCTTCTGCGATGACACAGAAGTTGCAGTCAGTTAAGATTCTCTTCTCTGGCAGCTACATCATTGGGGTTTGGTCATCTGCCTCTGAACTGCAAGGCTTTGCAGGCTGATTCCATGCAGTTGTTAGTGCCTGCTATATGAAAGTAATAGAGGCCTCCTTTGCATGGGGTCAGGCTTCTTCGCTGCAGATGCTGCAGTCTACTCTGTGTGGTCACAGCCATGCCCTCATGCACACATCTGTTTGCAAACCCTGTGCAAGTCGATGAAGTTGTGTGTCCCAAGTTGGAAGCTGGCCATGATTGTGCAGGCAGCACTAGAGAAGTGGGGAAAGTGGGACATTTAACTCTCTGCGGGGACTGGCAGTATACACATCTATTTAAGTCTCAGAGTTATGTTAGAAGGCAAGAGATCTCTTACTCAGCATGAGGTGCAAGCACCCTAGTTTAAGTAGCTGCCACTAGGGTGAAAGCATGGCCAGCTCAGTGTGGCTGACAACAAGATCACTGCATGAGAAGCATACAGGATGCTGAGCAGAGAACAGAAATTTCTGAGAGAGCCCTGTGAAAGCTCCCTCGCTCACTGTCACTAAAAGTGACGCAGGGTAGTCTGTACTTACTTCTTTCTTTATACCAGAGAAGGAGCAATCAGTTCTTACAGCAGTATGCAAAGGGTAGTCTGTACTTACTTCTTTCTTTATACCAGAGAAGGAGCAATCAGTTCTTACAGCAGTATGCAATTTGGTTCAGCTTTGTCTTCAAGCAGCCTCATCTGGGACTGGACAGTGTGTTTGGGATGTGTTACCAAACACCAGCTCCTGTTAGATGCATTTTTCCTCTTAGCTAAAGTGTCAGCAAGACACGTGGCCAGTTGTATCTTCATATTGTTGAGTGTTCTATGTGTTACAACAGGTTTTCCCTTACCAATAAGACAGGCTCAAGGTGCCAGGGTGACATGCTGTGCACAGCACACCTTGTTCATCCGTCACCAAGTTAATGTACAGCAGCAGAGCTACACAGTACTTCTCAGTTTTAAACATGTGTTCTATTAGAAACAGCTCAGGGCTCTTTCCAGCTCTAAGTATAAGAGCACAAGTGCTTTTTAAAATGAAATTCAATGCTGCTTTGCTTTTTTTTTTTTTTTTTTTTTTAATGAATATGCGGTCAAGGACAAATGGGGAAGATAGCAGTTTTCACAAATAAACACACTGATTAAGGGGAGAAGCTAATTGTGTAGAATGCTGTCTTACGTTTAATTAGTGGACATCGCTTAAGAAACAAAATCCTGATGCTCAGATTTGCTCTGTCATTTTTCATTCCTTTCTGTTCCAAAAGACTGAAAGATAGAATGGAGAGAAAGCTTTCACATTTACACTTATACATATGTGTGTGATTTATACAAGATTTAAAAATTTCAGATTTACTTGTTATAAACAAACTAGTAAAAACTTTAAATCCCTTAAAAAAGAAAAGAAAAAAACCCCAACATTGCCTTGAAGTTTCAACTAAAGTGAAGGTTCAGTCACTTAAGCTGAACAGATTGATGTGCATTGTGTTGTGGTAACCAAATTCAAATTCCAGGTCACCTGCATTACATTTAAATCTCAGTGAAAGTTTCAATTTTATGTACTTAGGAGCAGACAGCTGGTCACTTTACTAGCTTATATGCTTAACCCTGAGAATGGAATGTGTGTGTCAATACATGTCAAAATGTCACCTACTTTAGAGTCAGGTTTCGTTTATTAGTCATAATTGAGGACTGTAATGATAACTTTAAAATGTTTATAATACTTGCAATATTATTTTCTATATTATTTGTTGGGTAATTCCTTATATGCTATAAATAAAATATTACATTTTTTTGTAAATGAAATGTAATAGTTAGATTCATAACTTACTCTTTTGACAGAGGAAATAAGGGCTTCTAAGGGCTCCTGCTGATGAGTATCTGTAGTTTAAGGAGTTACTATTGGCAAGTGCTGTTTCTTTCATTCACTGGAAGTTATCAGTCCCTTAGGAACAGTAGCACAGAGACATTTTGTCAGCTCTCCATTGATTATATCTTGTAGCAGAGCAGCATAAACTATCATCACTTGGCAGTTATATTCATGTCATATATTAAGGTATTATATATGTATATGATAAGTGTGTAATCATGTTCCGAGAGTCATTCTAAGTGAGGGGTTTTAAATTATAACAAGCAGAAAATTTAAGCTGAAGAATTTATCATTTTCATTTGCGCATCTTTTTTTTTCTTCCAACCACGTGTGAAAAAGGGAGAGATGCTGGGGACCATAGGCTTGCAAGATTCAGTAAAGGGACCCCCATCTCAGTCTGAAAACAGCTGGGAAAACTCCAGAGTCACAGTGTTTCTCTTGCAGGGTCTCTGTGATGGAATCAGTGTCATCTCAAAGTGAGGAGGAGGAAAGTTTTTGTTCCATTTTGTTCCATTTGATGACAATTTATGGCAAGCTGTGCCATCATTTTCCTTATTCTCAGCCATCTACTTCTTGGTTATGTTCTATAATTAATCATCAAGCACCTAGGAGATGAGAAGAAAACCCTGACCAAGAACAAGGAAGCCAGTGTAACAGGGAAAATTCCCTATATGAAAAAATTAGAAGTACGGAAGACAGGACTCAGTAGTTGCTGCTTCCTACTTCATTCTATAAGAGAGAGCCCCTCTGGAAGAGGAACAGCTGTGTTTCATTTAGGCTGAGAAGCCTTATTTTTCAAAAATGCAACTCCAAATGACTGAGCTTTTGCTCTCTGTTTTGGATTTGGTTATGCCAAACTAGGAACTGCCATGCAGATACCAGCTGCTGACCCTCCTGTCCAGGTGACCAGCAAGGTTCCACCAGCCAGTGAAATGAATGTAGCACTGGCAGATAAAATTGGAGCCTGCATGAGAGAAGACAGAATATTCATACCATCTCAGTATATTATTGCAATAGCATTGCCTTACTGACTTATTCCCTCATGCTGTGCAAACATTTTATACTCAATAGTTGTTTAATTTCTACTTGAACGCAGCAAATCATATTTCCCAGCCTTCAGTCTGGCAGCTGATTTTTCCCATGAGGGACACCAAAGACTGTACAGTTTTCACAGGCCCATTTGCTCTCAAATATTCACTCTCTAGTGTAATAAATATACCATTTCATATCCCTTTCTGCACTTAAAAATAAGTTCATTTTCCACATGATAAACTAGCCAGTGTAAAGCTCTTATGTACAGAAGACACTGATGTATTTGATGTTTTCAACTACGCTGTCTGCTAAACAATGAGACATAAAGCATCTGTTGAGAGAAGTTAAAGGAGAGAAATTAAAGAATTCTTTGCATCTCTGCAGCAAGACTGACAGCTGGCTTGCTAAGTATCCCTAGCTTGTATTCAGGGTAATTAGGCTTGCCTATTGAGAAATGCCACGGAACGTGTTCCTGTTTCACTGAAACCTTTGAAAGGCAAAAGAGGAGTCCATAGCATGAAATAATGGCATGGCAGATGGCTGGGGGTCAGTGGGTTGGTGTCAGGAGTCCCACGCACACTGGCATGTAGGCACCATGAATGCACTTACTGAGCTGCAATAGCCACAGAGGTATCATGCACTTCACTTTGTTTCCAGCTTTGGAGATGAAATACCTGAAGGGTCATATTTCAAGGCCAAGAGACAGTATATTGCATTTAGGGCCTGAGATGAATTTTGAGATGCCTTAGGCAGCTTCTCTGTAGCCAGAGGGCATGCAAAGGAGTATTTTAAAACAGGGTTTGCTACAAGCAGTACATGTGGACATATTTTCACAAAAATGTGGTTAATGTTTTTCTACTTTCCTGAAGAAAATAAGGTCAGTTATCACTACTACTGTGAAATCAGTATTAGACTTTCAGGTAACAAAAAAATTTATCCCCTCATCTTCATGCATTTGAGCAAACAGAGGAGAAGGGTTCTGTGTGCTCATTTGTTTAACTTTGGTAAAGATCAGTGTGGAGTGGAGCAAAGTGATTTGCAGTTCCGACCACTGCAAGAAACTGTTGGGGCTTTTACTCCATTATTCCTGTTCCACTCTCACTTACAAAGCCTTTAGCCAAGTAACTGCTCCCTTATCCCCATGTTTTCAAGTGATTCAATGCTGAAAAGCAGAACCAGAAGAAAAATAAAAAAATAACTGTTTCTATTTCTTTGTGATTGATGCCACAGTTTTCCTCAGTGTATCGAGAGGGTTGCTACCAGAAAAAATCACCCAGTTATTGCAAATTGTATAGCTTTGATAGCTATATACATTCCAGGCTGCTAGTGGTGGTTCTTAGTTCACAAACTGTAATCAGAATAAAGTGAACTAAGTGATTTCTGAGATCCTTAATTTTGGCATTCTTCTCGGTGATCTACATCTAACCTGCATGCGATGCTGAAACCTTCCCTCTTGCCTGTCTCAGCTTTTACAGAGATGACAGAGAGCAAATATTCTGAAGATGGCCCGCCGGGGCCAAATTGTGAATTAGGAAAAGGGGGCAATATTGGAGGGGTGTGTGCTGAAATATGAGAGTATTTAATGCTGAAGAGAGAGCCAAAAATGTAGTCTTTGTGCAGTGGTGGAGCAGAAGAGCACAGTAGCTGAACAAGTAGGTACAAATGGACTGAAGTTAACAAAGCCTCATTTTTTTACAAATTTTTGACTCATGGTCGATGGAATAGCATCAGGGTCTGAAAAGGACAAGCCGTACTTTAAATTCCTTGGCATTTCAGGTACTCGACATCTTTCCTGCAAAAGGGGAATGCAATATGACATCCAGTTATAAACCTCATTAATCTGTTCTGTCATGATGGTTTAGCTACTGTAGCATTTCTGCCTTATTAGAAGAAACAGCTGTGCCACACCATGGAAAAGAGGATTCATCATGACTTCTTTCATTTAAGCAAGGAAATCTGTGAGTTTATTGGTGTTCATGGGCTCAGACTGCACTGTTGCACAAACTAAGTTACTATGTAGAAATCACAAATTTGAATTCTGGATCAGAAAGGTAACAAGACTTGTGATGGAAATAATGCTTTTCAGTTTTTGATATGCTTGTGTTTTAACAGACCTGGCCTGGGACATGAGCTAAAGTTTTGCAGCATTGTAGATCCAGCATATCAGTTAGCAGCAAGTGCACTAGAATTTATAAATGGAAGATTGCTTAAGAGACAACTTTGTTAAAAGGGCTTGTTACTGCATTAACTAGGTTGAGCCTTTGTTGTTTTCTGAAGTTGACCAAGATTATATGTTTTTTCTGTGGGAGAGGTGTTGTTTGTTTTTTAAGAAGTTAGGTCTGACTGTGGAACTTTGGAGTTTGAATAATGGTTTAAAGTTTTCAAGGCATCACAGAGTATCAAATTGCAGATTAATATGACCTATCTTCATTCCACTTCCATATAATTTAGAGCAATCATACTTTATAGTATGTTGTCCAGTTCATCCAGGTTAAAGCAGTAGTAGATCCTCCCCTGTCTAAGGTCATGCTTACAGCTCTCCTCAACAGGAAATTTTCCTGAATGTCTCATTTTCTGCTTGTGAGAAAATTAATTCCCTCTGAAGATCTTCTGGCTCAGAGTAGTTACTGCAGTGTATCTTCATTCCTGCTATTTGTTGTTTTCTTTCAGGAATACCTTTTTATTACAAAGAATATCTTAATTATGGCTAGCAATTGGCTTTGAGAAACCATACAAACTGTATTTTCTTTAGAACTGAAGTATTGAATAGCATCATTTGGCCTTCTGTGTAGTTTTTCCTCCCAAGTTTAAAGATAAATGAAAGGAAATGTGAATAGGAACCATGTTTTGCTGCCATCCAATATACCTGTGACATTCAGTGTCAGAAGTTTAAGCCATTGAAAAGGCCACTGGATTTGTGTTCAAGATTCATTCATTTTTTCCTGTCTTCTATTGGCTGTCTTTATTTTGCATCTCTGTGTTGCCTTATTATCAAAGGTTACAAATAGGCTTGACTAAAGTCATGGGATAATAGGACTCAGAGACAGTAAAATCCACAGGAATAAATGTCATGACAAGAAACTGGTCCCTCTCAGAGGACACAACCCCAGCTTTCAACCATGCCAGTATCTGAAATTCCCTGAGTGACAGAGTTCTCTGAGTCCTTATCTCTTGTGAGTACACACAGAAAGGGCATAAAAAAGAAGGGCAGATTTCCCCAAATTTTCTCTCAAATCTTACTTCACCAATAGTTTCATTACAGTCTCATTGTATTAAAGAGATTTCACAAATCCTATCTAGGATACTCATATTTTTAAAAAGCAGCATTAACTTTTAAGATTAAATTCACTTTATTTTGACTTTACTGTCATACATTATATGGATGCCAAGGACAGCTTTTAGAATACCACTTGTCCGATGGTTGAATTTGTTTTCACTGCTTTGATTTTGCCCATCTCTGAACTCCCAGATTGGTTTTTTTTTAGTCTTCAGGCTACTGGCACAGAAATAACAATTGGAAAATGGCATATTGGTATACATCAGTTCAAGAAGCTCTTTACCTTTTCAAAGTCAAATTTAGTTCCCACTTCAGTAAAAATTATTTCAGACATGAGTGGAAGCATTGCTCCTTGCTCAGGAAGATGCTGGACCACCAGAGGCAGACTTTATGAAATCCTCACAAGGGCCTTGTCCCATCCATGGTACTGCACTGAGCCTTTGTCCTGGAACAAAGGTTTTCTGTTTGCTCCAGTGAGGTGGAGATTGATGGCTCCTTCATGATTGTTCAAGTTTCACACAAAGGGTCTATTCTGCGCGAGTGGCCGGAGCAAGCAGAAAAGGAAGGGACAAAAATTGTCACTGCAGCATGTTTCTGCTCAAACTCTGTAATTGCAGTAAGGAGCAGCAAGGGGTGCAGAAAACTCAGGACAGAAGAAAATTACTAAGTTGTGACATGGGCAATTTTCAAAGAGAGCTCAGGAATCTGTGAGCTTTGGTTTATTTGAGCTTTTTAGAAGTGAAGCTGTACCCAGTAAAATACCCTGCTTTCTGTAAAAAAAATTGACATAATTCAATGGGCAGATACAATGACTAACTTAAACAATGCAGTGACACAACCCAGCCTGAAAAATACCACCTGAGTACTTTCAGCAGTGGCTGGGGGGAAAGCAGTTGTGGCATCATGTTAATGTGATTTGTGCAGTTGCTGGACCTAGCTTTATTTCTAGAGAACATAGTGCTCTGTCACTTCAAACTATAAGGAAAGATGGGGGAGGCAGGGGGAGACTTAGATATGTATAAACCAATTATTTCAGGAGGAGATAGGAAGTTAGGGAGTGTTTCCACAGGCAGGCTCTGGTTCCTTTTGTTCCCCCTGCTGCTTGACAAATTTTACGATGGTTGATTTCAGCTTTACACCCCTTTTGCAGAACACAAAGTTCGCAGAAGTCTATATTGACTTGCATGTGCCTGAGGGATAATCATTATAAGAGAATGTCCTTGTGATTCAAGTCATCAGTATTATGAGAAATGGCTTTCAAATACATCTGTCCTCTGACGTTTTTACTGCTTACAGATCCAGGGCTTTTTGCTTCATGGGATCACAGAATTGTTCAGGTTGGAAAGGCCTCAGGAGTTCATCAGGTTCAGGCTTTGGCAATGTCAACTGTGAGGTCAGGACATGTTCCCTGGGGCTTTGGACAGTTGATTCCTGAAAACCTTACATTTCCCACACAAGAAAAGGACCCACTTTCTGCCCTCTTTTGACTTAAAGGGAACATGAACACACATCATAATCTCAACAGAGCATCAGACTGTGGCAACCTTTAGCGCCTCAAGGCCTCAAACAATTCAGGATGAGGAATTTAGGTTTTTTGCCGTGTACCAAAATTTCCTCAAAACTGCCAAAATTGGGGTGGCTGTGCAAAGACTGCTCTGTGACATGACTTACAGCAAACATAGCATACAATTCTGCAGATCCATTTTGGTGTGGACCAGGCTATAGTATGCAGCAAGCTTCCATAGCAAGGCAGTAATGCTGGCCTCTAGTGTTGTATCATACCCCACAGCTGTCAAAGAACTTTGTGATTGTTTGTAGCAGTGTGCTTAAAAAAATCCCAAAAACCAACCTAACTGAAAACAAAAGAAAAACAAAACAAAAACAAACAGCCATACTTCTGCAAATATAACAAGTTCAATAAATGATACGAAATATCTGCAGAGTTTTTTTGCGGGAGAAAAATATGAACTGCATTTCATCTTAGAATAACCTTTAACAGGTTAACCATTTTCCATGCTAAAATCTATTATTCCAGACTCATTCTATGAGTCCCTGTCTAATCTATTTTTAAAAACATCCATTTTTGATGCCATAGCTTCCTTCTGAGGAACATAGAGCCATACTGTGTCTTTGTCATCTGGAAGTGTTTCTTCTAACTGAAGTCTAGAAAATCTGTACTGTTGTTCATAGCTTGCTGGAATACACTTTTGTGCCTTGTATTTATCAATGAATGTCTCAAAAGACAGGCAGCTTTCTAAAAGTGCCGAAAAGCAAATCAGTCGAGCACTCTTCAAATTACTATACACATGACAATAGCCTTTGTTAGCCTAATGTGTTATAATACATTATGTAGTGAGTCTCTGAGGTTTAGTAATCCCTGTCAGCAACTAGAATAAATAGAAATAACTTCCAGGAGACACAGGGCCTATGAAAAGTCTGTTAGTTTTCAAAAACTAGAAGCATTTGAACTCACACATACAGCCTCTGAAACAAAATCTCATGAACTTTCATCACAATCATTCATGAAAGTTAAATGCCTCAAATGCCTTAAATGTACTTAAGGGATTAAAGAGAAGTTGAACTGAGCACTAGGAGTTCCATACTCTACTGAAACAAAGCTTTTAATTTTGACTTTTTAATATGCTTAGACACAAATTTGTTAGCTGGGAATAGCCAGGTTCCACATAAAAGTAAGCACATGTCCTCAAGGAGAATATCTAAGCCACAAGGGAAAGGGGTTTTTTACTTATTTTTAATGCACAACTGGATTGAAAAAACCCCGCTATTAGATATGTTGGATGCACATACATAGTGCTACATGGGATGAAGGTGCATCACAGCTCCTGAAGCCGTAACTGGCAGCAGCTCAGACCATGCTGACAGGGAAAAGGCATCTCTTACTCTACACTTGCCCTACTTTTTGTGCCCTTCCCTTTGGCAATTCCCAGTGACCTCTAGCAGGGAGACAGCAATAATCTAGCTGGAACTTTGATCTGATCTAGTACAGCTGTACTGGTTTTCTTATGGTGCCGTAAGTTATTGACATATTTAGTAAAGTGCTTCAAATTTTACTGGTGTAGAGCAATTACCGATACTATAACACCTCAGATCAGTTCAAATTATTAAAACACCTTGAGAAACACTTAGGTTACTGTTGTTGCTACAGAGATAATATCACTCTAATAAATACTACTGTCTTTATACAGATCTGCATATTCTCTGTAGCATTCCACTGTCCTGTTTATACCTTAATTTTTTGTTATATTTTTTAAGCACTCATGGCTGTTAAGTTCTGGTTAAATGATCAAAGGCTGTAACAAAACTGTCCTTTAATAGCATGCTGCACTCATACCATAAGACAACAGAAAATCAAATCAACTCTGTTGCTAGAACTCCACAAGAAAAATCCTTACTGCCAAAGCATTAGCATGCTTCAGCCTCAGCAGCGTTGCCAGGTTCAATGCTCCACAGCCAACTGCAATTGGAACCTGGAGCTGCAGTGCCACTGTGCATGCGCATTGCTGGCCTCTGCAGAAGCTTTCATTGCTTAGTCTTCATCTCTTCATTAGATTAAATGACGGTAGAGCTGTAACCCTATCCAAGCCATTTATTCTATTTTTAACCTTGCAGACATGCAGAGAAAGTCAAGGGGGAAGAGAAAACAGTGTTAAACTAAAAGAAAGATAGAAAACATGCTATAAGTAGATCTACTTCCTTAAATCTTTCCTGATCTGAGTCACAGAAGGTTAGCACTGCTTGTTCCAGCTGATTCTATCTCTAATTGTCTGTGCCACACTCCCAGTTTTCCTGGACTGCTTGCATTATTTCATCTGTTACCATCTTCTCTGGTGTCTTATCAGGCTTCACCTCTTACCAAGGTAATGACAAACATCATATAGACCACTCACAATCACAACATAGCTGACCTCATCCTGTTCTCAATATACCTCATCTGTAATAAAATCAGCAGCTGAAATACCTTCCCTCCTTTGCATGTTTAGTGTTACTCTGTGGCTGAAGTAAAGCCTACTTCATTTCCATTACATTTTAAATTTGTCTTTGAAATAGTATGGAAGCTTCCCAAGCTGCAAGAACTCTAGAATTTAAATTGCAGAGGGCTTGCATGATGCAAAGCATTAATTTGTTTTCCTGAGGCTTTGTTCCCTGTGAGCATTTGCTGATAAGACGACATATAGGAATCCCTTAACAAAATGAAACCAGTTATCAGTATTGCAACCAAAAAGATGGGGGCATGCTGAGATAGAAATAGAAGGTCCTTCTGCTGCCATGCCTCACCTCCTCAAACTGCTTATTCTTGAGCTTCGCAGTCACTGCTGTCCTTCCCTACCAGCTGCTAAATAAGAAGTGCTCTTTGAAGTTATTTATCGGCGCTGACTCTCTGCTGGGAGGCAGGGAGGAGTGGAATACTGCAGTTTGCAACAGCTGAGGAGCAGTGAGTGCATACCTCCTGGGTATGTCATTACCTCTGACTGGCAAACTGACCTTCCTCCCACAGAAGCTGGGTGGAGATTGAGTCGGTTCTTATTAGGGCCAGAAGGAAACCTTAAATTCAAAGAGAGCAGGATTGAGTACAATTCTTCAGGTCACTTATTTGCATGTCTGTCACACCATGTTCAACACTCTTTCAAGTGGCCGTTGAAGAAAGAAGGTGGAATGTTTTGTTTACCACACAAGCGGTCAGAACTCGAAACCTCCCACATGCCACTCAGTGACAGGCCTTGGGAAACTAATGGGAAAACCTGGGAAACTAATGCAGTCTGGGTGCTTGTAGGCTGAACAGAAAGGACAATTTCTGACACATAACCAAAGAATGACAGTGAAATCCTAGCTGTCTTGGAGGTGGTAGGACTTCAAAGACTAGCTTTGAAAGCCATCTGAACACATAGGGGTGTGACAACTGGATAAAAAGAGAAGAGCTAGATATTGCAATACTAGGTTGTAGACTAAAATTCTAACAGAGTGGCTTGAGAGTTTTACAGACTCTATTGTACAGCAAATGTGTGTAATTTGCCTGGTACACTGGCTTGTAACCTGACAAAAGGAGGGCCAGAGCATTTAAGGTCCCAAATTTTGCACCATTCAGTCGGCTCGATTCCTTAACATCCACTTTACTACGAGAATAGCAGGAAGAAATAATTTTAAAATCGCAGAACCAAATTAAATAACAAAGTAGATATACTTGGAAGGATTTCAGGTACCCCTTCTTACAGGGAAAGTCCTGTAAGGGCTGTCAGCGCTGTTCTTCAGTGAGTGCCTTAAACTAAAGCCGAACTTGCCAGCTGCCAACAGCCCCCTCAGCTCAGACATAATCCCAGCCTCAGGACCGACCAAAACATTAGTCAGCATGTACTATCACTATACCATTTGTTTTTCATGGAAGTTTTCCTTTCATGTATGGACTAAACAGCACAATCTTTAATGAAAATAACAAGAGTTAGTGGGTTTGTAGCAATAGGGCACCGTGTCAGCAGGACTTTGCTAAACACCTTTGCCTTATTATCAGGCACATTGCATACCAACAGTATTGGTATCAGCAGCACATTTAAACCCCTAGTCTTAGATTTAGATCAAATCTCTGAGTCTTGCAGGACTTAAAATCTTTAGTTACTAAAACATTTGATAATCTGTTTAGGAATATGAGTGTCTTAACCAGGACAAGTGCTGTAAAAATCAGGTTTCTTACTGTTTTTGTAACAATTAGACCATTCAAGTACAACCACTTGCAGGAACCATAAAAATTCTTTCTGTATGCATCAGTCTTTGTATGTGAGGTACATGAAGCATAGGAATTGCTTCTGAAGTTAACATGTCTCTCTTATGTACGTTTGTGTACTCTGTATTTGAAGGGAAGGTAAATATAAATCTACAGTATGTATATTTATCATCAGTAGAGTTTCTACTCATCAGTAAACAAATGTGTTAGTCCAGGAAGGACTGTCTTTGGTTGTGCTTGCCTTCTGAAGCATAAACATTTTTTTTAATTTTGTTCTTCCTAGCTCTGTTTTGTGATGTTTTGGACTCCAAACGTGTCAGAGAAGATTTTAGTTGACATAATTGGAGTAGACTTTGCTTTTGCAGAGCTGTGTGTAGTTCCTTTGCGCATCTTCTCCTTCTTCCCACTTCCAGGTAAGGAAAGAAAAAATTAAAATAAAAAGAAAAACAAGCTTTGTAACCTCAAAATTAAACCAACAGTGAGGAATGGTTATAGGATCTGGCACGGCTGTACATACAGGTGTGGCTAAATGCATGTCTAGGGTAAGTATTGAAGTTGTTTATATTGAAGCTGGTAGAGACCTAGGTTATTTACGTCAGTAGTCAAGAGACAAATCTTGCAGTAAGAGCAGTGGATTGTTAGGCAGATTTCTGACTATCAGAAGTAAAGCTTGAATTTTCTGTTACAGTTGAGCAAGAACAAACATGTGAATGGCAGTAGTAATACATGTGAGCCAAGACTGAAAGTAACTGGAATAGCATCTAGGTCCATCTCCACATTAACATCATTTCCCTTAGTCTCCCCTTCTGCTGCCAAGCGCAATGGCTTTTTCAGACAAAGTCAAAGTATAAATAATATATAATAAAAGTTAATACTCCTATCAAAGAGTGAGACAAACTTGACAACAATAATCTAAATGTTTCTCCTCAAAAAATTTCTAGCTCTGTAATTGAATGCGACTTCATGTGGTGTTTTCTGCTTACATGACAAGACAGTTTTTTAATAAAGGTAAGATACAAATATGAGAATAGGTACATGTAGATATCTTTTTTTTGTGCTTGACTATTAGACCATGTACCACACCAGATGGAAAATTTTTCTTGGTATGATTTCTCTTTAGGGAAGGGGATAGTCTTTGGTTTTTTTAATAAAGAAAACAGAATGGACCATCTAATAAATTGGTTGTAAGAGAGCAGTTCTTAGGAAGGATGGCCATCCATAACTTTTTTGTTTGTTGCTTTGTTTTCCCCAAATGTATTAGAGCAATTTGGATACAAGATCTACTTCCTTTCTAATAGATTTCCCAGTGTGCAAAGTTACCACCAACAGGTTTCGCAGTGGTTATTTCTGAACAGCTGCATTTGTGATGACTGACTTTTTTTTTTTACTACTCTTGCCTCCTTTTCTCCCCATCCCCTCCCTTTCCCCTGTTTGTGAACAGTGACTGTGAGAGCACACTTGACTGGTTGGCTGATGACTCTGAAGAAGACATTTGTGCTGGCACCTAGCTCAGTGTTGCGGATTATTGTCCTCATCACTAGTCTCATCGTGCTGCCTTACTTAGGGTAAATCATTATTCTTCACAGAACTGATGCGTTTGTTTTCTTCATTCCTCTTTCCTGTCACTTGATAGCTGAATTTGCATAGCTCAGACCTTTTTCCTCAAACACTAACCATGATATAAAGCCTAAATAGTGTCAGTATCTGGAAAAGAAACATTTACAAATTTACAAGTGTGATTGCTCTAGGGCAGGCACAATAGTTATGTCCCATTTGAAAAAAATATGCAAATGTCAAAGAGGCAAAAATGTGTCCCAAGGGGAATTTATTTCCATGTTGTTAAATGCACTGTTATAAAAACTAGTGGAAGAATATCTTTTTGTAAGTTAAATAATCCATTCTACAGTACTCTGTACAAGACTTTAAATTCTTAGTCCATAATTTGATTCACTGTGCTTCTTTTACTAAACAGTGTAGCCATTAAGAAACAAAAAAGTCCTTTAAAATGCCAGTAATTCTCTTGGCCAGCATATTATGTCTTCAAGAAAATATTTCTAACAACAGATTGGTTCTATATGCAAGTGAAAATAAATTTACAAATCATGTATTCTCACACCACCATGACTGCTTTCTTTTTTTGCCACCTACAGAGTTCATGGAGCCACTCTTGGAGTAGGATCCCTTCTAGCTGGTTTTGTAGGAGAATCCACCATGGTTGCAATAGCAGCCTGTTACGTCTATCGGAAACAGGTAAGAATTAGGCTCTGCAGGATCTGGTGAAAGTAGTTGATGAATATAGTGAATTTTAGTTCAGATTAAGGGTACACTTTTGAAATGTAACTCTCCAGCATGCCCACTTACTGAATTTGGTTTGCTTCCCTCTATGGTCTCAGGAGTGTGCAATTTGGGAATTCTTGGGGTTGAAATAAAGCCAAAAGGTGCCCTCCAGGTGCTAGTGAGCATTCGGGCCATGGGAGCAGACCATGGGACCTGCTGGTGTGAAGTCAACCTCTTGTCCTCAAAACACATGTATCATGGATATCCTCTGCTTACCACCACCCGTTTTGCACTGTATATCTGCTACTACAGTACAACATAGCATCTTTATGTAGACATAGACAGTACTCATCCAAGCTTATTATTATGTTTATATGTTTATATATATAGAATCATAGAATCACAGAACCACAAAATGGTAGAATGCTTTGGGTTGGAAGGGACCTTAAAGTTCCAGCTAGCTCCAATTCCCTTGCCATGGGATGTAAGTGTTACGTAGTGTATACATATATATCTCCAGCTATACTTTTGGTTTTATTATAAAGCCAGCTCTGCTGAAAATGGACAAAAAGTACAGTTGCTTATGTTTTTTTGCCACTCAGAGAAGTCTTTTCAAACAAGATATACTCCTGCAGCGGTTGATAATAACAGCTTACAAATAATTAAATGGGGGAGGTTTTCTCATAGGCGTATTTTACATATTCCAAACACCACAATCCTGCATGTACAAAGTGGTGATACATGGATTTCAAAGAATATTTCACTAAATTCAGTTCAAACACAGGGCGAGTATTGACTGGGTGACTGGGTACACACAGTATTTGCATGTTATGTTCTACCAGTTACATGTTCAGGGCACTGTACAGGGCACCAGTCCAGCTCCAAACAGAAGCAGCATGGTTGTGTACATCGTTCCATAAAACATGTGGGTGGAACCAGAAAATATAATCTATGCATTGACTTTTTTTTTTTTAAATTAGACTTCTTATGAAGTGCCAAGTAGAGATACCCATCACGTCTATTTTTGGAAAAAAATACAGAAGATGTAATATCTAAAAGCCTTATATTGGAACAACCTAAAATCAGTTTTGATATGTATTAACAGTGCAGGCCATGGCAACAGATCAAAGTGTACAAGTTTCATAAGACAACAGAAGAATCATGATCTCTGTCATGATTAGTTTGTCATGTTTTTCTTGAGAACCAAAGAGTAAAACCTGAAGACTCTGAAATGGCTTGTTCTTGGCCTGTGGTTTCACAACATAGATCTGTTCGGACTAATGTTTGCAATGCTTGTTTGTTACAGTAGTAGCTGATAGAGTGTTTCTGGTCAGGGACATTGTACTTAGTGAGTGCAGGTAATAGTAGTAATAAGTGTGCCAGCCTAATTTATTCCTCATTCAATGTGACAGTGCCAAGAGCCAACCAGTAGCTCTATGCACCAAGTTACTTTCACCTACAGTTTGAGAACTGCAAATCAAGCGTTTTGTCGACACTTCTGAAATTTTGAAATTCTGATATGCCCAGCTCAGCTGAATCAAAAATACCTGTGGGGGATATTTTGTCAGCTGTCCAATTGTTTTCTGTAAAACTAGTCAGCCTGCTGAGAAATGGGTAATAAGGAACAGATGCTTCAACTTGTTTTGCAGGGGGCTGAACATTTCTTAGCTTTGCTAATCCAGGACATCCTGGATGAATCATAGGACTCTTGAATGACCTCCTGCTCCTACTAGCCAAAAATACTATAATATTGCTCGGCCTTGGTGGAGCGGGGTATCACAGTGGATCAGCAGTACCGAGAAAAGCCATAATGCTCACATCTTGTAACACACCTGAAGTTTAACATTTGAGAAATTAGGTTGCCACCTCTGTTTCACTCCCTAGAGCAGCTTTTGTTCTCTCATATTTTGTTTTCTTCTTTTGCTTTTCATTTTTTTTCTTTTTTTTCAATAAAAAGTCTGTGATGTAAAAGATTCCAGATGCTCTCTTCCCTCCAGTCATGGCTGAAGCCTGTCTTGGATGTTGCTTAGCATAAGAAATGCCTCTATGATTGCATTTGTGTTAGAAAGGAGAAAGCTGAGCCCCAGAAAGTTTATGGAAATCTTCTAAGTTAATCAAAGCTATTAGTGACAAGCCACAAATATGACACAAATACACTAGTTTTTAATAGCACACTCTAAACAAACCATATTCCCACGTCCCTACTCCCAGTGCCCAAAGTTTGTTGGAGTGTGTTTATGGACAACTTACTGATAGGTTTTTGAATGCTTGTTTCAATCTAGAAAAAGAAGAGGAATGAGAATGAGACAGCTGTAGAAGGTGAAGACTCAGCAATGACCGACATGCCTCACACAGAGGAAATGACAGACATCGTAGAAATGAGAGAAGAGAATGAATAATAAATGGGATGCAATTGTTCTCTGCAGGGACGATTGGAGTGACACTTCAGCATCTTGTCGTCTCTCATACTTTTTTGTTTGTTCATTTTTATTTTTGTAATAAAGAGGCCTTGATTTAAAAGGTTTCAGATAAATTCTCTAGCATACTGAGTATGCTCTCACTGATGAGGGACCTAAAAAGAGGTCTTTTTTTTTTTTTTTTTTTTCCAATTGAATTTGTTTTCTCACTCCATGCAAACATAAAAGATACAATTGCATCACTGTAGAGTCTTCCTTACTTATGCATCCACCTTCTCTGGACAATCTGCATTTGTCAACCAAAGCCCTGCTCTCTGTGCGTGTGTGTGTGTGCGGGTGTGCGCTTGCACACTCACACGTGCACACTGGCACGTGCCACTGGCTCAATGCTACTGCCATAATCCTTCTCCCTCTCCTCTTTCCTTTTCCTTCCTTTTCTTTATGAGAAATGTAAAGGAAAAGAAGTTTGGAATACAGAGCTTTATTTTACTTGCTTGAAAATGACTTTGCTACATAAACTAATATACTATGGTGAACTATATCTTTTTGTTTGACCTCGTCACTAGAGCTTATACTGCACAGGGTAAAAGACAGGGAGGAACATGTAAGTCTCCACATACAAAGTGGAGAAAAACAGGTTCCTCTCATGTTAAAAGTGTGTGGATGTGTGTATACACACACAAGTGCATAAACAGAGACATACATATATATATATATATTTATATATATATATATATATATATATGCATGTGATAAATAAAATACACACAGGACAAGAACTCTATTTAGCTTTCATTCCATCATA
>JAWWTY010000077.1:76240422-76277766 GCA_035222235.1 Margarornis squamiger
TATATATATATATATATGCATGTGATAAATAAAATACACACAGGACAAGAACTCTATTTAGCTTTCATTCCATCATAAAGATAGTAATCTTTTGAAAAATGTCAACATTTAATTCAGAATTTTCTTGAATCGTTAGGCCCCACCTTATATATAATTTTCTTTAGGAAAAAAAATAACATGCACTTTCCTCTTGTGAAGAGGGTGATGGCAACTGATAGACTTCAACTGTATTTGAATAAGACAAAAATAAATATTCAGAAGCTTTACCAAAGTTCTTGTCCACTGATCTAACTTTAATTTTTAAAGGTTGATTTGCTCTATATACTTATTTCTGGTGCCTCTACATTTAAAAAAAAAAAAAAAATCAGATAACATATGCAGGATACCATGGTATATCACCTTACTACACACAGCTCAATGAAATTTTTTATATAGAGAAGTGCACATACTCACGTGTGTGTGTGTATGTATATATACTTATATACGCCTGCACACACACACACACACACACACACACGTATGTATGTTTTGCTATAATATATTTACCTATGCAGTAGGTCAAAATCCCTATGGTGAAGCTCAAGTACTGATGGTCCTCCAAGTTGATAATTAGGGACTTAGATGATATGTTTGGTCTGAAGGCAGGTGTTGTGTCGAAGCTGGGAGGTGCCCACACCATCCTCCAGTGCTGTACTCGGAGCAGGGGCAGGCGCTGTGTGGCTGTGGCTGAGGGGGGTGTTAAATACCAGGGCGTGAGGTCAGGTGGGTGGCTCAGCCTGTGTAAGAGGTGGCCAAACCAGGCAGGTTTTGGGTGTCTCTGAGGATGGCTGCAGCAGCATCTTGTGTTTCTGTGCTCTTCCGTGTTTGGCTGCAGGGCAGCGTTCGTTACCGGTGTGTAATACCTTGGATTCTTTCAGATTTAATCATGTCAGGGTCTGGAAACCATTATCCTTCATTCTATATCCATAAATCAGTTAATTTAAACCTTATTTAGTAAAAGTATATTTTTCTAAGTTGTGGAAGTTATTATTTAATTGTGGACAAATTCCTAGATTTATTTGCCAGGTAGTCCCAGCACTCAGAGAACTGATTAAAACTAAACATTACTTTATATGTTTTATCAATATATGTGTATGTAGACATACACATGTGTATAAATATATATATTGTATATTATGTACATTTATTTTAAACTACAATAAGTTTCCTATTTTTCCAAGTTCAGCTAAAAATGTCTCTACAAAACTACAGAGTTGACTAGTAATCAATTATGGCCATCATGAAAGGCATTGTATCAATGAACTTTACATTTTATTGGAAATATTTGTACCAATTTGTTACATGTGCAAATGCAATAAGAAAAAAAGGTAGAAATTATTGTGTTAACTGACAGATTTGCAACATCAGTTTACGGTTAATGAGCAGTGGCACTAGGAGGGTAATACTAAATCCATTTACCACATTTTCTGTGCCACCACAGGGTAAATCCTGTTTGACAGTTTAAAATAAAATTTTAAAAAACCCCTCTGATAAGTTAACGTGTGCAGTCTGTAGTCTGTACACATTCATGAATACAGGTTCTCAAACAGTCATGTATATAACATGTATATAGACTGTTACAGATCACAGTGGCCATTTGAGGTTTCCTCTATTCATGTAGTTTTGGTTTCTCCAGCACAGTTGTATTCAAGTCCACAAGATGCAGTTTTTCAGGAACTGTAGAGGCGACCCAAGAAAATATTTTTGTGTGATATTTCTTTGGTACATGGCTAAAATTCAAACAGCAGTATTTTTGAAGAAGTTCAAGCATTACTGATGTGGGTTTCAAGGTAATAATTCCACCAAAAAGTAAAAATTTGAGAACAAATTAAAGGAGAGCACAGATGCTTATGTTTTAGATAAAAGGTGAACAAATACAAAAACTGAATTATTGGTCATACAGAGCTAAACTAATGGTGTTGTAAAAGATAAATTTTCAGTTGTGTGGGTAATACTTAATAGTCCTTTACTTTCAAGATACTGAATGAGCACAGGAATGGTGGGATTTGGGCGAGAATTCAAGCAGTGACATGAGGACATTTGCGTTGCATCTTTTCTGCTTCCTGTGGGTCATGTATTTCTTTACAATGCTCTGCTGGGTAAACAAAATGTGATGACATTTCTGCAGTGAGTGATTCCAAGCCAGCCCCTCGTGCTGGCCCAGGTGCTCGCTGAGGGGTAGTCAGGGTGCCCAGCAGGAAGGTGTATGTCCAAGGAGCTCTCCCTCTGTCCCTTGCAGATGCTGGTCATGCTTCTGGGTACTGCTGGCAGGAGCTTCAGCAACCACCTGAAACCTTGCTGCTCCAGCTCCCAGTCAATGGCAAACTGAGCTGGGCTGGTGAAAGAGCCGGTCTGATGGGTTACAGGCTGGGAGTGGGCAGCCATCCTCTATGGCCAAAGCCCCAGTCAGAGCATTACTGGTTCTAGTATCTCCCTCTCTCTCAGGCAGATGCTGGTACATGTCCTGTCCTGCACTTCTTCCTTTCCAAAAGGGCTTTCCTGAGTTCTAGTAAAATGGCTTAGCTGTCTCTCTCTTGTGCTATTGCTTATGAAATGGCTATCTATGTGGTAATTATTTTACAATGGAAACCTGCTAGGTTTCTGTGTCAGAGAGCTGGAGCGCAGCTGTCTCAATGAATTTGTTTGGAGACTTGGCCTTTCCAGACTGAAGTTACAGTAAAAAGAGGAAAGAAGTTGATCTGCATCTTACATCTTATATTGCAGAAAAATTCACACAGTGGGAAATAAGGTCGAATACCGATACGCTGTGGATTAATATTCCTCGGCTTTCAATACGTACACAAATCTGTGTTAACTTGTCTTGAGCTTTCCCTTTTCAGAGCTAACAGGAAACACTGCAGGTTTTTCCCCTCACAGCCCTAAGCAGGCTCTCATGCTTACCGAGCAGTGGACCTGATGGACAAAGCTCTGCATTTCTCAGCCAGTGCCTGAGGCCATTTGGGTGCACCGGCGGGTTCCCAAGGCATGAGGCAGTCTCGCTCCCCACTCCCTTGGCACGGCCGTTCCAGGCAGGAGGGCTCAGTTCCCTGCTTGTTAGATAGAGCCACCCTGAGTGAGAGGATTGGGTAAGTAACAGAGAAGTCTTTTGTTTTCTACTCATTTTGCTGCTAAAAATTTCCTTTGAGCAGGAGATTTATATCTGGCTCTTGATCAGTGTTTTGCCAAATCTGCAGCCAGAGAGGAGCTGCCCGAGACAGCGGGTTAGCTGATGAATGCAGCTGATTCAGGGCAGGCCATGGCACACGAACAGAAACCTTTTGAAGGCAGGAGTGTCTGCTTTTGTGGGATGGCGCCTCATGCTTAAAAAGAAGGGAGAAAGGATGCTTTCAGGCCCAGGCACCAGAGTCGTCAGGCATACTTTTTTGTTGGGCTGCAAGGTGGCAACGGGAACGGAGCATCCTGCAGCTCCAGCATCCCAGCCCCATGGCCAGCATCCTCAGTGAAGTGCAGCAGAGTGTAGGGGATGGCGAGACAGCGGTATTGGCTCTGTCCTTCACTGAGATTTTGTGGTTGTGCCATGGTGGCACTGGCTTGAGTACAGCTGGTTGTTACCTGAGGATGGTTGCAGTGACCATTGGAAAGCCATTCATGGGTATATGGGTGTGTATACGAGAATGTTGCACAGGCATTTTTATTACAACCTTTGTATAGTTCATTCAAGTCTAAACGTGATCTCAACACGAGATTACTACTAAGCCATTTTTTTTTTAAATTGCAATTTAAAGCAATTAAGTAAATAAAGAGTAAATAGAACAGCAGACCTT
The DNA here is from genome assembly GCA_035222235.1 of Margarornis squamiger. Lineage (NCBI taxonomy): Eukaryota > Metazoa > Chordata > Aves > Passeriformes > Furnariidae > Margarornis > Margarornis squamiger. The sequence goes on from JAWWTY010000077.1 coordinate 76,244,247, forward strand.
ATACCAGTAAGCTAAAGCATTATTTTGATCGGTAAGCTGGAAAGGGAGAGAAAGAGGCCTGTTGAAAAACCTATGGATTTTGTATATCCAACCTAAAGAAAACAGCATGATGTAGAGATGAGGGAGTCAGAGGACAGAAAACACCACAGATGCAGCTGCTCTCATTTCCCTTTCAGCTGCCCTGGAGAGGGACTGAAGGATGAGGAACAGTGTGTCCATGCAACACCACTTCTAAGTATTTTGGTGTCCAAGTGCAGGAGACTTCAGAGAGAGGAATATAAAGCATCTTAGAAGATGATTCAAGCAGGAATAAACCAGCATGCAGGTTTTATAATGTGTAGTGAGGAGACACTACATAGTTTCCAGTTTCTGAGTAATTAACAGGGCTGAATTAAGGAAACATCATGTAAATATTAATTAAACATAGGACAAAATTATCACAGTTTTAGTATCAAGTTGGTGATTCCCAAATACCAGCTTAACCATAAAATGTTAAGATTTCCCTCCCTCATTCATGTTTTGTTTTTTACTAGAATTCAAGTGCAGAAAACCCATCTTTTTTGAAGGGAGGGAGTACAGTGCACAGCAGGTTGTGAGGGCTTGTGGCAGAGTCCCAGGTGGAATGAGGAGCTCCAAATTTATTCTGTGCCCTGCAACGCACTGTTTAGCAGACTGACAGCATCATGAAAGGGGGCAGAATTGTCAGCTTAGCAGCAAGCTCAGTCCAAGCATGGTCACAAGCTGCAGCAACCCTGCAGAGCAGCAGGAGGGCATAGGATGTAGGGTAGCCCTGGCTCCAAGCTCGGGCTCAGACAGCTTGTGTGGATTTTCTTTGGAGAGCAAAGTTCAGTTGTCAGTACACAGATGCAGTCCTCAGCAAAACCATTGCCAGACTTCTCAGTAACTGGCACCTTCTGAACAAAAAGGCTGAAGACAAAATATGGGGGCAGAGAGATCGAGCTTTAAGCTCAGCTTGGAGCACGGACTTGCCCAGAAGGGCATTTTGGCTGCAGATCATGCAAAATAATTGTACAGTTAGTGAGCTTCAGTCTCAGCATTTCATAATCGCGATACACAGTCTATGTCAGTAAAGCACAAGAATGGCAGTATATTTCTAAGTGTTCTTTTGTCTGTAATCCTGAGGGGAAAGTTTTCCTTAGTATTCCCAAGCCTTGTCACTGCTCAAATCAATTTATTAGTTTTAGCTCATTATTTTCTGTCATTCCTAGTTCAGCGTCTTCAGACATTTCCTTATTTTCTTCTGAAGGCTCCTGCTAGGCTTATTTTGTCTGTTGGCATTTTGAGAAGGAAAATGTAATCATCATGCTGACTGAATGTCAAGTAACGCTGTGATTAAAAAGTAGCTTACAACAAAACTCTTCTTTGATGGACTGTTTATTATTTCTCATTTGCTCAGCTGAAAAGGAGAGTCAAGAAGTAATGGAATGGGGGCGTGTCTTTATTTAAAATCAACAATTAATTTAATTAATTCAAGTTCATTTCTTAACTCCAGCCACTTTGTGACTTCCCAGTGATCCATAACACCATGACCCAGACTTTTACAGCAAGGTTAGCACTACATCCCCAGAGCAGCGCAGAATATTTCACAACTAAATGTATGACAACAGTTCAAGAGCCTGATTAACAGAGACAATCCATTAAACTTAAAATTTGCCTGGACATGAGCAGCCTGGTCCAATGTTTAAGGTGGCCCAGCTTTGAGTGGAGGGGGATTTAACAACATGACTGCCTGCAATCCCCTTCCCACCTAAAATGTTCTCTGATTCAACCAGGAACTTAGAGAGCTCCCTTCGTCTTAAGGGACTTAAGACTGCTTGCTTCTTTTTTAGCGTTTCAGTTCAGGGTTGAGAGACAGTGCCTACTAGGGGTCTACAATGTAGACATGTGAGCAAAAATCTGAGCTGCACAGATTCTTTTGCTGAGGACAAAACTTTCATATTGCAGAACCAGCTGTACACTACCCTCCCACCCTCTGGGAGCCCACAATGAGGGCAAAGCAAAAATAAGTTATTGTATCCACAGATGAAGTATTTGAGCACTGTACTGCACTTTCTCCATTAACTCTTTAAGCAAAACTGCCTGAAAACAGCAAAGAATTGCACCTATTGCCTGCTTCCTCCCATCTCTCTTCATGTGATCATTGAGTGTTTAAAAAAAAAGGCTACCCCTTCTCATAAGTCCCCTCTGTAATCAAGGTAATGCAAAGTAAATACTTACATTTACATAATAAAATGGCTTGATGACAGCATATAAATCCCCTCTTAGGAAAGGATGTATTTTAAAATTGGAACAGCAGCTTTATCCATAATTCAGCAAAAAACCCCAACAGAAATCCAAATAAAAAATTGCAGAATTGAAAAAGGAAATTAGTTGCATTAACTTTTAATGAGAATACTGCCTGGGTGGAAAGTAAGGTGTATGCACACATGTAGGAAACAGCAGAGCCTGGAACTAATGTCCATTGCTCAACTTTGTAGTTTGATCTCCGAAGCAGCACTAATGGAACTCTACTCTTGTGTGCTATTACAATGAACAAAAAAACCCTCCTAAGCTGTAGTAAAGCAATTTGAAGGCTACAGGCAATAAATTTACTGGTTATTTAATCACCTGATTTTTATGTGCAGACTTTGCAAGCACCACAAAATTGCAAAAGCATAAACTCTGAAAAAGTTAAAGGTACATGTTTCTGTAGATGACATGACCTTACTTATTATCATCAACAAGCTTTTCACTTTACTTCCTTTAGGTTTAATAAAAATACCTGCAATATCTTGTATATTTTTAAAAAGGAAACGCACAAGATGTGAAACTCAATCTGTGTTTTCAAACTTGACAGGAAGGCCTCCCTCCATCATAAAGGCAATCAAGCTCAGATTATGTCAGGTTTTCATCTTTCAGAACATTGCTCTCTGCTCCCTTATTTTTGATCTGCTTTTGTTTTGCCTCAATACTTAGTTTTGTGAAGCGAGGGGCCTATGGAGTGTTTGTAGTAAGACACTGGCATGGCTGGAGGACTCCAGAGCTCATCTGCTGAGTGGGAGAATGGCTTGAAGAAGAGATCAAAGCTCCACTAGAAAGATGAGGTTTGATGGCTTGTCACTCCACTGCTGGGTATGAGCTGACAGCAGTGATTCTCCCAAGAGCTGGATGTTGGGAATAGGACTGGAAAAGATATTGCCCATTGCTGGTTAACTTCAAGTTGGGATTGCAGGTATTGTCAGAGCCCCGTGGGCTGCTTGTGCTATTTGTTCTGTAATGCTGGCAGGGCAAGCTACTACCACAGGCCACAGAAGTTCTGTCTGGAGACCAAGGCCTATGTTTGGTGGAATGACTGAAATGCATTTCATGGTGCTTGGGCAGCACAGCCAAGCAGCATTTCCAAGTTTTGAGAAAGCCTTGCTTCACCTATATGGTGAAGGAGCATATAGGACACCTATATGGTATCCTATATGGGACAGAAAGCTTCTGGGAGTGCCTGAAGAGGAGCACATGTGAGTGTAGAGGAGTGAGTGTGTGTATGTGGAATGAGACAGACAGATGGCTGCAAATGAGTAAGTTGAAGCATCTTTTGCAAGCACCCTATGCCGTGCTACCCTGCAAGGACCGTACTGGTGGGCAGAGAGAACCATAAGCCATTCATTTATCGTCCTTAGTGAAAGGTTCACTGACCTTTAAAGGTTACCAGGCACTTTTAGTACATACTACTTACTAGATAAAGACAAACTTTATAGTGCTGGGAGTACAAAAGTATGACAGCAAACTGTCACACCTTTTGCAATGGAGAAGCCAGTATCACACAGCCTTCTCTCTCCATCTTTGCATACTGGAGCAGGGCCAGCCACAAGGTCACTCTAGAAGGAAACTACAAATGTTAAGCAAAATCTAAAGTTCAGAGCAGCAGACGAGGACTATTTTGTCTTCACAGCAGGAAATCAGAATAGAGGAGAACCAAACTGTGTAGATGTAACTCCCAGGAAATCTCTTAAAGGATATGCAGTTTCCGAACAAAGATAGCTTTGACAGCATCATCCAAGGTCAGACTCTACCATTTATAACATAATATTACAAGGATAGAAGGTTCTCCAATCTCAGAGGAGTCCTATGAGAATAGCATTCACTAATGCTGGTGAGGGATGCTTGGATAATACAGGGAACAGTGTCACAGAAATGCCTAAAAATACTGAATTCATATTTGCATGTTCTAATTGTGCCTTTGGGTTCTCTAAAATTGACTTGTTTTTAGTTTTATGGAAATACTTTTATAACTGGGAATGAGGAGTAGTGTCTGGAAGCAGCATCCTAAAAAAAGGCAGCCCAGAGTCTGAAGACTCTTGCTCAGGAAAGAGGGGAAAGGAAGTTTGGAAACCTCATCTTTTCCTGATCTGGCCCTCTGACCATGGATTATTCTGCAGGACAACATCTTGTTCTGTTCTCAGTAGGTTTACAATGCTGAAAGAGGCAAGAGCAGTAGCTGGCTATATTTTGCTGAAGTTGCATTGGGATTGAGGTCAATTCTCTACAAACACCGTTCTGTAGAGAAAAGGCCCCATTTTTCAGTTTGCTTCTGTAATTTGAAGGTAAATCTGAGAACCAGGCAAATGCATATTTCACCTGAGAGGTATCACTTGGTTTTCATTTCTTTCAGAATACCTTTCAGCATCAGATTCAGATTCTTTCTTTAGGATAAAGCTGTCTTTATGCAAAGCAGTGTGCCTAATAGCCATCCTCGACTACTTAAACAAGTCAATTTTGCAAGGACTGTAGGTGTCAAGCCAGAGCACCGTTTGGAACTACAGTACAGGGATCCTAGATTTTAAATGAAATGTTACCTCATGCATAATTTTCTATCATACTTGTAGAATTCCAGTTGATTTCTCTCAAAATAAATGTTGCTTTCTGTAGTTTGTACACATGCTAAAGCTACTGGTTTGTGTTTTTTACTGACCATTTTGCTTTGCTTTAAACATGTGGGTTTTGTTTAAACTCTAAAGAAACCAATGAAGGTTACAACTTTGTACATTTTTTAAATCACTGCTAAGGTCATAAATATAAAAGTACATGTTGCATTAAAATTGAGTGCTGTTTATGTATTTAGCAGAGCTGTATGTTTTTGCATTGTTAAAAAGAATGATCTATGCTTTCTTTGAGGGGGATCTGTGCTCCAATATTGTCCAATAGCTTTCATATTCTAATTACTTTAATTAAAGTTCTAACAGTTTGCATATGATTCATGATTTTAACTGCTTCTGTTTTATTAATTCTGATAATCTGACATAGTCTAAATGCTCTTTTCATTTGGAACAAGCAAAATATACCTCCTGGTGAGAAATTAATCCAACACGCAAATTGTTTTTGAATTATGAGCATGATGCTGCCAACTGCAAGTTGAAGTTATTGAAATCCAAAGGTATCCATAAAATGATGCAAGACATTTTCTACAAAGCCTCCAAATGTGGTTGATATGGAAATATCATGGTCAGAATACTTTTTTCCATACCAAATCAAATACCTTTATAATTCCTGTTAAATAAATACTTATTGTTTAAAATGAGACCATTATTCTCATCAGGCCAAGGCAATTCAAATGTCATGAGAAGATCCATCCATCTGGCAAGTCACCAAAGCTGTTTTTATGAAGATACAAAAATGTTCTTAATAAAAAATGTTTTATTTTGAACACATTCAATCCCAAATGACCAAATCTGAGCCACCCAAAGCCACTGAGAAGACTGACTATAGGGCCACAGCTTTTAATAGCTCTCATGATTTGACACTTGAGCAGCCACTGTCTTTAAAGTCATCTGGGAGAAGTACGATGATAGGGCTTTGCTCATACTTTGCTCATGACCTCCCAGAACCCTGCTGCCTCAGCTCTCCTCTTGCTTGCCCACAGCAGAGATCCAGATGATGTTCTCAGAGAGAAGCCCATCTTCTTCATCCCACAAAATTACCTTCTCACATACTGTTTAAAATTTTAAGCAGCCTTAGCGTACCCCCATGTCTTGCCAGCCCTTCAAATCCTGCCTGCTTCTTCCTGTCTCTTTTCCTTGGGACTCCATGACCACTCTCCCATCCCCCTGGCATCTGTGGCCACATCCCCTCTGCAGTCCCTCGGCCTCCACGGGGTGTATTCCCTCTTCCCTGTGACAGCCCTGGCAACAGCAGCTCTATTTCTCCTTGCCTTTGGTGCAGGGCTGTCCAGGGCACCTTTCGGAGAACCCTGAACTGGCTGTAGCTCTTGTCATGTCCAGCTCCCCCTTCCCTCTCTCCAGCCATGGCTAGAGAGAGGATCTGCTTATGTCTGATCACGTTCCTGCCTGACACCAGGAATGCTGAGTGGGGCAGAGAATAGAATTAGGGCATCTACATCAGCAAACGATGACTCCCTTCCCTGCCCACAGGCACACACTGGTTAGCTGCTGGCACCCACCACTGCTGGCCCATGGCCACTTGCACAGAGCGTGCCCTGACCTTGTCCAAGCTCTCCCTGCCCAGAGCGCTGGCCTGGCAGCAGGCCATGCTGAAAAAAAAAAAAAAAAAAGGAAAAAAATTAAAAGGGCCTCAGATAGGGCTCAAAAAAAGATACTGCCCTCGTGCCTGAAGGTTGTCTGTGCCCACTCATGAGGAAAGGGCCAAGGAAGCCAACATCCCCATGGCTTGGAGGGCCAGATCCTGTTTGGAAACAGACTGGAGAATTACTGTCACACTGCTTCGTTTTGAGCATGGCCAAATGAAGCAGTCATGTGGTAGTGACTTTGACTTTATCAAACTAGCTTTCTCTTTCAGTGACCTTGTAGGCTTTATTTTGCTCTTCCTAAACAAGAAAGCAGGTAAAAAGTAAGACATGCAGTATGATGGCAAATATCATTATTACTTCACCTTCTTAACCTGTAGTTTTGAAAGTCTCCTCTCCCTCCCATCAGCAACCCCTCCTCTGACTTTTCCTGCATCAGTAATGATGACAATTAGCTCTTCCATCAATGACGTATACTGAAATATAATCCAGTTTATTTCTAATCAAGGACAAAGTGGGGGAACACAGCTCTGCTGGAGCATCCATGCTGCTGGGGGAAGATCTGTTCCCTGCCAAGAAACAGAAAAGGGCTCTTTTCTGCAGACAGGTACAAAAATACTGACTCCAATGGTTGGTATGGCACTAAGACAGCAGAAGATTATCTGTAAATGACACTTCTGAGCAAGGTGTTGGATGACAAAATACTTTCCCAGTCCCTGCAACAGGGCAGATGGAAAACCAAAGCCTAGGAGTGGCTGCTGAGGAAGGTACTACTCAGTAGAAAGACAAGCAGTTATTGTTAACTCTCTGCACGGGCTGTTCTGTAGTTGTGAAAAACGGGCCTCCTCTAGGTGACATAAAAGGTGTGGTATGTTCCTGTGTCTCAATGGCAGAGAAACACTTTCCTGGCAGCTGGAGCCAGTGCTCCCAAACCTACAGCCAAAACATGTTGCTCTGTGCCGAGCCCACCTATCATGAACAGGTAGTTAATTCACACACCATCCAGTGCAGTATTTCTCTGAAGAACCAGGAGGGCTGGTGGCAAGCCCCACAGATGTTAACACAGTCTCTTCAGTGCAATAGAACTGCCTTCACAACTGCACATCTTGCACTTTCTGTATTGGCTCCTCAAAAGAAATTTCACATCATTATTTCCTTTGAATTTTTGATATTGTTGTTTTACATCTCTTTGGGAAGGCAGACACATAAGAATGAGCATCCATGGGATGGGGTGATGAGTGGATGGATTAATATCTGGACCTTTCCCTTGGGAGTCTTAAAACTGGGAGATTGTGAAAGCTGATGCAGATTTGCTTTCAACAGCCCTAAGCATTGTTCAAAATTATTTATTTTTTCCTTTTAATTCTGTTTCCAGTCACCTACTACCCTAAAAAGTAGTTTGAAAGAGGTTTTATGTATGTAACCTGGTTTCATGAGACAAAACCCAGAACATCTGAGTGAAGAGAGCTCTAAAGAAGGCTCATCAGCAAACGAACACCATGGAACCACTTGATTGTCTAAAAGTAGCATTAAAATTAGATAATAAAAGCTGGTACATAAGTGCCATGTGCCAGTCCCCTGTGGTAATACCTGCAGGAGGGCAGTGATGCTCCAGCTGCATGTTTGCTGAGGACACTCTTAGGGAGCCTGAATGGAAGATGAAAGTCTGAGGCTCACAGATGGAGGCAGTTTGGCCTGCCACTGTGCAAGTGCTATTTAACACATGGGAAATAAACCATTAACTCCCTGAAGCTTGGTGAGTTTCTTGCTGGTTTAGTGGTAAACCCCCATTTCCCTCTTTGTTTTCATTCCTATTAGCCAAGCAGCTCAACAAGGACTCAGAGAAGAAATTTTATTGATTCTTCTGCCCACTCCCTTAGCACCCCCCAACACTATAAATTCAAAAGACACCCTCAGGTGAGAGAACAGAAACTTCTCTTAACTGTTACTTGCTGGCTTCCTGAAAGGAACACAATCCTCCAAAATCCGAGTGCACTCACGATGCAGTTCATTACACCCTGGCACAGAAGCTGAACTTTGGCAGCAAGAAAGAAACCCTCCTAGAAAGGGCAAAAAGCAGGCTCTCACCCAAACTCTTACTTTCGGCTCTGCAGAACCACTCTTGGAGCCAAACACCCAGATCTTCTGCTGTAAACCAAAGGCCAAAATGTTATGCAATAATGGGGAAAAAAAATCTATTCAAAGAACAGGGCTCTGGAAAGAGTTTGAGTGAAATGGTCACACTTTGCAGGTTTATGGCCCATCCTGTATATCCTCTTTGCTCAACATAATTTATTATTTCCCTTACATTTCATGCAAAACCAAAAAAATCTTATTATGCAGAAAGCATTCAGAAACATGAGGACAGTAACAGTCCAGCAAGTGGTCCACTTCTAAATATACAGCCTATTATAGTTACATCTTTTAGTCTATGGATGCAGTGTTTTACACCGAATATGTCTCTTTCAGCTAGAAATAATTTTTGTCACCCCAGCAATTCAGTAACAATAGTATAGGCAGTAATAGAAGGTTCTTATCATATTTATTCTGTTTTTCTAGGCACATTAAATCTTTACAAACATCTATGGCTGGAATTGGTTTTTTCCACTCTACAATAAGGACAGTAAAAATAGACTGTGCTTTGTGCACCTGCAAATATGTCTGGAAATGAACAGGTTTATACATTTTTAAAGTTATTTGATTTACTCTTGGACAATCTGAGAATTCAACCTCACCATTTCTCACTATCCATTATTTTTGACACTATATAGACTCGTGCTTGTGAAAAGAGAGTAAACTATCCTAGAAACACTGCTCAGGATTCATGAGCTTGCCTCAGATTCTAACTTTTACAGAATTATTCTGGCTGTGAATACTCAAATGCTTCAATACATCACCTGAAGGTCTGGATGAATACAAAACAAAACCAGATACTTGATCAACCAAAGAGAGGGCTTGTGACAAATTTCAACCCCTACTAGCAGATTCTTATTCAAGGTATAAAACAGATTAATTACTTGATATTTAGAAAGACAAAAATGTAAAGGAATTAAAATCTCAAGTTTCTTACCACTTCATTTCACCCTGTTCCACACATCTTTAAAATGCCTTTCATCTACTTATGCACTATTAATTTTAACTAATATATCCTGTCATGCAAGTCTATAAAGGTAAAGCTGATGCTGCTAAACCGTGGTCTTTTGAAATCACGAGGCAAGGCATTTTAGTCACACCGTATTGCACAGCACCGTCGATATTTATGTATGGTCGCTGCGCCTCACGTTGGAGCCCCAGGGTGGAACCAGATGCACTCGCTGTGCATTGGGAAGGGAGGGAAGGAATGGAAGAAAGGGAAGGAAGGGAAGGGCGGGCTACGGGTGCCACCAGCTGGGCAGGGGGGAGCTCGAGCTGTCCGTGCGTGCTGTCCCCTGGCCTGCAGTGACACCTGCTGGCACACGGGCAGGGCAGGGCAGGGCAGGGCGAGCTCTCCCTGCGGGATGCGGGGCAGCCGGGGATGCTCTGCAGAGCCGCGCAGGGAAAGGGTCTGGGGAACGCCACAAGACTGCTCAGGAGGATGGCACTAATTTCATGGTTATTGTAGCCCTTTTTCTCTTTTTTTTTCTTTTTTTTTTTTTCTTTTAATTTGAGATGTGTGGGTGCTCAACAGACCTAACAAAGGCAGCGTGTAAATTCTGTCCTATCCTGTTGTGCCACAAACACTGAAAATCTGATTCTAGAAAGGTAAGAGAGTTGGGGGGGGGGGGAGAAGTACCTACTCTGTTTAGCCTATATAACATAATTAAAAAAAATGAGGGGGCTGGGGGTTTTTGCATTTAAAAAAAAAATTATTCTATTTGTCAGACTGAAAGCTTGGCACTGAAAAGCATGTTAAGAGGCCAGCTGCTACAGCCCCTGCAGCAGGTCTCTGCTGCCATAGCCCAAAGGAAATATATCATGTCAAAGACCTGGTGGGCAGGTGTCTAAAAACACCACCCCAAACCCCACAGTTCCAAAAAGGGGTAAATTGGGCAAAGAATCCTCTGGAGCAGTCAGCTGGGGATCACATTCAGTGTGCCCCTCCTTTCTCAGCACGTCACAGCATTTTCCCAACATCCTGACAAAACAATTTTTAGTCAATGACTAGTTCTTCAATGGCTCAGTACATTTTGGGGTGTTTTTTTGCTACCCCATCGACTTAAATAGAAGCTATTAACAGAAGTAAAGGAACCCATCAGCACCCATCCAGAAATGAGTGCTCTGGGCAAAAGGGACCTAGAGCGCTGCCTTCCTTGAGAGGTCTCTGCCATGCTAAACTTTCCCTGCTTCACTTTCAGGTCTGTGGAATTAATAACATTTCTTTTCCACTTCTGAGAGCTTGAAGTTCTCCTCCAGAAATTTATAAATGGATGTATTCTTTGAATCTGCCTGGCTTGAAGCGCATTAGTCGATGTCACAGCACAAATATTCATCACAGGAAGCTTCCAGAACATGCCGCCTGTCACCTTCCACTATTACCAAAAAAGGGAGCATTCATGAAGTACATTTGGCCATCTTCAGACATTCTTGGGCCTATCCTGCCAGCTAGTGTACTGGGAAAACAAATGGCAATTATGTCCAGAAGAAAACAAGATGTGGGGGTTACACAACCAACACTGTTCTATACAAGGGACACGAGATGACAAATTGAGCCCTGCACTTGATGTGCAACACAAGAGCTCCCTCTCCGCACTTCAACACCTACAAAGGGATGTATGAGCATGTCCACCATTCAGGTGACATACAAATTCCCACTTTGCTCCACCCTCCTTCACTAGTTTTTAATGAGAGGGCTGTTGCTGTCACACAACAATAAACTTGGTCAGGATTTGTTCAAGCTTTGACTCAATTATCTGAATAAAAAGTTGCAGTCCTGAACCAAACATTCCAGGTCGTGGGGTGAGCTCCCGCAGAACACCATTGGGTGACTCCGAGCCGTACCCAGCCTGAGCTTTGCTAAATTGCTGCTGCAGCACCAGTTCAGCACATCCCTCTACCCACAGTCAAATAGTCTCACAGCAATAGTACAGCAATGCAATTGTGTTCCCCTCCTTCCAGCCCAGCAAGATTGGCTAAACCTGTCTGTTCCTTCACACAAAGTACTTCTGCTGTATGCTTCCAATAGAAAGCTAAATGACAAGTATCCATTAACTATATAACATGTTTTTTACTAGGAAACAGAATAAAGGCAAAATAAAAGCTCTGTGTAGACAGCAACAGTTTTTAGTGAAAAATACACACAGTATGTGACTTAAGCACCTTGTACCCAATCCTGCCTTCCCAGTTCAAGACACAAGTCAATTATAGGAATTGTTTCCATACCTAATGGCTGCAAAGTCAGCCCCTAAAAAGCCTCTGGCCTGAGGCTTTTGTCATACTTTCAGAACCATGGGCCTAATGTGTGACAACCATGTCTTTTTCAAAAGGACGTTAAGTTTTAATCTCAAGAATCTATCACAATTAGATAATTTCAATTATTTAAATCATAACTACAACTTTTCTGTCAGAGGTTCAGTGAGTTGCAAAAGCTAATTTATTTTTCCTTCCTCTTCAGCTTTTCTTGGATAACAGCAATTCAGGGAATTATTTGGTTTTGCTGCCCATGTGCAAGCAGCAAAGCCAATAATTACTTCTTTTACACAGGTTACCAGGTTTTGCAGCTTTCAAGAACAAGCTAACTTGAACACGATTTCAAAATCAAAACATCAAAAATACAAAGCAAGACACCAAACAGGCCATAAAACAATAAACAACATGCTGCCAGATGAATTTATCAGGTTTACTTTTTTTATTCCCTTGTAGCTCCCAGAAATTTTCAGTAAATTCAGAAATTTTTCAGTTGTTTTAAAAGGCAAAGACAACATGACAAATATAACACTGAATACATGATAATCCTCATTAACATGTGTGTAAACCACATTTCAGAGTACAGTGAATACACATTCTCGCCATGTAATTACCTTTCACAATAATATTTAAAAAATTAACTTTTCAAGTAGAACAAAGCAGAAGACTTTTGCATGCCATTTCCTCCAGAATATTTAAATGAAAAGTAGTTTTTATCATCTTATTCCATTTATATGAGAAGGCCTTCTAAGAGAAGCCAAGTGAACCTATGACCAGCATTTCAGTTAAATCAGCTTTAACTCTCATTCCAAGAGTCACATATAGGGTGTATTTCCACTTGAAACTAAAAGCTGAATGCTTCATTATTTAATTATTTTTAAAGGTTTGTTAGCACTCCCAGCATCTGCTACATCTTGAATTCTTTCAGTTTAAAGCATAATGAATACTTGTAAGCAGAAACAGAACCTCCCACATCTCCACTCTTGGGAGGAGTAAGCAGCACCAAAACTTTATTTCCATCTACTGCACTCCCTGGACAAAGTAAAATCCTCATGTTCTCCACAGCAGCTGCCAGTGAGGTTTAACATTATTGGAACAATAATGTGAACAGACATGGAAGTTGACAGGAATGTGGTTATCTCCCACCAGATATCACAACTTAAGCAGGAATTCTGTGTAGTTTTTCCATTTGTGATCTCCTATCAAACAATTTTTATACTCCCTTTTTACATTTGCCATGTTCTTCTCCAGGGGTTGAAAGGGGAAAAGCAGTTAATTTTCAGTATAACAGACAACTGGCTTCTAAAAAAGAGACACTCATGTAGGAAAAAACAACCCAAAGCATCAGAGAACTTTAAGTAACATCTCTCTTATAGTATAAACCACAGCAGGCATTAAATTCCAACTGCAAAAGAATTATAGTACTTCCCAAGATCCAAGATTTGTAAAAATTGCTTCTAAGCACCATTACAAATACAAGCCGGGAGACTGCCACCTTACTTTCTTACCCCAGAGCCACACTATCCTTCTCAAAAAAAATAAATCTATAGTTTTTACAACCCTATTCAGAGTAAGTCCTTCAAAAAAAAAAAGAAAGACTGCAGAAGTTTCTTTTCCTTTTTTTTTAATGGACAAGAAAAGCCATGCTTGCAAAACTTTTACTATTTAAGATGGTATCCATTTAATATTTCATTTCAGATGTCAACTTCCAAAACACAGATTTCAAGTTGTTGTAGATTTAATAGTGTGGATTTTGTCATTGTCCCATTTCAGAACAGCCCTGGAAACTTCAATAACCAGCACAGGTTTTTCTGCCAAACATCACTTGTTTACAGCATCGTCTCTTGGCACATTCTCACTGGAATATTATAATGTCTGTCATCTTCAGTTATGAGAGTCACCATAGGCCAGTCCTCCTCTGGGTCATTGGGATAAAGTGTGATGAATTCATCAGTGCTATATTTATAGAGTCGATACACTTGGATGGTATACTGCAGAGCATAAGCCAGAAGAAACATTTCCACCTACATTGGAAGAAAGCAAATATATGTGTAAAATTACATATTTTTACAAGATTTTTCTCATAAAAATACAAAACTAATACCTATCAGATGAATTTTTCAAAGAAAAAAGTATGAAGTGAGAATAAGCATATACATGAGCATCTCTAGTTCAGTATCTCAGTCATCATACATCTCTATAACATGCACTGAACACCAAGCTCTTCAGACCCACAATGGCATCGTAGGATATTAATCCTAAAGAAAAACTACTTTACACTGAGAATCCAACTTCCCTTCTACCACAAACAAGTAGGAAAGACATTCTCTTGTGTCAGTATTCATCCCATTAATTCAATAAACTAGACAAGAACAGGTTTCAGGCAATGATCCTTTCACTCTTAGAGGATACTCCGAGCTTTCCAGCCAAATAAAAAGTAAATGGAAAGCCCTTACAAAGCCTGTTGACAGGAGAAAGAATTCAGAGAAAGAAGCTGAAAAAAAATCTTCTATCTTGTTTACTACAGTGGCAAGCAGACCCTGTGCTACCTAACAATTTACAAAGAATATTGCTGAAATAAACAAATCTAGTCAGCTCAAAAATAGGTGACATAACTTGTTGACTAAACTGGGCAGCAAAAAAGTCACAAATGAATCATCTAATTTAACAGTAGCAGCAAACTGTCTCATCTATACTACAGTTGTCAGACTTTTAAGATGAGGAACAGAAACAAAACATAGTACTTCTATGTTTCTAGTGTCTATGATTAAGTAGTGAATTTCAGTGCAGTATCCCACTTGTAATGTATTCAGTGGGAATTTTTTAAATGGTTGTTTCTAAAATCTTTTAGACTATTCAGCTCATTAACTACTACACTTTGGTTTGGGTTTTTTTTGTAATATGTGTACCATTGATGTAATGTATTACACAGTAATGGTCATCAGCTTATCACAATTCACCAAGTATATGTGCTACACGTGATCTTCTCTTCATAACTTGAGTATTGGCTTTGATCATGGTATTTTTTAAAAAGCTAACAATTAAGAGATTAATACACATGTTCTATTAATGGAAAATCCTATTTCCAAAGAATGCTACCTGTCAGCTGCCAGGCAAATACTGGCATTTAAAAGGAGAGTCTTTATGGACTCTCACTACAAGCAAGCAGTTCTAATATACTTTTCCCAACAAAAGACCAGATACACCATTCCACTTAGCCAGCCAAACAAAAGCTACGTGATTTCTTAAACTACTTGAAACTAAAATCTCCAAAACAGGAAAATAACACTTTAAGAACAATCTCTCCTTACTTGTTCAAGGCCTCCACTGTGACCGATATGATTCAAGTGATTTTGCATTAACTGGCAAGGGTTGCTTGATGTATCCCGTGCAAACAGTAACCAGGAGAAGACAGGCACTCTCTTTCCATTTTTGTCATCGTTGTATAATTCAATTGCAGTATTAAGCATCAAAAACTTCAGCGCTTCATAGAGACTGTACTCCTCCTCTTCATTTTTAAACAATTTATCACAAGCTTCTTGTTTCTCAATAGGGTCCTTGATGTCACTTATATTCTTCCACTAAAAACACCAAACAATCACACAACACAAATCAATAGCCGTCACCATTCATAAGAGCTGCAAAAAGATGCTTGTGAGCTGTCAGATGCTCAGTACAGGAACTCAGAATTTAATTTATGAAGAGCTTTGTGCCTTTTTAAAAACAAACAAGAATATTTTCACAATTGTAGCCCTATCAAGGTCAGGCTGAGTTAGTTTGATTTGGCTTTAATTGGTCCTTAAGCAAAGCAAAAGGAGTGTATGCTGGAAATCATTGCAAGGTGGCAGAAAAAATACTGTCATGGGACAATAAGCAGTAAGGTAATAACCTCTTTTGTTTCTGTACCAAAAATCCTACATACTTCATATTTTTACATTTCTATTACTCAGAAATTTATTTCTGAGTCCAGCCCTCAAACTGCTTGAATGCAGTATGTAAAATACTCTTAAAAACCTTCATAAAAAGAGAATGTGCATTCACAGTAAGACAGGAACACCTGAAGAATTTTTTAAATAGGTTCCAGAGCTCCCAAAGGGAGAAGGCACGGGGCCGTGTAATACAGCATGAACACTGAAAGGGCACAACCATGTTCCTGTATGTAAAAGTGTATAAAAATGGAACAAAAAACTACTCCTTTGAAATTACTTTAGGGTTGTTCTGTATTTTTCTTTCCTTGACCTGCTCTAGACAGCAACAGGATTTAATCATAGTATACATCATTTCTTCAAATAAATACAAGAAACAATACAGGCAAAAAGTTACTCTGATTAATGTCTTAATTGAAACCTGTCTTAACAGTTTTCTGCAGAACTGCTTGCACGTTAGTTCCAGCATCAGCCTATTACAAGCAGTGAAAGATCAGACACCTCTCCCACAACTGAACAGACATTCTTTACTTGACTTTTTTGTAGTATACATACAGAAAAGTGACTTTCACTACTGAAAGCATCCTTATGCTAAAGTCAAAAATTTTTGGAATTTTTCTTATTTGCAAGTGACCAAAAATAAACAAATACTTTTCCAACCTTTTTCCTTAGAAGTATTAAATACTCTTTAATTTCATCACTTATTTCTCCCATCTTGTTGCCTGGTTTCTGTTTTAGCTGCCACTGCTTGATCCAGTCATACTTGTTCAGCAAGTTTTCAGGAAGCTGGAAGTTGAGAAAAGACAAGGCAGCTTAAGTCAAAAGTCTGGAAAGGAAAAGCTACCAACTTGCATATTTGACTTTTTCTTAACATTTTGCACCTTAAAATGATCCTTCATATGTTCTTCTGAACAGGTGTCACAGTAAGGTGACCATAGCCGACACAATTGCCTCTTTATATTTTTTGGGTAACAGTCAGAATACTGGTCTATTACTATCTACAGATCTACAAAATACATAAGCAGTGGGAAAATTGTCAAATTACTCATGCCTTTTTTTTTTTGTTTTTAAACTAAACCAACCACCCACCAGCAGATAGATGACAGTGATTGTGTTTGAAAGTGTCTCTAAACAAACAGAAGAGGCCATCCGCCAGATAATCCAGAAGTCTTGGTGGACTGCAAACTACTTTGTCTAGAACACACAAACTGTGTTTCCTTTTCAGGGAGCATAATTCAAGCACTCTAGAATAGGCTTTTTATTAAAGAAGAAAACAACCTGGGAATTAGTTAATGCATCAGATGCATCAGTTTTAGTCTCCAAACTGTCTCTTTTACTGCTCCTGAGATACACCTTAAGAGCTTTTACACTTCTTTTTGAGGACATCCTAGCAGTTGCACATCCATCTATTAACCCATTTTGCCACTAGAACTGGAAGAGCACTTGGCATCTCACAATGAATTAAATATTTGGCTGGAGCAGCACACACGCCATCAGCCATTACCAGCCAGTTTTTGGTTTATTAGGATTCCAAATTAGTAATATGTTCTCTTTAATGGCAACCAAAGATGTGTCAGATAGACACAAACCTTCTCCCCTTCAGCCTGGCATCCTATGCTAACTGGACACACAGAACTAAATAATCAAAAACTATATGCCAGTAACTTCTACAACTAGAAATGCACATGTAAGCACCATTTTAAATTAAAAAGAACAAAACAGTGAAAAAACTGTTACATTTGTACTGCCAGCTACACACCCGCAGTACTGTATTTGTCACTACACACATTTCTCCTACATTCCTTCTGCTTTGATGCATAACAGTTTATCATTTCAGTCACTATTTGGTAGTTGCATACCTTTTATAAAAAAATGTTAATTATCATATGACACATTTTCCTCTATAAATCAGTAGGAAGAAAAAAGATGAACATCATTAAAAACTGCAAAGTACACCATTTAAAAAAAGTTTGCATATTCTTTAAAGGAGCACTGGGAAACTATGTTCTTTAGTCTGATAATGTGGAGATGGTTGGCAGCTCAGAGAATGTGTTTATTATAAAAAGGAAACAATTTTGCAATGTACTTACTGCTGCAGTAGAACATTCATATAACTACTTTTATCAGCAATTACAAAAACATATTAGTAGATGTTTAATTAATAATGATAGTGACCACAATGAGAAATGTTAAGATGGCCTCTAAAGTTATACAGAAAGACAGTAGGAGCAGTGTGATTCTACCTGGACTGCTACCCACAGCGTCTGCATCAGACATTCAACAGTTACATCCTCAGCAGCATCCTGACAACTGAAACCTTTCTCTTCTGAAGTGGGTCTTTGGAAAACTTCTTACTGCCATATTACGTGCAGTGAGAAGAAACAAAGAGGGCAAGATGAAGACAGACAAGTTACATTACAGTCAGCACCACAGCAACATTTATATACATTATAAACTGGAAACTAAGGGCACCTGGACTCAATTCCAAGTTGAAAGAATCACAATATTGAACACTACATCTTCTCAGCTCAAGGGATATTGAAAAGTGAGCAAATATAGCATAACAGAGAAATGAGCTCATAAAATTATCAAATAGGTTAGAAGAAGTATTTCTCTACTGTCAGAAGATCCAAGTTTGAGACGTACCATAGTAAAATCCTCACTCTGCAGCCAGCTTGGTAACTGGGTAGCTTGGCTTAATGCCTGGAAAAGAGTTGCTCTGAAAGCACAATAGTTATCACCTCGTATTCTCCTTATAGATGCAAACTTCTGAGCAACTGCTTCATACCCCTAGAAAAACACAAAATCCAAGTAATGTGAAAGCATTAATAAAATATTTTAAGGTCACATATTGGTAACATAAAAGATATTGGAATATTAGCATCCAAATAACTAATGCTATTTTCAAAAAAAAAGTGTTTGACCCGCTACCCATTTTAGAAGTTCAAATGCTTTTATGTCACAAATTATGCTTTGAAAAAACCCAAAAACTTCCTTAATTCTGCTGAAAAACAAGAAACTAAAGAAATCTAAGTAGATAATTGGTCAAGGTACTTGTTTGATGACAGAACATGAACACCATTGAAATATGGGTAGCTAACTCACTTAGGTTTCCAAAAAATCAAACATACAAACACACATACACACAAGACTACATATCATACTTACAAGAAGTTTCAGGAATAGTTAATGCTACTTACCCAATACATGTCACATGTAGTTTGTTTCTGCCTCAGGGAAAATCTGTGTTTACACTGAAATGTCTTGACACTTGCCTCAGCACATTTGTTCCCTCCCTGCTGTTCCCACAGACACAGTTTTAGCAGAAGCCACAATGTTGAAATGCAACTTCCTAAGCTCAGCATGTCTCTCCAGCTAACCTAGCAAGAGCCAATGTCCTGTGTGCCTGTATTTCTTAGTAATCTCTGGAAGGTGGCATTTTTTAATTCATGTAAAGTATTTTTTACTCATACAGATCACTAAATTTTCAAACAACAAAATTACTTTGCTTTATTTCCTACCATTCTAGCTCAAGATGAATAGAAGAAAACTAGTTCAAAAACTGGGAAAAAAAAATCAGGAAAAATTTAAGAGAACACAAGCCTATTCATTAAAGCTTCTCATCTTAAAAATCATACAATTCATAAATTTTGGTTATTTGCTCTGCATTTCAACAGTCCACAAAACGAGCATTTTATGGCCATAAACAAAATATAAAATTTCAATTGAAAACAAGTAATGAAAAAAAGTAATGAAGAACAGTATTAATCAAATTCCTACACTATCAGCAAGTAGCCTTACTAAAAACACACTTGGAATGAATACAAAGAGCACCTTTCAGTTGCCAGTCACTTTTAAGACCAGACAGTGTAAAACATTGCTACTGCATTTCCCATCTTAAAGATTAATCCCACAGAAAATCACCTAGCAAACATATAAATGACAACAAAAAGCCTGACGAAATTCCACAAAAATAGAACAGCTACCTTTCTCATTGTTTTTGCTACTGGTGTATTTCCTCTCCATTCCTTTCTGCAATACTCCATGATGTCCATTTCAGGTGAAACACTTAGTTTATATTCTGTCAAAATAGAAGATGCAACATTATACAGAAAAAAGAACAAGGTAGAAAGTGTGTCAAAATTTTAAATACACTATCACTTTAAAACAATGTTGGTGCCAAACGAAACTGGCAGCACAACCTAGCTACAAAGTAATTAGTAGCATGGGAGGGGAAAAAACCAGCTTGCTCTGAAAATTACAGGTGAAGAAAAACAAACTTTTTGTCTCAAACAAAGAGAACGCTCTGGTCCTCTCTTCTGCAAATATTAACTGGCAAAGAGTAGAAAATAGCAAAGTACTCTTCATTTCTTAGCAAGCAGAAAAATATTTGACAAAACTTTCTCTTCTTCATAAAAGCAGCCAGACTATCCGGGAGAAAGATGATAGATCTTTCGAGTAAGTCAGTGAAAATAATAGAAAGAAGAAATACAGTTTAGGAACATCTTGGAATCCCAACAGCCTTCCTTCCAAAACAGATAGCACTAAGGTCATCAAGGCATCCCAGCAACAGATGCTGCTATGATGATTATAAATTAGTAATTTTCAAGCACAACACTTACTTGTAATATAGGCTGTGACTGCTTTCCAAAGTTACTTTACTTTGTAAAGTAACTACACAAACACAGGAATAATATACTAAGAGCAACTAATTTTACAAAAAGTTGATCTTTTTGTCAATTAAACTGTACAATAGTACTCAGTCAAGTAATTTCTGTTGCACAAAGACATCTGTGCAGAGACGGAAATGAGGTTGTCAAAACATCACAAATAGCGCTACAGGGAAGTGTAATATAATATTTCAAACTTCATAGAAAGTTCAGTTGTACCTGAAAAGTTAGTCTCACGAAGTAGCATTTTCTCTCTCTCTATTTCTTCTGCATCACGATACATGTCCTCCTCACTGCAATAAAAATCAACACATACCTCATTTAACGGCACAAATCTTACACTCTTTTTCAACCTTTTTCCCTGTTCACAATTCAGGCAAGTTTAAAATCTTTCTACTGTTATTTTTTTAACTCAATTTGCTTTCCATCTTACACATTTTCATAGAACCAACACTAGCTCTCAAAAAAAAAGAAAAGTTTAAAAAACCTCTCAACTGTTCCCTTCCTGTATCTATAGCACCTATGTTGGTAATGAATCACTGCCTGAATTTCTCTTCTCTGGTTGGACAGATACTACAGTCCCGTTGCATTTTTAAATTTTCAAGTATAAATTTGCAAAAGACACAAGCCAACATGCCTTTTTCCTGCATATATGAATAATGCAACCTATGCATGCAATTAAGAAGTCATTACTCAACAGAGCTTTGTATCTACACACCACCAGACTGAGCAACCTGTGCAATAGTGAGCAGAATACATGACAGAATATGATAAAAAGTAGCCAAGTACCTGCAGATGGTTTGAATGTTACCAACTCAAAGTAAAAGCTCTAACATGATCCAAACTGCAGCTTAGAGGCTAGAGGACATCCAGACAAACATTTCTTCCTCAAATAATACGGGCTTTTTGGCTGAGGTACATTGTCTTAATAGTCAAATATCTCCATCTAAGCCTACATACAGACATTCTGAAGTCAAGTTATGACCACGAGGGAAGAAATGATGGCCTACAAGAATATTGTTTCTCTGTACAGCTTAGCATTAACACGAAGGGATCTCACAGCTTGGATACGAACTTTACTGAGAATGGAGGTCCATACAATGTTCAAAAAACTGTCTGCAAATTGCACATCTTTGAAACATCATTCTGAGTGGCATTTGTCATATAATCACATCCAGCAAATAAGGTTTCAAAAAGTAATCACAGTCTCACAGTTAAAATACTTCATAAAAACATACAACATATATTACTATCATTTAGGCTTTTCACTAAAAGAAGCTTACATTGAAAGCCTGTATTTTGGAGAAAGTATATGTGCAGAAAAAAAAGGCTATCAGGCTTTTACTCACTGCCCACTACTACTAGTAGCTTCTACTCTACTACTCAAAAGAACCCAAATCCAAACCACAGTGTGCTTGTAAAAGGCCAGGAAGAAATTAAGGCAGCGACCCTGCCCCATCTTACACCACTAAGAGAAGACAAGCAGTTAGGAAGATTGCAAGAAAGGGTTTAATGTACCCAGCTGGTAGTTAGACTACTTTCAGCTTTCTCAAATCATTTGCATATATTTCCCTTGAGAACAAAAAAAATGTTTAGTATAAAGACCAATATAGGTTAATACCAGGAAACCCATCTACTGTGCTGTCGTATCAAACCACAGTTCAGTTTTCAATCAAGTGCTCAAGTGGCTGCTTTAAAGCTTTTTTGTAACAATACTAAATAATTATTAATTAAAAGAAAAACAATGGATACAGCAGATACTAAGCACAGTACTCCATAGGAAGAGTACCACCTCGTGAGAATAAAAATCATAGAAATACTTGTTTCAAGTCTTTATCCTTGTTACAGTGTGGCACTGGATAAAAGCCTAATTTCTCAGCAGAGTTTAAAGTCCATTATGGTTTGTGAAGAATTGCAAGAATACTTAATAACCTTGAAAATACTATGAAAAAACCCGCACAACTCTGTATCTGACAGCAATCTTTAGCCCAGCTTATCTATAAACCAAGTATTTAAGATATAAAGTGACAATCTCCTCCTCTGACCATGAAGAAACCTGTTGCTACAAGGGACCCTACGGGAGATGTCAGGGCAGGGGGAATTGTTACTTTGGGATACAGCCTAGATACCAAGGAAGAAAAATACACCAGATTTTACTTAGATTATCGTGGGGTTTTCATTCTGAAAACAACCAACAACAACAAAAAAACCTCACACCACAAAAAACCCAAAAAAACCCCAAAAACATAAACCCCAACAAATTAACATGACAGCAAGCAAAACTAAGGTGGAGCAAAGGAAAATGACTATGGGCAAATACAAGTAGTTTTGTGTTTATATATTTGCAGAACTGGAACTCCCAGTGTTGAAAATACCATACAAAAGCAAACACAATGCTTAAAGTCTTCAATTTATTATCATGAAGGGAAGAATATTTAATCTTTTATGTCAGATTAAACTCACTGCTATTAACAGTTTACATAAAGGCATATGAGAACAAACAGAATTAGTACGCCATGTAGAATCTTCTGCACCTAACAAAGCATTTACAGAGACCTGCATTCAATTCTTAGTTTCCCTCGCTCTGCATGCTATCTTTAATGTCACATCAGTTATTCCCTTAGATGGGGAACCTTTAATAAACTACAAAAATAAGCAATTTATCTAAAGAGTGAAAGCGGCCTTCAAATTTTTAGATGTGACATTTAGACCTATTTCACTAAGATGTTAATTTTGCCGAGAAATTTACCTTCATGAACTGAGAGCATCCCTCCCTTTCTACAGAAAAACTGTTAATCCATGTTAAAAAAAAAAATCCTCACCTCTCATCAGGTGATTCCACTGCTGAACTAGATGCAGGTAGATACAGTTCACAGTTTCTAGCTTCATCCTGACCTGTCACAAGTGATGTAATCATATTTATCTTGTCGGGTCTCCCACTACTTCTGTATACATAGTCTTTACTTATTTCCAATGTAGTTTGCTCTTTCAGGTCTGTAGCTGCACTTGCTGAACCAGGTTCCTCAGATGCAACATCAAGTTCCTTTTTATGCTTCATCAGCTGTGTGGGAACAGTCTGTTTTTTCTGTTCTGCACCTGCAGAAAGGCTGGTTGGTTCTGTCATCCACCCTTGAAAATTATCCTGGCTTTGAAAATAGAGAAATATATGAAGAGTATCTCTCACAGAAGAACAGAAGCACGTTTTTAAAAAAATTACAATATTTGAATAGTTATGTGACATTCTAGGGATTCAGAGGGTGCATAAATTTTTTGAAACCAGGAACAAAATCTAGAGCAGTTCAGTAAAATGAAAGAGCACCCAAGCTGTTTTCAAACTCATCCCCCTGGCAAGTCAGTTCTGCTTCTTACCAAGCCTAAGCCATGCCAGTTCCTCAAACACAACCAACTGACTGAACAGTTGCTGCTCTCAAGGTGCATTATCACCTAAAAACCTGAGGATTAACAAAAAGCCCAATGAAACAAGTTTCAGTCCCGCAAGACAAGGACTTTTACAAACTCACCTGGAGCTCCACGAAACTTCCATTGCACCAGAATAATCCTTAGTGCAAAAATTTCCAATCTCTATCTCTTCCAATATGATGCCCAAGGCATCAAGACAAGACTTCTAAAACCCATTCTAGCAAGCTCTCCAAAGGTTTAGACTGTGCCTGTATAGTAAATTGTCAGGGATATTTATTTTAAATTGACACATAACCCTCTCAAAGAGTTATGGGTTGCTTTGCGGCTGCCACATTCATGTTCTAGACACTTCATTACTGCCTAAGCTGGTAATCTCAGAACTCAGTGTCTTAATATCCACTGTACACACTTAAAACTGCACAACATGTTTCTATCTCCAGGTTAAGGCATCCTACAAACCTTTGTTTACAGATGTTACTGCCCTTCAGCACTCGAGCCCTGCTGTGGACCAAGCTGTTCCCCAGCACAGAACTCACAGAGCCACAGAATGGCCTGGGCTGGAAGGGACTTTAAAGATCACCCAGTTACAATTCCCCTGCAATGGGCAGGGACACCTTCCTCTAGAGCAGGTTGCTCAGAGTCCCAGCCAACCTGGCTTCGAGCACCTCCAGGGATGGGGCATCCACAACTTCCCTGGGCAACCTGTTCCAGTGCCCCACCACCCTTACAGCAAAGGAGTTTTTCCTAATATCTAATCTAAGCCCACCCTCTTTCAGTTTGCAATCATTCCCCCTTGTCCCGTCTCTACACGCTCTAAAAAGTCCCTCTCCATCTTTCTTGTGGGCTCCCTTCAGCTACTGGAAGGTCGCGATTAGGTCACCCCAAAGCTTCTCTTTTCCAGGCTGGACAATCCTAAGTCTCTCGGCATTTCCTTACAGGAGAGGCGCTCCATCCCTCTGATCCCCTTGCTGGCCTCCTGTGGACTCATGGGTCTGGGGGGGTCCCTGAGTGGGTTTGGGGGGGGGGGTCATTAAATGGGTCTGGGGGGGGTCATTAAATGGGTCTGGGGCGTCCCTGAGTGGGTCTGGGGGGGTCCCTGAGTGGGCCTGGGACAATGCAGTGGGCCCGGGAGGGTGGCTGTCCTCCCCGTGCTGGGTGCCCGGGCTGGACTCAGCCCCGCAGCCGGGCCCTCCGCCGTGGGCTGCCCCCCGTCCCCGCTGCTCGGGGCCGCCCTTTGCCGAGCGGGGCCTCCTCACCTCCGCGCCGGGCTGGGCCGGGCCGGGCGGCCCTGGGGGCACAGGCCGGGCCGCACCGGGGAGCGCCGCGCTCCGCTCATGCCGGGGGGGCCGCGCAGGGCCCGGCAGCGACAGCCCCGCGACACACCGACACACCGACACACCGACCGACAGGCACACCGACACACCGACACACCGACCGACGGACAGGCACACCGACACGCAGACAGACACACCGACCGGCCGGCCCCGCCGCCGCTTCCGCCTCGCCCGCCGCCGGCATCCTGTGCCCGAGCGTCAGCCCGCCGGAAAGGGCGGCCGCACCGCCCGGCGTCTGCCCTCCTTCCTCCCATCCCTCCATCCCTCCATCCCTCCATCCGTCCATCCATCCATCCCTTCCTCCCTCCCTCCCTGTCTGCCTCTTCCCTGCCTACCTTCATCCCTCCATCCCTCCCTCCATCCCTGCCTGCCTGCCTCTTCCCTCCCTCCCTCCCTCCCTCCCTCCTTCGCTCCTTCGCTCCTTCGCTCCCTCCCTCCCTCCGTCCCTCCCTCCCTCCCTGCTCCTGCTCCTGCCCCGACGGAGCGCGGCCGGCCCGGCGCGGCCCCCAGGGCAGTGTGTGCGCAGCGACAGCGGCGCCAGCGCTTCGCGGGGAAGTGCAGTCACAGACCTGAATTCACGCGAAATGAAAGCGGCTTAAATGGCAGTCCCCGAGCTCGAAGGCAGCAATAAATACAGGGAGGGCAGAAACAGGGGTGCAGCCGGCAGCCGCTCCTGTGCGATGGGCGGTGGGGGCGCAGGTGTGTGTGTGGTACCCTCCTCCGAGAGCGAGAAGGGCATCACCACATCCTGGAACACCTTTAGTAAACCCCAGGCCGGAGAGAAGCCTACACGGAGAGTAAATGATAAACCTTTCAAAATTACATGCCATTCAAACATGCCCAATATTTAAAAAAAAAAAAAAAATTATAAAATAAAAAATTGAATACTCAGTACAAAGTCGGAAAACTGTACTGTGGTAGAAAAAAATCCACTGCACTCCAAACTTTTTGGAGGGTTTTCACCTAGAAACTGGGCCTGAAAATGGGAAAGCATTTCTCTTCTTTCTGAACTTTCCCCCATACGAATACGCTTTATGTGAGTAGTACAAGTGATGCTGAGACAGGAGGTAAATAACTACAAATATGCTGTCAGTAAAGGAATTTGAATTAACATGTATTTAGGGTATCAAACAGTATTGGGAGAACATTTTAGAGGTGGAGGTCAGGTAGTAAAACCTAGAAAGGGTTAAAATGGCAATTGTAAGTAATTTGAAACATCATGAAACAACATAAAACTGATGGACATTTTTGTAAACGAGTCTTTTCTGTTTCTTTTATCCTTGAAACATGAACATCATGGATGTTTGAAGGAGAAAACCCATTACCATCATTTTTTTTCACATCACTGTTCTTCTTGTGGATCAAATTCATGTTGGATTGCTCTTGGCAATGGCATCTCTTTTGAAAAATCTTTTTGTCAGGATAATTGTTTGACCAATAGGTTTGTCTCAAAATGCATTCTTGTTTCACATTGGCTGTTTCAGAATTACTCTTGTTCAAACAGCTAGTCCACTTCAAATACACCCAACTGCTTCCCATGTTCCCATTATTTAAATGATTTAGATTGAGTAGCATTCAAGAATCATTATAGTTGCCTCTTTTTCAGGATTAGGTACTCTTTTTGTTAGTTACTTGCTTTTGCTATTCTCTCAGCAACTTTATGGAAGAGATGTTTTGGCTGAGCATTTCACAACCCTTCAGAGAACTACAGAGCATAATATGTGAAGTGGAAACCTAGACCTATTTCATCATGATAAGCCAAATAGCATGTTACAAAATGACACTGCAAAATAGATAAACTGTACCCAGTTATGAGATGAAATTTGCAAATTCTATGCGTGCTCTATTTGGAACTGTTTCCTTGCAACAGAAAGTTCCTGAACAGCAAATTGCATTTCCTTTCCCAAGAATTATTAGCTGAAAACCATGCTATGATGTCGTATTTCACAGTAGTCCTTGCTATGTGAGCTTGACAGAATGGGTGCAGTCTCTGTCATCTGGTATTTAGCTGCTTACAGACAGGGCTTATGGCAATCACACGGTTAAATACTCTTTCTCTTCATTACAAAAAGACCAAAATTAAATATCCAAAGGAGAGATTTTCCTGATAAAACTTTGTGTTTGCATTAAGTGAAATAATGTTTCTCTTTGCCTCTTGTAAACAATATATTGCAAGCACATGGAAAATGTATTTTCTTAGCAAGGGCTATTTTTGAGTTTACTGTTGATATGTAGTAGATATACTAGATATATAGTATATGGAAATAATTGTTAAGTTCCATGACACATTTCACAAGATCAAGTGTGGCAAAAGAGTTGTGTATTACTCATTGCCTTCCAAGTTGCAGAAATTCCAAGAAGAGCTTTAGCTTGCAAATAAAACCCAGTGTCTTAAGGACTGAAGGGAGTAGCTGTCAAACAACATGAAACAACACTAGATAATTTAATGTTAAAGGAAAAAGAAAGAGGGATAACAAAAGTCCAGCAAGAATTTTTTAAAAATATGTCTAGAATAATGCAGAGTAAACAATGCAAAACGTCTTCTTTTTGAGTGTTTTTTGTTGTTGTTGTTGGGTGTTTTGTTTGTTTGTTTGGGGGTTTTTGTTTGTTTGTTTGTTGGGGTTTTTTTGTTACAAGTACTACCAAGTTGAAAAGACAAAAGGACTTGAGCATAAAGTCTTGACGTTTGCTTTCTAAAGACTGTGGAAGCAATGAGCTCTTTTTTTTTTCCTTTTCTTTTTTCTGAGATGATAAATTTTTAAACAAATAGACCCCACCCAAAACAAAGAGAGCCCTTTTCATTTGTATACTCAATTTCATATTCAAATAGGTATCTGTAATTAAAAAAAAAAAAAAGTCTTATTTGCTCAAATTATGCAACATTTCTGAACAACATATTTACATAAACTATTAAGTGCACTGGATAAAACAATCCTGCAGTGATTACCTTTTTTTTGTTTTTTTACATGGCTGCTACAGGTATTTTGCATGAATGATGGAGAATAAAGTGTTAGTAATATTTACTTTAATTTAGAGCTTGGGCCATGCATGATCACTCATATCCATTGATAATGACGTATTTCCCAACACAGGCTGGTTGCCTTTTTCAAAGTCTTCAGGGCAGAGATAGGATCTTGCTTTTCAGTATTGGTAAATAATAAATGTATGTGAAGAAATTATGAAAATACTGAAAGAAGGATGTCCACAGGATTCTGTTAGTTAGTTTGAAAGAACAATGTTGACATATTTATAAAAAAATCACTGTATATTAAGATCAAGCAAGATAGATGTATCTATACAGAAAAAAAATGGAACATCTGTTTGCTGCTGTTGAAGATATTAAAATAGTCACTCTTTAAGATTTTTTTTTTGAGGATGCGGCTTAAGCAGAATTTAGATATGTAAACCCAAGATGTTTGTATTACTTCCAAAACATTTAAAACTTGTATTTTCAAACTTCCATCTGCAAAGTAAGGCAGAAAACTAAGTATACAGCAAAACCCGAAAGCCATGCCTGTTGTCCTGTATGTAATCTATTAATAGCTCAAACTATCTCACTTAGAAATCTATTTCTCCTGTTGTCCTAATTTCCCGTGAGAAGGTTGGATAGCTCCTGCACGTATGGGAGAGGTGAGATTCAGCCTCTTAGCTGAAAATAACACTGAGATTTCAGTTCTCAGCCCCAAGGTACCAAAGTCAACAACACAGTCATGTAAATGTGAATGAAGAAGAACAGCAAGCACTACTTCTAGTGTAATACAATTCTGTGTTTTAAGAATAACTCGTAGTTTTGCAAGAACCTGTCTCTGGGTTACTGATTCCACCTGGCATGTGTCCAGCAGAGTTTACTTAATACTGTAAGTTCCCCATATCCTTTATTAAGTGTAAGGTACAGCTATTGCACTTTGCCATTACAAATAAGAGCACACACCAGTAAAGATTACAAAAAAACAACCAAACAACAAAAAAACAAAACAAAACCCAAACAAAACCCACAAAAAAACCCCCACAAAAAACTCACAACAAAAATGCATTAGTATATACCCAAACTGAAGAAAATATTGCAGCTTAATATACTTTTGCCCAAAATGCTTAGAATTTCATAACTATTTTTCCCCCAGGCTAACACAGTGAAAGGAGTGCAGTGCACACAGTGAAGCAGCAGCAGCACATGGTGTTTTGGGGTTCTGACTTCCTCAACTCAGAGAGATCTTTGCAAAGCAAAACCTTTTTACCTGGAAGACTCTGATGGGTTTACGTGCCTACAGAGTCACTAAATGCATCAGTATTCATTGCTTACATCTTTGTATAGGAAACTGAACCTTGATTCCTGGCTGATAAACACATTATTCTCTTTCAAAAGACTTTGTTCTACTGTATTATTACTGTTCATGAGGAGGAGGTAGAGTGTTCAGAGTTTCCTGGAATGTTTAGTCTTTTTTGATATAAGTTTACAACAAAGAACTATTTCTTACATACAGTTAATGTGGATTAATTTTTTACTCATTTTTAGCTAAAGCAACTTTAGCATCCTTTGAAAAGTTAATGAAAATGCAGGACAAAGACATTCAGTGCAAAACAAGAGATCATATTTTGTAGGTCTGAAATATTTCTGTACTTGGTACTGTCTGGTAAAGAACACTAGCAGCAGAGGTTTTGATACAAAAAGAACCCATCAAACACCATGAAAAAATACTTTGATTCTCTTTACCTTATTCAATGTATCTTGGTGCTTGCCAACAATTGTTATCTTCTTTGCTAAACTAATTACAGTGCACTACTTGAAAATGGCTCCAAAGTTTTCAGGAATACGATTAGAAACCTTTTGGGTGATCAGTTGTTCTTGTGACTATAGTGGAATGTGGTTCAGAAGAAAAACAGATGGGGAAAACCCACCAGTAAAAGTCAAATGGGCAATACAGTATCCATCATGTATGTCTCTAAGTGCATATTACCCATGAGTGGTCTTTTCCTCTAGTGTCCTTGAATTTGTTTGAGTTTTTTGAGATATATTATTAAAAAGATATGTCTCCACCCTGGTACATGAAGACAGGCTTTACATTTTTACAGTTTTTGGGTTTATATTTTCCTAGAGTGAACTCCAAGTTGGCATGCTGCTGTCCATCAAGCAAAAAGGCAGTTCCAGCACCCTATGTTCCTTTTTTAAACAACTGAGAAAAATATGTAGGTTGTGGCTTTGGTGCAGTGAGTGGGTTTTTTCAGTCCCCTGAAGAGAAAACAGAGCATGGTGTGAGTCATATCAGTATAACCTATACATCACTGGTTAAAATTATGGCTGTTTGCAAATTAAAAGCCTGCTATTATTTTTTTCACAGTGTGCCAGTCTAAACAATTAA
Source organism: Margarornis squamiger (assembly GCA_035222235.1). NCBI lineage: Eukaryota > Metazoa > Chordata > Aves > Passeriformes > Furnariidae > Margarornis > Margarornis squamiger. Next base: position 76,274,871 of record JAWWTY010000077.1, read on the forward strand.
AGTAACAAGTCTTTACAAAAAGAAAAAACAAAGGGACCTTTAAAAACCTCTCTCATGTTTTTTAAAAAAGTTTAGTTTGCACATTTGAAAATGCATTATTAAAATGAAAAAAATAAATTGTCTGAGTTTGATGAAAACATTTATTAAAAGAAGTTACAGTGTGATGTAGCTAGTTTTTTTCAATATAAAACAAAGAGCAAATTATGTCCCCTATATAGGAAAGTTTTTTTAGAGTGCTCTCAGTACACCAACATCTCATCAATTAATATGTAACAGAAAGCCAACAATATGTCCTACCGACTGTTGCCCAAACCAAGAACACACTTAATGGCTCGATTAATTAACTAAACCTGCCTGAACGTTTTGTATCTTTCATGTCTTCTTTGACTTTCCAGTTTCCAAATTAAAAAAAAAAAAAAGACAGAGAGAGAGACAGAAATTTATGTAACATACATGTGCAGGTTGGCCCATCTTTTCCACCCATAGTATCAAGCATGTATTTCCTTTATTGATTGGTTGAATATTCATTTTTTCTTTCAGCTTAAAAAGAAAGTCTAGAATTAGAGTTACTGCTCAGTTTTTTACATCAAATCTGCAAAAGATGTTTGCATTTTTATTCTACTGGAATGAAAAAATCAACTGGGTCTTGTTTTCTTAAGATAGCAGAAAAAAAAAGTAGCATTTTGCATGTGTAAAACAGTGTGGTCGCTGCTGCTGCTAAAACTGACTCTCAGCAACAGCAGGCTGCTTTTTTCAGGGAAAAAATTCTACTAGTAGTAATAGTTGACACAGGTCTCCATTGAGAAACATGCAACTGGTGACAGAGCCACCAGCTTCTCCTTTGAAATGCTGTGATCTACTCTTTAGTGAGGAAGGTCATGAAGCTGCCCGACCTCCTGAGAGTAATGAAGTAGATAAAAGACACACAGTAAAATCAAAACCACCATATGGCATAGGCTGGAGAAGTGATCAAGATGATATCAAGTGATGAGTTGTAACATTCTGCCCGGGGAGTCTGACATGTCTGAATCCATCACATTTGGTAGGTGATGTGATAAAGCTCATCTGCACACTCATCAAGGAGCACAGAGAGACCACCCTCATCAGCTATACAGATGGCAAGCCTAGCTTAAACTCTAACGAGAGGTGTCTTTTGTAGTCAGATGTACTTCGTGAGGTAGTGTGCCATTAAGGTCAAGACAGAGAGAGAAGCAATGTTAGGCTGAGTTACTGAAATAATAAAATATTCCAAAGAATATCTCAGAGTATGCAAACTCCATGATAAAAATTTTATTTTAGTATCAAAAGTCAAGAAGCTTAGGGGCTTTTATTACAGTGTTCAAATTCATTTGTCCCCTTTAGTGTTTTCTAAAAGAAAAAAAAAAAAAAGAAAGCAGTGTTTTGCTCTAATGAGTCAACAGATCAGCCTCAAGATCTTTTTCAGTTCATTGATCAAGTGAACTCAACATTCATTTGGAACAAATCCCTCTCAGCTGATGTTCTTAAGTCTACCTAATGAACAGGCCTTTAGAGTTGTTTAGATGTGGCTGCCCTTGCACATACCTGCTTGAAACAAGGAATGTATTTATGCCTGCTGTGCAACTACTCTCCAGCTGAGCAGCAACTCAGACTCCCACTTGTTGATGCTAGCTCCTGTCATCTGCCTTTGGCCCTTGCTCCCTGACAAGAAGCAGCTCTCAGTTTCTGGCTTGACCTTGCACTAGCCTTCCTCATCAAGGAAGATCAGGGCTACTGAAGCTCTCATTCATTACCTCTCTGCCAACTGTGGTACTAGAATTGGTTTTGTGAATGGTCTAAGCCTTCCTCTCGTGGTGCAGCTGGCAACATGCACTTGCTTCCACCAAGAAGTAGACCTTAAGTCTCAGCGACAGCATAACTCTTCACTCTTGTACTGTTCCTAAACCTACTCAGTACATATAGAAAATTTTCAGTTAATAAAAAAAATCTCCCAATAGGAGGGCTGAACTGATCCATAAGATATATTGAACTAGAATAGAGAGACTCCTAAAGGGGGTGGGGGGGGGGGTCCAAATTCTTCAGAACATTGTAACAGTAGGATTAAGTCTCTGAGCAGCAGCTCACTTCCTGAGGAAAAAAAGGAGAAAAAAGTGAAGAATAGCAAAAAAGAGGTATACTAGAAACATGAAAAAGCCCATTTTACAGTAAGCAATAATGATATCCACAGCTAAATCAAACAAATAAAACAGAATAACCTATGTGACAGCAGCAGGAAAACACAAACAACTTCCCCCTCAAAAGAAAACCCAGTCAGAACAGGAACCTCTTACTGCCACAGACTTTCCAAACCATCTCCACAAGCAGTGTAGAAAAGAGAAGGAAAGTGAAATAAGACCAGTTTAATGTTTAGCATTGCTGAAAGAGACAAGAGACCTAGGAAGAATATTCTTAAAGAAAAGCAATTGCGTATTTTACCTCACATACAGGTAATTACCGTAACATCTTTTATCTAATAAATAGTTCATCCAAAATTCTGACAGATTAACTTTGTTTATTCTTCGTTTTAGTTAGTTTTTTGAGTTGTGGACTTCTTGACCGGATATCTTATGTGAAACTATATGCATTTAGGTTATTTAGACTTATATGGTCTTATTTATAATTAATACATGTGTTTAGACTTCTCACCATTGTTCAGTAGTATTTACCTGTATTTAAAGTTTCCTAAATACCTTCCTTTATTAGGATATATAACTGTAGCTGCTGTTTCAAATACAAAAATAAAAACAAAAACAAAACAAACCCCAAAAAACCCACATCAAAAACCCCAAAAAAAAGAAACAAAAAAAAAAACCAACAAACAAACCAACCAACCAACCAAACAAACAAAAAAAAAAAAACAAAAAAAAAAAACAAAAGA